>CM052212.1:16121160-16450571 GCA_028454225.1 Lasioglossum leucozonium
GTGAGATTTTATCTCAAGTGATATAAAAAAACGTGACAGACCGGGATGGTTCGGAATCAACCTTAATAAACTGTAGGTCCAATACGATGAATATTATTTAATAAAAAATAAAAAAAATAAATGGAAGATGGAAAAAGGTGGAGCATTGTTAATGGAATTATAACCCTGAAGGGAATAATTAACAATAACGTAACCTACAGTATTTTTCAATTTTAATAATTTTTTATTTTTTCGTAAATGTCTGATAATAGTAATAGAAATAATGCCAGGTATGTCCCACGTACGCTGAAATAACGTCCGTATGTCCCAGATGTGTCGCAGAAAAATTCCACATACGTCCCAGGGACGTTCCAGATAGGTCCGCACGGGACGTCCTATGTACGTTACACTTTGTAACACGGACATCATTCGGACATTTCTGGGACGTATATCGGACATATCTCGGACATACGGACATGATTCGTACGTCCCTGGGACATGCGGAGGTCCGACTACGGACGCACTTAGGACATCCATCGGACATCCGAGTGCTACCTGGGAATTACGCCGCAGTCACCGACGATAGACTGTCGGTCACCGGTGACCTCCTTCGCGATGAATGTATTAATTCGATTCGTTTCACCTGGCTCGTGTAAGTTCGTTAATTATGACGCCGTCATCGAAGATTGACTTCCATCGGGTCCCTCGCCGGTCACCGGTGACCCCGTTGTTAGCGAACGCGTTAATTCGATTCGTTTTTACCTGGTGCGTTTCTCGTTAAGCTTATTGCTCATTAAGCAGCCCAGGAGACTTTAGCCCGAGAATAGAGTCCACAATGCACCTCAATGTCAGCGTAACGCGCTCCGCCGATAATGAACTGTAAAAGCAGTTAACGCGAGGCAGTCATACGATAGCGCGTAATCAGGGTAATGTAATCCTCTTATAGAATTTGTACCGAGTCAATATCGACGGGTTCGGCGAACCCTCGCGGCTGTTAGTCCCGGAAAACCGTGTCTAAAAATAATTTATCGATGCCTCGTTACTTGTACGAGTTTCTACGTGCGTCTTCTTCTCATACGAGAAAAAACAAGTCGGGTCAGTGGAAATTAACAAATGCGCGTGGCAAGTAGTTAACCGAGTGCCGCGCAGTTGGAACCATACAGATACAGTGTTCGGCGAATAGTGCACGGTTAAATTTACGTCAGTTCAGGAACCAACAGCGACATTCTCGCGAGCAGAACTTCTTTTCCGAGGACTGATTAGAGCACTACTGTACACAGTAGCACCCTCAAGCGTCTGCGGTCGGGACCGAATGCGGACACTTATGTGGGAAGGTGCGAGTAAGATGCTGATACAAGTTCCTATAGCTCAATCCGAAGTCCCATTTTTGGGAATTGGGGAGGACAGCAACGGATACTTAACCGTGCACTGCTGTAGATACTCATGTTTTATGTATGTATGTATGTAATGATATTTGGTCCCCTCAGGGTTTCAAATCCATTCCACCACCTCTCCCTTTACCAATCCTCAACTATCGCCTAATTTCCAATTTCAGAGGGACCTACTTTTTATTAAGGTGGGTTCCGAACCACCTATTTTGCCAACAACACGTGAAACGCACCCAGATGGCCACTTCCCGGCTTTTTACCGAGCGGTCACCCATCCTAGGTGCGGACCCCGTCCTACGCCGTTTAACTTCGGTGATCGAACGAGAACCGGTATTTTCAGCGAGGCAATGGTCGTTGACATACACATGTTTTATGAAGTCCCATTTTTGGGAATTGGGGAGGACAGCGACGGACACTTAGGCTGCGATCACAGTGGACCTGACTTCGTCCGACGACCGACATTTCAAATGTGTGGATAGGCCTGTCTGTGAGACCCTTCTGGTTTCGGCCAAATCGGCGTACCAGCACCAACACATGCCTGGAAACGCTCGTGCGTGTGCGCCGAAGTCGGACGTCGGACGAAGTCGGGTCCACTGTGATCGCGGCCTTACCCGTCCACCGCTGTAAATACACATATTTCATTTTGTGAAGCTCAATCTGAGGTCCCATTCTTGGGAATTGGACAGCGACGGACACATAACCGTGCACCGCTGTAGATTGAAAGATCTTCGATCCACCGAGATCGGAACCTTCGCACTTTTATCTCAGTCCGTCACCTTTCCGTCACGTCGCGTATTGAAACCGAGAATCGCTCGAGTTCAAACGCGTGGAAACACTTTGAACATGATACGGTTTACCGGCCGCGAACAGAGAATAGATACACAGAGCTGCTGCTCGTGCCTGACATTTTGGTACCTGGGAGAACAGAGGCGAAAATATGTCTCTTACAGACGCAACTCGCGGGGGGCGGCGACGCGCAAAGTAAATTGGGTCTTGATCCAATCTTTTGACCTATCAACCATACTCGTCGGTCGGAATGTAAACGCGCCACAACATTTCCAAAGAGCCGGCTCTCGCTCCAGTTTCAAGGAATTTATCGATCCTGGAAGACTGCGTCTGCATGATCCACGACTCATAATAAGGCGATTTGTACCCGTCCGGTATCCGTCATATTCTTGCAGGAATTCGTTTTACGAATTCGCCCCCGTGGACGAAGAATTTTTATGAAAACACGTCATTATTAATCCACGTTAATAATAAAAATAGAGAAAAATGTTTAGACATATGAATTTGTCATAACACGAATACAGCATACTGAAACTTCTTATGACTCAAGGCGCGTCTAAAGTCTAAAGTCGCTGCTACACTGTAATTATTCTACAAATGGCCAGTGTACATTCGAATCGACTGTGTACATACAAACTTGTTGACTACTAGAGTTTCCTCTTCCTTGTGCTACGTTCGACCGGCAAATTGCTAATATTTTTACTGAGCGTATCGTTTATGTGCTCAGCTAAGTACCAAAGTGCACAATAAAGTACACAACATCACCGGTGATACCTCTTAACAGGAAGCCATTTTCGAAAGACACTTCCTCCACAAACTCGGCGTCGTTCATCGTACTGTAACGTCGTGTAAAAATGTAACGCGACCGACGAGTACATAGTAAAATAAACGCTCTGGCGCATCGACAAGGTAAAAAATTAAACATTCAGCCGCTATATCTGCGTAAAGACGGAGTCGTAAAAGTTAGGGTCCGTGACTCGTAAAAACCAAATTGTCTGGAAGAAGAAGGACTTTCGGATGGTCCGTTGACGACGAGGACGCGGAGGACAGATTCGATGAGCTCCGCTAACGTGATTTCGAGTCTTTGTATCCGTCGTCCAATTACATTTAAATTGGAGCATTTGCTGGAAAGGAAGGGCGGGGAGGGAGGAGTAGAGAAAAAAAAGTTTCTATCGACCTAGTTTCGTTGCTTCGCCCCGGGTTCCTAATTTGGTTGGTAGCCGAAGGATTTCCGTAGAACTTTCCAATTAATCCCTGACCACTTCGAATACGAGAGAAAAGGAAGGAGACTGTTCCCGGGGAAGTTTGCACTTGAATATCCCTTTTGTTTCTCGTTTTTCGGAGGCGTCCCGCCGTTGGACCTACGCGAATTTCGGATGTTTGGCTGCCGGAGAGGCGGCTGGCTGTGTAGTAGGTGCCTGAAGGCGGCTAGGACAGGAGGGTGCAAACTTCGACCCGTCCTATCGAAATGTCAAAGGTTGCCGCGCAAGGCGCATCGACATATCCTCGTTTACCAGGAGGCCAGACGAAACTCGTCGATCCCATTGTTCCTGCTCTACCGTCGGCGAATAATTATCATCGCGTTCTTTCGCGGCGTCTAATCGCTCGGCGAGCCTCGACACCTCGTGGGGCACGCGGTTCGCAAAAAATAGGGTCCGGTATAAGCATCGTTTTCCACCCCTTGTTCTACAATATTCGATTTATTTTATTTATCATTTGTTGTAACACTCTTCACTCTCCTACAATTTCGTATAATTTTCTGGTTCTGTTGTCGCACATTATTAGAGTAATCATGTATTTCAATTTATTCTTACGTCTTTAGAAAAATCGACGAAATTGTTATTCGAAAAATTCTTAGCGACTTTGTCTACTGCAGTCAGCCATTTCATACAAAATCTAACAGATCTTGATAGATGCAAATCGTTTGTGACACGAAAATCGTTGAAATTTGACGAAATTGTTATCGAAAAAATTCTCAGCGACTTCACCGACCATTTTTTTTGACCTCTCACAGTCGTTTCCGATGCGGATTCGACGCATTCGAAGAATTCAAGGACATTGTTAGGTTGCACTCAATTGATTGAAATTGCAGAATATCATATTTGCATAAATATCCGCAGTCTATTAATGACTTGACTGTCAGAGGCCCGAATATCCTTGGGAATCATCGAGGAGGAGACCGAAGTGCTCCATTAATTCCCATAAACTGCAGAAGCAGGGTTCTACTTTGTTTGATCCACAAACATTTGCAGGCTTGCGTGCACTCGATAACGTAACCGCGCGGAATCTGTGAATTGCTCGGAGATTAATTACTCTGTTTTCATTCAGCTCGGCCGCGCAATCGAATATCATCAAGGAAGTGGTTCCTCCGGGAATTAACGTTGCCATCGCGCGCGCGGTGGTTTCCGTGTAACGAGACACACGTCGGAGTCACTCTTTTCGATTTTTCATCTGGGAGACGATGATCGTCCTTTTGTCCTCCGCGGTTTATTTAATTGTTCTCCGGTGTCGTCGTTCCGTTTAGATGGTATTTACGCGACCCGACCGTATTCCTTGAACTTCAAGCCTCGGAGAACGGTCATAAAAATTTTAAACGAACAGAGGAAATTGCTCGCGGAATGTCAAAGGAGCTCCATCGAAAGCTTGGAACTTTATGGGAGGATGAATGTATCGGCAAAAATGGATCTCTCGAGTCCCTCCACCGACATTAAACGATTGCCGGGCTTCTTCGATGCGAATGCTTCCCTCCGTTGAAAATTATTGTAGCGTTCGATCGGCTAATTGTCCACAATCCGAGAGTTAAATAATGTACGCGTTCGCCAGCATTTATTCCAACAATTGCTTTCGGAGGTGCAATATTTAGTCAATAACATGCAAGACAGATACAAATTTCGATTAACACATTCGCACCGGATCATTTTGCTTGCTGTAGGCAATTTTATCAAACTTTGACGATTTTAATGTCGCAAATGATTTTTATCTATCGAGACTTGTTAGAGATTTAGAAGTAAATAAAGATAGTGACTATAGCAGCTATCAGTGAAGATCGAAGATGGTTAGGGGAGGCCTAAAGTGATCGATGATGTAAATAGCAATTTTCTAGATGGCCATTTTGCCAAATTTTGTCAATTTTTATTATATGTATAAATAATCTGAAAGATCTAATAAATTATCGGTGTGTACGTTAGAGAGAAAATAGAATGATAAAATAAGCTTTGAAAAACCTGCCGTAATTTAATCTTTTTTTTTTGCTAGGCTACTGGAACGAGATCGGCCGCGTTTACTGCGAGCAAACATAATTTTTATCGATTCTTAATTGCCGCAATAAATCGTGCTTCAAGGACCGTAAATATTTGGAAAGTTATTCCGCCTGGTCCGGAATAAAAAAAGAAAAGGCCGGGGATCGTAATTTAAAGAGAACCATTCGATACTACTCTTTTTTTTTAAAGCTCCCTCCGCGAGCGACAGCGTGGTCGTACCTTTTTCACGAAAATAATTCAGTCGGCCACCAAGAACGCGCGGAAATTACCGAATGACGCGAAACAACAATTGCGCTCTAACAATAGAGCCGGAGGAATGGAGTAGAAGTCGAGAATAGACTGTCGATGGAGTTGGTTCGATAAGTGCTTCAACCGAGCAAACTGGAATCGCACAATGCCGGGAATCAAATGTAATAGACTGCGGATCCTCATGCAAAATATAAATTGTCGGTGTCGATCGTACCAAATGGAAGTTGGATGAAAATTTATTTTCCCTTTTAATGTAAAAATAATGTAACAATATCTTTAAACGCTTCGAATGTCTTCTTAGGTCTGTATTTGACTTATTCATTTTCAAAAATGCACAAAATCCACGGTCTATTTGTACTATTAGTAGACTGCAGATTTTTCTGCAAAATAAAATTTTTTTGGATCAATTGTAAGACAGAAGATACATGGACATTTATTTATTTTCTTAATCATGAAAATCTGATGGAAATAACACGAAATATTTGTTTTACTCATAAATGCATAAAATTTCATTATTTTGTAATAAATGCGTAAAACGAAATTTTATCTAACTTGGAGCACTAGTAGAAATATTACGCATTATTTTGTCATAAATGCGTAAAACAAAATGTTACCTGACTGGTAGCACTAGTAGAAACATTACGCAAATTAAATAACTGTTTGAAGAACTGACAGAAGGCAGTTTTATCTAATTTTTGTGGTCGCTGAGCTGGCAGTGAACACGTTAAATTAGTTCACACGGGGTGGAACTCCGAATTTTCGTTAGTTCGCGGATCAACGCCAAAATCTCGGCGAAAGCCGGGATCAAGAACAAAAACTAATGAGACAATGATGTTCCCGGAGCTAGAACGTAATATACGGACGAGTTCGTGTTTACTGGTTTCCACTGACCTCAGACACGCTGGCGCTTCGATAAAATACATTTTCAGCTACGCGCTGTCCCATTTATCCCGCCTGCACATTTATCCGGGCGAGGTGTCCCATTGCCATTAATCTTCCGCGATAGAAATTCACGATGAACAGCCGATAATACTTTCGCGCAAGATCGGCCAGCCGAATTGATTGATTGTGCGATCTCGTGCTCTTCAACGTTGTAACGTCCTTCAACGTTACAGCGCTCTTTAGCGTTACAATGATCGTTTGTCGTCGTGTTAGTAATGTTCCGATAATGCGGAAACTTTGGAACCGAAAAGTCGCTTATATCGTTCGCAGAATCTGTTCTTTGATCTCTTGAATCGAGCATTACATCGTGGAAAAGTATAACGAGTACGCGAGATATCCTCACTAGTGTGGTAAGACGATACTGATCTAGTGATAAATATGAATGCAACATTCACCAACATATTCGTAACATTTTTCTAATTAAAATCAGTCCAAACACGATACTGTTCGAATCACATTCGTGGAATCTTGATTATGCCAACCAATCAGTGCAGAACACGAGTGTTCGATTGATAGATACGTGATATGAATCGCTTTAAATCGAAGCTGTTTGAATCGATTAACGAAGAGAAGATATCACTGGTTCGCATAATCGGGGTTCTACCATAATCTAATCAAGCATGCTCGGAAGTATGCCGTGTTTGGACTCGTTTTAATCAGAAAAAATGTCACGAGTACGTTTGCGAAGATTTCATAAAGAAAGAATGAGAAACAAGAAAGTGATGTTACTGGTTTAGTATAGTTTCTGATCGGATTCGTGAAAGCACTTGAAAGAGTACTCACTTATTTCTGCACGGTGTGTGTCGATTTTCCACGGGACTGAGATGGGAACCGTGTAGCAAATAAAAGCGGAAGAGCCGGAAGATCTCTATAAATACGTCTGATTCGCAAACGTCATGGGAGCTACATTCATGCACCGGAAGTATGGCTCTTGTTGTGGAACGGACATAACGCGTTCCTCATTTTCTGATTTGTGCAACTATAATAAACCGCGACATGTCGACATTTCATTTGCGAGTTCAATTACAGAATTGATTAGATTCCTCGGAACTTTGGAGTCTGCTGCCACGTCACTCGACGTGTTAATAATGAAATTACACTAGTTGCGACATACTTTTTAATAAATATTTTTCTCGTCCCTTCCATCGCGCGATAAAAGAGATAAGGAACGTCATAGATATCGGAGTCGAACGTCTCCGTGACAAATGGAATTCATCCGCGGACATGCGTCGCAGAAAAAATTCTTTGAACGTCCGTGCACGTGAAGTTATGCTCGGAGGAACAATAGCAAGCGAGGACGCGTGACAAAAGCCACATAACTGATCCGATAAACACGCGATTCTTTTCGAGAAAAATGAATTAAAAGCGGCTGTAACCTCCTCTAAAAACGGGGAGAAAAATGCGAATCGATGATGGCTGTTCTTGTTCGAGGATCCGGAATCCTGTTTCCGGTTTGTCCATTAAGGGAAGCGTTTCCTAATTGGATTATTATAAATCACCGAGTATCTTCAAAAAAAGAAAAATACAATCCTTCAGGGGATTACGAGTATCTCGAGAAACGAGTCGTCGAGAGGATCGTTGAAGATAAATGAAGGTACGAGAGACCTCTTAGTTAACCTGCTCGTCACCATTAGGATACTCATGTGTTCAGTAAATCGTTCATTAATTTTTTACACACATTTGCTAAGGTATATACGCATTCAATTTAAATTTGAACCTTCAGTAGCTGTACGATTTCGCTGAAACTCTGAAAGATTATTCAGAGACACCATTTTGTTTCGCTGTTGCTGTTCGTACTCCTTGTTGAAGTATGATAAATAGGCTGCAAATTTTTATGGAAAATAAAATTTTGTTTGAATTAATTTCATGATACAGGGTCGTTTACGTAGACACCTCTTTCCTTAACAATTTTAATGAGTACCTCTGAACCCTTCAAATATATTCAATGTTTTGTGTTCGACCTATCCATTTTTTACCATAAATGCATAAAATCCGCAGTTCAATAATAAATTTACTGATTGAGGTCACGATTTAAATTAACAATTACGAGCTAAGTAGCCAGACGATTCCATTAAAATCCTGGATCAAAATCAAACAAATCTCCAGATACACAATTTCGTTTCGCCGTTCGCACTCCTTGTCGAGGTATAATAAATCTACTGTCCAAGGTCAGTGGACCGAACCCTTTCCACCCAACTCCCCCGCACAAAAGTTCGACCGCCATTTGCAGTCCGGACCCTCTGTTTCCAATTGGTTTTTTCCGTAGTAGCTAGAAAACGATCCCGAGAATCCTAATGTTTCATGACCCGACCGGTTCACGTGACTGCAAAAGTGGTTTTCAGACAAGGATGGATCCAGCACGCTATCGTCTAACAATGTTTACACCGAGGGTCAGGAACGTCGCCTTGAAACGCAGCCCGGGAGAAGGGCATTTCCGCTCGGTAGAAGCTCGTTGGTTCCCGTAACATTCGCTTTGGCGACGATTCGCGATACTTGGAACCTCTCCAAGGCTGTTCGTCCTTCAACTCGATGCCCCGTTCCATTCGCGAGGAAGTTATCTTACTCTTCCACGATCGGTTGCTCCAGAATAGATAAGGAGTCTCGACGGATAAATGCTCGTGGCCTATCCTCCGAGGACAGCTCCTGCAAAAAGAAACAATCCGCATCAGACTGCCCCGATAAGGTGCAACAGTGTTCACCAGATCAGACGCCGGACTGTCCTCCCTCGGATCTTGCGCTAGCTAATAACAAGCCTTCTGGTCCGTGTGCGACTTCTGTCGACGACCCTTGTTGCACACCGTGTACACCGGAACCAGAGCCCATGAAGTATCCTTCACCTTGTCTGAACATGGACGAATATTGCCCCGATATAGGTAAAATTTGATTAGACATAGTTGCTCCTAGACTGTGGATCGTTCTGCAAAATGTAGTACATAATTTCTTTGTATAAAACTCAATTGTTTTTAGTGATTTTTGTTCATGAAAGTTTTGTCATTTATGACTCTTTTCTGATTAAAACGAGCCCAAACACGACACCATTCGGATCTCATTTGCTTCTTTAATCCACGATCGAAGGAAACCTCGACTATCTGAACCAATCAAATCGTGAGTTAAACATGCAAACATGGTCCAAATTGTATCGTTGGTTTATCGACTGGTTTTAATCGGAAAAATGTAACAAATATGTCGGCGAAAGTTTCAAAAGTCACAAATAGTTTCCACTCTTGCGGAAAGAATGGTAATGCATTCATCATTCTCGAATGACTCATCGCTCTCAAGTAACTCGATAAGTAGCAACAAGTCAGTAGGTACACAACGACGAACGCGAGTGATCGAGATAGAATTTAGATGAGCGAAATCGATAATACTTAAAAAGGAAATTGTTTACGTCACGACAGTGTATCTTACATTTTGCAGAATGCATTCACCTTCTTCCTCAAGGAACGTTCTAGGAAAGTTTCTTGGAAAATTTTGTGGGTCAGACGGATAAAATGTGTCGCGTCTTATCACCGTAGCTCCCGATACCTAATCGATAATTTGACTGTTACGCTGTCTCCCCGGAGGCGGTTTTTCCCTTTGCCCTACTTCCGGTCTGCACGAGATTGTTGAATAACATTGATAAACGATGCGCGGAGATAGCGTATCAGATAAAAGCCTTTTAGAAGAATCGCCTATAGAGATAGAGAGTCAGCGAAAGATGCTACAGTCCTCGCGCGTCTAACAATATGGTGCGTGGTTTTCCATGAGCGTAGACACCTCCGTGGAAAAGCTTTGGAAGTATCTGGTGCTTTTCGTCGCTTTTCCGCTGCTAGCCGTCGCGTCCGCCCTCATTTTGTCGAACGTGAAGCGCAAGAGAAAGCAGCCGAGGCAGGAGTTTGTTGATGTTCCGTATTTGCGGCGAATAAACAAGGTGTGCCATTTTTACCATTCCTATGCGGTACCTTCCTCCTCGACAGTTAACGAACGCGACCATCCACGTTAATTCACTGAAAATTAGGTACAGCATTAATTTTATTAATTAGTTGATTTTATTGAATTAGTTTCAATTCTTGAAAATTTTGTGAGACATTCTAGACTATCAATTGATTATTACACAGTAAGAATAATCAAATTGATAAGAATTATCTCTGGGGATACCACATGTGAGTAGTGCAGGGTTAATTGTATCTAAATACAGGGTATCCCAAAAATGTTGTACTTCTTAGTACATTAAGTAATTTTTCCCTTTGCGCAAATGTTTTTCGCGGCTTTGTTCAGCAGTTATTAACGAAAAACGCGGTCCAATCAGAACGCCGCTACAATAGGCTGAGTCCGGATCGGCGACGGGTCCCGCTGACAATGAGCGTAGCGTTAGCATTGGTCGAGCCGCAATCCGCCCGCTCGAGCCGGTGCGTTTTGATTAGTTCGTGTTTTTCGTTAATAACTCTTTAACAGAACTGCGGAGAACATTTTCGCAAAGAAAAAACTACTTCCAATGACCTCAGGAATCATCCCTTTCAAGTACAACATTTTTGAGACACCCTGTATACAGTCTAACTTATAGAAGTTCGAATATCAAGTTTCAGGAAAATCGAGAATGTAGTTCGTAGTAACATTTGGTACGGTTTTTAATCATAGTTCGTGAGAGTGTTTAAAGTTTGAAACTGATAAAACAAAGTTCAATTTCGTCGCGTAAAATCAAAATTCCTTGAAATTTAGTGCACACTTTATAAAAGCCACAGAGAGTTTCTAATTATTTCCGTCTGGAAAGCGCAGGCTTTCCACCGATTCGTTTTCGCAACGCTGTCCGCGCGGAGTTAATCCATTTGCACGTCCCAGTGATCGATTAACGAAGTCTTACCGATTCGCTCGCCGTTGCCGCAAGAATTCCGCGTTTCCTTATCGCCTCTCGCGTTTCCCCCACTCCAGCTTCCTCTTTTTCTACGTTCTCTCGTTCCGTTCGATGATATTACATTTTTTTCTCAGGATCGATCGTCCCTTACCGAGTAATTTATAAATACGTTCCTTCGATAGCCTTTCCCATGGGGCGACGGCAAGCACTCGTTCTTCCACAACCCCGTAAAAAATCCGATATCACCGCACGGGTACGAAGTGCCGGACCCATACGCAGCGAAGACCGGCGAAGAAAAAGGTTAACGGGACGTATGACGTTCTAAATTCAGTTAACATCTGCGAAATGTAAACGGAACAGTATTGTAAACTCACGGATCCTGTTTAACTTTCCGCTGAGTCGAGCGCGCGTTGCAGCTAATTTTTTTTTGGCTCCGAAATAATAGGTATCGCAGACTATAATAATTCAAGGAACCTTTTCTGTAAATAAAGTCACGTTGATGACAGAATCTTGATTTTCTGGTGATGCTAAGATTAGCATTTAACCCTAAACCTATCGAGCACCGACAAGATTGAATGTACCAAAAATTTCCACAATTTTTGTTCTCACAGAAAAATGTTAGCGTACCATGATTCCCATTTGGGGAACCCATGCACATGGATTGAAATGGCATGCAAAGAATTAAAGTGCCGGCATTCCCAACCGAGATATTTTTTCAATTCATCATAATAATAATTGCCTTTCCAGTTAACTTCTGGCATAAATCGGAAATAATACTGACCATTTAAAGCAAACATTTAAAAATAAAAATTTGGCACCTAATGGGTTAAGTTCAATATTAAATAAAATTAACAAACCCTGTACACTTGATGCGACGATCCGGTGACGATGGGTTCAGTGTGAAATGGCTAGGTCGTCATACCGGTTAGGTTGCTGCCGTGTATGTTAATTTATGACGGCAGGTTAAAAATAGGCAAGTTTGGCGTACGACACCGATGACGTTTGCGAGACGTCATTACAGGACAAGGAGTTAAACCCGCGGAAAGGAACTTGGCATCACGATTGCTGCCACGAGACACAAACATCTGGAACTGTTCTCGAGACGTCGTTACAACGAAACAAGTGGTGCTGGGGATCTAACGAGCCTGCTGTATTATTACACCCTCTGCTTACCGAGAAGGCCAATAGCAGCTTGAACACGACGACTCGAATAAACAGTTATCCTTCGTTTTTTCTACAGTGTATCCAAACAAACTGGGACCACCCTACCTTATTTTTTACTAGACTGTGGATTTTATGCATTTATGATCGTAATTTGAAACAGCAGAAAGATTTAAAAAATCGAGGAGTATCGACAGATTACTTCCAACCTACTGAAATTATTAAAGGAAGAAAGACTAAGCGGCTCCTGTGTTTTGCAGTGAACGTAGACAATTTTTATATTGCACGAGGAATCACAGTCTATTTATTACTGAAAGATCAATTTCACTACTCATAAGGATATTATTTACATGGCTTATTTAGCTGAGATATCCTGTACAAACAGATATCAATCTTCATTATCTTATGGGACATTACCTATGACGAAGAGGTTCCAATCATCATAGCCGCGAAATGAGTCAATATAGGGGTTTAGTGGATCCTCGAGGCTGGAAGGTCAACGCTGAACGAGCGTCGTCCCCTCTTTCCATTGCCCGAAGAAATGTTTCGTTTTGCGTCATGTGCATAACTCTTAATGTGGTTTGACGTCACAGCGACGTCTCTGTCGGCCGTCACGGATGGTTTCGAGAGTCCGTTCCTCTCGGGGAACCGCCGGAATCAGCCGCGAAACCGCCGCCTCTGTCGCCATCGCGATTCCATAGCTGCGAGCCGCCTAATTAGCGGCCGAGCTCGAGTTCGGGTTAATTAAACGATACCCGCCCCGTCCAATGAGATCGCGGACAACGGGGCACACCTCGATGACAGGATCTCGAGTCTCTGAATGAGTTTGGCGACCTTCGCGTGTCCTTGACGCTATTAATCTGGGGCAACCCGTGATCCTGTGAATTTAGACTGTTCCATACAAGCTTACTTCATTCGTATGAACGAATTAATCGCTTGATCATGAAGTTTGCACTATAATTTAGTTCACGTCAGAACAAATAAATTGATATACACCGCTACTGGTATCATGACTGCGGATCTTTATGCAGAATCAAAATTGCTTGCATGAATTGCATGATACGAGAGCCATAAAATTCATTAATTTTCTTAAAAATCCTAATGAGAATTAGGATTATTAAAAAATAACGATTATTAAATTATTTAAATGTTCTCGCTGTGTTATATTCTATCTCCACCGAGGAAGAAAAGATAAAACAACATAAAAAGTAAATTTAAAAAATTCTGAACATTGTATCGTATTTTGTGTACATCGTCGCAGCCGCAAAGAAAATCATAGAGCAAAGGGTCAATAATCATTAAGGAGAAAACGTTGCACCGAGTCTGCTTATGAGGCAGGCCTCACCAGAAGTATCCCCGTTTTCCGCGGAACCATTGAAACGACCCAGAGGCATTTTCCTCGGGAGCAATATTTTGTTGGTCCCGGCGTTTGAGCCTTTTGTGCGAATCAAACCGCGCTTGTCTATTCATAAAAATGTCCCTTGTATCGCGCCCTGGCTCACAAAAGAGAGAACGGTATTTACCGTCCATCGAGCGACCCCCTCGCCGCTTTTGTGCCAAATCACAGGGAACGCCGTCGCTAACCTTCCGCAATCTCTGTCCTTTTGATAGGAGAATTTCATTCTTCTCTCTCGCCGCCCGTAAATCGGCCGAATTGTCGGTCCTGCACGGTTTGTGGAACATTGCGGATCCAACGTCGACGAATATTCACTGGTAGAAATACAGAGTCGGAGAAAGAGAGAGAGAGAGTTAGAGAGAAACGTCTATCTGGCAGGTTGTGCTCTTCGGTAATGTCAAAGGTCAGTTTTCTTCATCAGCGACGCATACGCGCGGCAGACCAAGTCGCCTCGATACAAATTTCAACGCAACCTCGCGCATTCTACCTGTTCAATTTGCGCGAATACATTTCACCTTGCCGCATCGGCGGCGTCTGATAGCGCCGTTTCATCATCCGGCTCTCATCAAATTAAGCCTTGCACTTTGTACACTAACCGTGTTACTTTTTCTCCGTGCTCTTTTGAATAAATATAGCCTTCGGTGTTGCTCCTGCTGACGAGCTCGAAGTCCGCCTCGCATAGTTGCGACGATCCCACGTTTCCAGATGTATGGAAAAATCTACGACCTTGCGCGTTCTCGACGCAACTCTTCTGCAACACAAAAGTGTTTTTCATTAGCAACTTTGAGAAGTAAGAACTTCTTTTCCCGTGAATCGTCTGATGAAAAAAAAATATTTACAAAATTCACAAAATAGAAGTTTTACCCAGATTCAGTTAGATTTGGACATACTTTTCTATTTTATCAGACGCTTCAACTATACATCGATGGAGAATTAAATAATTTGGATTGCTTCTGTGTCAATGTAAAATGGTTAGGTTTCTATTTACGTATGCTAGATTATGTTGAACAGTTAAAAATAATCAAGTTTGTCGACTGGAACCCATGACGTCTCTGAGACATCATTTTATGGCAAGGGGTGAATAAATAGACTACGGATTTTATGATGTTACGACAAAAATAGATGAGCGAAGAAGATAATTTTGAAGGTGTTAAGAGTATCATTTGTTTTCACTTGCTTAAATTTATTGGAAGAAGAAATATATTTTAATCTAACTTCCATTTGGTACGATCGATTTAGAAACTTCTGCATAGAAACCCCTATAAAATCAGATGCTATTGTAAGATTTGAATTCCACTTTAGCACTCTGCGTTCCAGTTTCAATGAATTTTCCGTCCGACGGTAAGTGTGCCAGGTCGTTTAAATAATTGAGACTCGTGCGAGCAATAACTCAAATGGGACCGAATTATCTATTAATGAGCTCGGTCGTTTCTAATCTCACGCTATGCGCGCGTTAGAACCTAAAGAATTCAAATGGTGCCCGCTATTTTTACTCGGCTACCGGCAATGCTCCCTCGGCCCTTAACAAGCGTCTTTCTCTCCTCTATAAAAAGATGATACTCGGAAGGGCGTTTGAAAGCGGTGTCGAGCGAGAATAAACAAGCCTCGTTCTTGCTCGTCCACTTCGGCGGTGAATGGAGTGTGCGGCTTTCCTGCCTGATCCTCGGCGAGGAAGAGTGCCGGGTCACTCGAGACCCGAGGAACCATCCTCCAAGTAACAATGCTTCCTTTCATTCGAAAATCCGTGTCCTCTTGCTTCCTGCACCGAGAATACTCTTTAGAAACGGAAATACGAAGGTCGGTCAATGAGAAAGTTACCCCCACCACGTCTAACTTTCGTTAGAAAAAAGGTATTTAGGTGTCGCTAGCTGATAACACATTTTTCTTGGTCGACGGTGCATTAAAAGTGCATTAAAACATGATAAAAGTGCATTATGTATGTCTGTTAATTATAGTAGAAGTATTATCTGATAAACTACATTTTCATATTTCAACGAAAAGATACCCACTAATTTTGTATAAATGTGCCTTTATTTAAAATTCTAATTTTTTTTTAAATTTATAAATTTTCTCTTGCAATATCTGCTCCATATTTCATAAAAAGATACTATGTATAATCAACAGACTTCGTGACCATGATTCTGTCCTATTTGAAAGAAGTTCAACAACTTCAAGAAATGCTAGAAAATACCAGATTAAGTTTCTTGCAATATTCATTTAAATATTAAGATGCCATCGTTATTGAAAATCTATTAAAAAATCCTCAGCTATCAGTTCACAGGTAGCGAACATTTTAACCTTTTTAACCCTTGCAGATACTTTTAAATATTCTATTTCAAGAAATTAGTTCTGGCAGGCACTGGAGTGACAAATTTCTTGACGAAGAATATTGCCACTTTCAAACTACAGATTTTACTTAGCCCCGTTGGTAATTTGCACATGACCTAGCAGTGGCGAAAGTCGAAGATGCTGCGACGCGTCCTCCGCTGTGCAAACGGTTGCATGCTCTAAGGGGGTTGCTTCCGAAGCGGCCTGAACATCGCAAAAAGTCACCCTTGTACCATAGTATCTTGATAAAAAAGATTTAAACTATTTTTATCGGTGGTATTCATTAATTGATAAAGTGTTGTTCTCATTTTTACTTAAATTTTTTGCCACCTGTTTTGAAGCAATCACTATATTTTAAACCTATATCGTTTTTTACCGTCTTTGATTGACAATAAAAATGTTAATATTTCTCTTGTTCTCTCGATCGTAATTAAATTAATATAGAAATAGTAATAATTCTCGGCGCAAGGTTCGATCAATATTAATTTATAGCAAATTTGCGATTTTGCTAATTACACTTTCGACGTTTCGGTCCTAGTTTGGACCATTTTCCAGAAAGATGGAAAAAGACCGCGTCTGTAAAAAAGTATAGTGGAAGTTTTAATTATACTATTAAACCTGGGTTATAACAATTTATAAAGTTCTGTAAATTGAATCTTACATGCTTTAAAACATAGTAAAGACGACGGAGAAGAACACGACAACGTTCAACGAACACGAAAATCGCAAATTTGCTTTAAATTAATATTGATCGAACCTTGCGCCGAGAATTATTACTATTTCTATATTAATAAAAATGTTACTCGTTTTTATTACGTTATCGCAAAAGTTTCTATCTTCATAAACAAGTTTAATACTTTTTATACAACAAACACGGTTACCAGTCCTCTAATGTTAAATCATTTGTCAATTCGGTGTAACAGAAATTATAGACAACTTTAGATTTTGTGTCACCTGTTTCGAGACACCCAGTATATCCGAAGCCTACAACATTTTTTACCGTTGTTCGAGTCGCGACGGCCGTCCCTAGCGTCGCGAGCCGCTACGGGGGGGAAGCGTCACACATTTTCAAGCGTGTGCGAGCCTACGTCGTAAAGAGAGAGATGCCTCTCTCCGAAAGAGTCTCTCTCTGGTGTCGTGGCGCATCTGGTCTCGCGTCTTCTTGCTCGCTCGGGGGTTTTCGATCAATAGGCCAGGGAGGCGGCGGAGGCGGCTAACGGGCGGCCGTCCGTCCAGTGACGGCTTCGACGATTTGCATTGCTAATCGCCTGTAATTAAGAAGCTCGTGGAATTACTCGAAATACTCCCGGCGACGCCTCTAGCGTCTTCGTCCAATCGCTTTGACAACGTTATCCTTCCCGAGATTTCACCCGCCCTGTGAAACTACCTTCAGAATCAGTGGATCAAGAACGTAACACATTTTTTACTTCATACCGAACGAAATATCGTTTTATTTCGTAATCGAGATCGTTATAGATGTCTGAGAAATTGTGGATAGAAAGATTTTGTTTGTCGCAACTCGTTACAGAATTTTTAGACTGACATGGTTTAGTAAACTCGGGATGCACTGGGCGTCATAATAGCCGTCCACCCCACTTCCATCGGTTCAAGCTTGTCGCGCAGAGTGGGGTGGACAGCTGGTATGACTGTGACGTAACATCGCACTTTTATGTGGAACATTATAGAAATCGTAATTCCTAGAGTTCCAACCTTTAGATAGATAATAATTAATATTGATTAGTCATTTGTAATCCTCGTAGGAAATTTTATTTGCGTATAAGTAAAATGAAGAATTTTTTCAACCTCTAAAATTCGCAATTTTTTCGTACTCAGTGCTTTAGCGTTTAATGTCCATAGTCTTGCGCAAAATTTCTTTGACCTCTCAGTTTAATGTTATTATACGTCTACGTACAGTCTAGCTGAAACATCGATAGCAGAAAAATAATTTAAAAGCAGCGAACAACGGTAGACTCTGTTTGAAATTTTAATCACGCGATAAGAGGTTGGAATAAATTGAATATTTTTTTCATATTGGAATTAATTGAATATTTACCTTTACTTGGCCCGGAGAGAGGGCTCGCGCCCCACGGTTCCGGCCCTGGCGCAGGACCGCTGGGTCACGGGGGGGCAGCAGAGGGCGCTCCGATTGGTCCAGCTCGATTTCGCGGGTTCGAGAAGTCGCGCGTGCTAACGGGCCCGCCAATCGGAGCGACCTCCGAGCCGTCAGTCAGTGGCCGCGCGTTGCCCACGTAACATCGTGCGATTTTCTGGTTGTGCCTGCCCTGGGCGACTCGATAAACCGCTTTCTGCCTCGAAACCATCTCCGCAACGCTTTTCTCTCGTTTCTCCGTTCGATCCTGCCTGGTATCGCGTCACCTTGTCGCAGGTGTAATTCGGTTGACGCGTACGCCATGCCTCTCGAACTGTCAGTTCGTCTCGACGGTCGGACGACGTGTGAGAAGTGAGAAGTGTGCGAGAAGCGTCCCTTTCTTCGGAGGAGGCTGAAGCGACGTCTGAATCGTTTGATATACATCGGTTGTCAACGTCTCGGTAGATAATCTTGGTGAACTGTTTTATCGGCAACGCCGGTCGCCGGTTTTTATCGAGATCGAGATGCGTCCCAGGTGCTGCATGTAGGCTTCCCGCGGTTCGGCCGAAAGGTGTGGCGCGAAAAGCGCATAGGTCGAGCTCGTCCGTCGCTTTGCCCCAATTTCCGTGACGCCCCAAGGTTAAGGAAACCCTTTACCTGTAAGTACGTCGATAACGCCGTCGAATCTGTTTCCGAAGTCCCTGTCCGATTACCGCGAGCGTAGAAGACCCGACCGCCCCGCGACACGAGCCGCAGGAAATCTATCAGCTGACAATGAGTCTACGCTGGAAACGATTGGCTCGGATCTGACAGGTTGCGGTCCAATAGGCGTACCCGGTTCGACCGTTATGCCGGACCCTGCGAACCTGACTACGTATTTTCAAATGCGATTCCAATGCTCCTCGAACGCGTATCGCGACATTAAACGCGAATAAATTCGCTAACGGGATTCCACGGTTATGAATGCGAATCCAGAGATCGTGGATTCCCGTCGGATTTCAAATTCGTAGGTTAAGGTGGCCCGATCCCGGGAATTCCGATAGAATCCGCGGTACCCTCGACGTGAATCTCCTCCGTCGTTCTACGGCTCGGAATGTATACGTATTGTTCCCGTTGAAGTGGTCGTTACAACTTTCAAGGACCGGGTTGGTAATTGTAATAAACCAGCAATTTCGTCCGCGTATTATCAATGCAGCACAGGTGGGTATATAAATAAGTGGCTTACGCAACAATTTGTTTATTGCCGAACCGCGCCTCGAGGAACCAGTAATTTGATTCTAGTCAGGATTTATTATTCGCTACCGGCAAATCGCTTGTGAATTCGACGGGAATCGGGCCTCGACTGATTTACGTCACGGTTTATTATTATTGGCAAATTTATTCGCGACTCCTGTCCGCTCAACACGACTTTCGGTTTTAACTAGCTAAGTTATACGTTGATCCCACCATGCACCTTATTTTTTTATCAAACGGATCGAATTTGCATATTTTAATTATGTATATGTAATTTGTAATTCATGCATCTAATTGAATGCGTACAAAATCTACGTTATCAATAGACAGCGGATTTTATGCGTCTATGGGAAAAATTAGTAGGTGCAATTTAAAACAGTAATAATATTTGAGAAATTTGAAGATACTGTCATATTATTTTCAACCTATCAAACGTATTAAGAAAGGAATTCAATTTTTATTTCACTCCAATTTGTTGTAATTCGCATAAACATTTTTTATTTTGCATAAAGATCCGTTGTCTAGTTATCAAATACAAAAATGTGTATCCGATTTAGTTAAGAGATCGGTATTTAGATAGTAAATATTTATTATTGAAATTATAAAAATAATAGTTTATACTTATAAGCAAATAGTTAAGGAGCACGCTGCCGGCGTAGAAATTACATAAACCAATTATTTAGATGTATAATCGAGGATACGAATGAAATACATTTATAAAAAAAAATCAACGAGGATAGTACAGTCTTTTTAATTACACATATAAATGAAACGCATATAGAATTTACATTGCCGAGCATAAAAATTTTGTACATCAACGCGTACATTTACGTTCATAATTATACGGTGTGTATAAGGAACGTAATGTTTATTTTTGATAAAAATATAGTTGATGCTACAGTCTTGTTATTAATTACGGATATAAACGCGTACAATGTTCATGTTGGCAAGTATAATAGTCCATCAATGTTTATAATTACGCGGTATGGAAAGTAATGTTTATTTTTTTATAAAAATGTAGCTGGCAAAGATGTTACGGTCTATATGTTAAATGTTAATCGCATTACCGAAATCGATTAGAACATCATTATTAATGTCCACCGAACCGACCCGCGGTCGACCCCGAGCGGGGATTTGCGTGGAGCTGTGCGGTACAAACACGGCGATTCAGCATTTGATGTGCTTCAATTATAGACTGAGAAAAACAGGCAAGTCGATGGCTCGGGGAAAACCTGTCTGTTCGCCTATCACGCGATCGTCCGTGTTTTTTTCCTCACTGGCTATCTTCCCATCTAATCGAAGATAAAAACATTGTTGTACCGTCAGGTCCCTGCGAGCGGTCATCAGTCGTCTTATCAAACGTTTCGGTCGTAGAGCTGTATCATGGTCGGTCGTGTTCTAAGTCTGGTTTCTGTTTCCGCAGGACGGAGCTTGTGGTACCATGAGGTTGCACGCTGAAGCGGAAGCAGGGACCTTGGAACGACAAGAGCTTCTCCTCAGGTCGGCCAGAGGATAAACAACGACCGCAAAATGCTGATAAAGGAGTACCGGATACCGCTGCCTCTCACAGTGGAGGAATATCGAATCGCTCAGCTGTACATGATAGCGGTAACATCGATGAGTAGCTTGGCTGATAACTATACATTGACGTATAGGCTGCGGATCTGTATAAGAAATAAAAATTGTTCGAGTCAATTATGAGAAACCTAAGTTGAAAATGTATTATCTCTTTCAATCATCTTAAAAATCGCTGATTGCGCTGCAAACGCACTTTTAATGTGCCCGCTACTTTAAATTCGACGTATCCACTTTTGTCATGAATGCATAAAATCTGCGGACTGTAAATTAGTTTCCACGTAGAGGAAGTCGTTCAACCCACAGATTGTTGAAACATCTATCTACTTGCAGAAAAAGTCCCGGGAAGAGAGTCAAGGAGCAGGCAGCGGTGTCGAGATCATAGTGAACGAACCGTACAACAACGGTCCAGGTGGGAACGGCCAGTACACACACAAGATCTACCACGTGGGCAGTCACCTTCCAGAATGGTTCAAGAGCCTGCTGCCCAGGTCGGCGCTGATCGCCAAAGAGGAAGCCTGGAATGCCTATCCCTACACGAAGACCCGTTACACCTGTCCTTTCGTGGAGAAATTCTCCATAGAGATCGAAACGTACTATTTCCCTGATAACGGCTATCAGGAGAATGTGTTCAAGCTCAGTGGCAGCGACCTGAGGAACAGAATCGTTGGTAGATACTTGTCGCTTGTGATTGAAAGATATAACGAAATACGGATTAAATAGCATAGATCATATTGTTTATATTATTGAATTTTAGATGTAATCGACATCGTCAAGGACCAGTACGTTGGTGATTACGTAAAGGAGGAAGATCCAAAACTGTATGTATCTCAGAAAACCGGCAGGGGGCCGCTAACGGAATCATGGCTGGAGGACTATTGGGCAGACGTGAAAGTAAATTACACTTTTATTAGCGCGTAGTCACTTTAAAATCAGTTGACCGGCTAAAATCAATCGATAGGAGACTATCTCCAACTGATACGATATCTGTCGAGGTGACATTAAACGGTCAGTCGACTCGCAAGCCGGGTTCACTCGAGCGTTGAAGCGACGGACGTTACGACGGACGGACGTCAATGTTGACGCACGTTATTGATATAGCGCGGATGTTATGTATTTATGGTAACAATGAACAGGTCAAATACAATATTGTAAAGACGTTAGAATAATGAAAAACATGGTATTTTCGGCTTGTTTAATGATTAAAGGAGAAAATGCTCTTTCCGATGCTATGGAAAATAATGTAACGCAACGGTGCATGTTGCAACGTCCGTCGTAACGTCTGTCTAACTCGCAATATAAACGATGCTGATATGCTGGGACTCTTGTTTAGGGAAAGCAACAACCAACGCCGTCCGGGAAGTCTTTAATGTGCGCCTACAAGCTTTGTCGCGTAGAGTTTCGTTATTGGGGCGTACAGACGAAGTTAGAAAAGTTTATACACGATATAGGTCAGTATCGTATAATCACGCTTAGTGTATTTTTCATATTCATTGATGTCAGTGTCGCACGAACGTTAACCTTTTGCACTTGAGTGGCGACTTTAAGACGCCGTTAAACATTATTTTGTTATTGTTAGACTGCCGATTTGTATGCCAAATAGAAATTGCTTGCATTAATTGCAAGTCACAGGCGCTTATATAGTTATTTATTTAATTTCTTAGTAACTTCATAGAGTTGGAATTGATCATCGATCGCATTTGGTTAACTTTTCTTTTGTGTGACGAAGAAGCGTTCGGCTATGCGTCAATAGTACACTGAATATTTTCAGCTTTGCGGAAGACGATGGTGCGGGCGCACAAGCAAGCATGGGCCTGGCAAGACGAGTGGAACGGTTTGACGATGGAGGACATCCGGGAGATCGAGAAGCAAACACAGCTGGCATTGCAGAAGAGAATGGGTGCTGTGGAAGGAGGCGAAGAATCCACGGACGAGAACCAGGACAATGCAACCTCCAACGTGACTCCTCAAGATTCAGAGCGGCAAGTTGCGGCTACCTTGGCGGCTACCCTCGGTAGCATCGAGAAGAACGAAGACCTTCAGAGTCCACCGAGCATGAGGAAATCCTCCGACATAGGCATGTCGAACACGGCCGGTAGTTCCGAGGGTGAAATCAGTCCCGAGGACTCCCCGACTGAAGTACCTGAACTTAGGTAAAACTCGAAGTAAAATCAGAAATCTTTTTGCTTTGGTGGATGTCTATTAGGGTGGTCCTTAGCTATAAGGCACAACAAATTTTTTGGTCTTACCGCCTTAAATTATGACACTTTGTGAGAAAATAATGGAAGCAATCGGACAATTCGCGCGGGAACCTGTGCCGCATTTACGTTAAAATTCTACAATTTTAATGATTTTGTTTCATTTTCGAACCTAACTGTATTTGGTTTAGGAAATATCGTTAAACTTTTTTGAATGAAGGACAACGTACGTTTAAGAATTATATACAAAATTTTTTAATTTAATTTACTATTAAATACAACTTAAAAGGGTGAAAACAACAGCCTTTAAACCACTTGTCACAATTTAGGGGGGTTTGACCAGAAAAAATCGAAAGTTGAAAAATAAGTACCACCCTAATGTTTATCCGTCCGGTGTCGTTACGATATTTATGGTGGTCTTATGTGTCCATAGCGCTCCTGCTGAGGACAAAGTGGATTCTAAGAAATCATGGAAAAAGAACAAAGCGACGATTCACTCGCCTTCCTCGAACAAAAGTTTTGACATGCAGATTGCGAACTGGCGAATGGAGAGTATCGTCAGGGAATCCGAGTCTGGTAGCGAGGAAGAGTTCTTCGACTGTCAAGGTAAAATGTCCGTTCATCTTGTTCAGCATGATTTTTTAAAATTCTTTTTATGATGATAAATGATAATTCTTTCTATGATACTTACATACAAGTAACACTTTGGCTGACGATACTCAAATTTGAAGCCGTGGTTCGGCGAATTTCTTGGACGCTGTGTTCTTGTCTCTTCAAGGGGTTATTTTTATTTTCAAGGCCGTTTTTGCGCGAATGTTTAGGAATTTTTTTCAGAAAAACTATTGAATCTTTTGCATTGGAATTTATCATACGTATTTATTGATATTTGAAGTACATGCTTGATTTTTTTTCAGTAAAGATAATTAAACTTTCGTGAGTTATATATTTTTTTATAAAGTATCTTTTGAAAAGCACGGGACGACGATCGCAATGGTTCCAGTCTTTCTACTGATTGGAAAAAAATGAAATTGTTTATTAATCACTATGAACGTAATTATGGCCCGAATTAAGAGAAGTTAAAAACCTTAATTATTTACAAAAAAAAATCGATTTTTTTAAGATGAAAACCATAATGCCCCTTTAAAAACACGTCAATCCGAAAAGTAAACGCAAAGGGTCTTTCAGAAATTCGCACCTTGGCCAGTAGATAATACAGCATGTGCTGGTATCTTTCGACATCTATTTGTTTTATGTGTACCCTCTCTGTTTTTTAAATTGCACTCGACACTGCAGCTGGGTTCATTATACCTATTATACGTTCAGGTAGGACATGTAGATAAATCTTAGAACTACAGTCGCTTTGAAGTGACTGTTGGATGACACTCACGTCAAGGACAAAGATCAACACTGACACTAGTGTTAGTATTCTGTGTATGAGTTTCTGACATTGTACGATTGCATTTATGCCTTTTTGGAGGAAGCGAATTTATTATTTAAAGAAATTTTCGAACCTATGGAAAGTCTGATCAATTATATTATAGGCAGACATGGGAATAGAGTTCTACGCATGGAAGTTCTAACAACGATTCTGACAGCATGGAATCAGCATGACTCTGTAGATCATGAGAGTAATGGATCTCTTTTTTAAAAGTACCATTCCTGTATCTAACACAACTAAATGCTACAGTACTACAGTTCTGTTTTCTGCTTCTTGTGACCGCCTGTTCTGATCTGAGAAAGCCGAGACCCCGAATTCGTATTCTTCTTTTTTTTCCTTTGTTAACGCGTGTCACAAACGTTTAAAAAGGCACAATGCATAAGCAATGTTAAAATTTTTGGTTGCACAGAGGACTTTGGCGATAACTCTTCATTAGCTAAATGGAGTTCTTTGGATCTTCTAGCAGAAGAGGAGGACAATACGTTTGCTACGTCCGTTACCGCAGACAAAGAAGGTAACAACACGATCATTAAGTTAACACCATTATTTTCTCAATCATCGTGAAATTCACGGTTGTACCTCGCTTCGCAGAGGACACGATATTCTCGTCTTCTTATCTCCAACGAATGGCTTCCGAACATAGCAGCAAGAGGTTGCAGATCTCCACATCGACCAGCATCGATGTCTCGTGTCCAACAACGCCACAACATTCCCCGACCCATCAGCCATGCAAGACCACCGTGCTCCTCATAGTGATGCACGCTGGAAGCGTGTTGGGTAATTGACACAGAACATATTGTTTTTTTCTTTGCATAATACCCACAGCCTAAAAATAACACACGTTTCTAAATATTTCAGACGCTAACGTGGACCTAACTGCGAAAAAATCAGACATAACAACGTTCAAAGGGGCATTCGAGTCGGTCATGAGACAACACTATCCTAGTATGGTCGGACATGTCGCTATTAGGTTTGTTTCCTGCCCTTCGATCTGCACCGAAGGTCTCGGTGTTTTATCAAGGTAAAACCTGATCCTTTATCTTTTACGTATCTCATTCCTCTGTCGTAATTTAGCATTCACAGTATCCTAATGCATTCGATTTCAGTCTAAGTCCATACAGTTTTGATATATCGCCTTCTTGTGTGGATGCACCTCCAGTTACCAACGACACGATCCCGATCGGAGCGATTCCGCTGCTTGCTAGTTCCACGCCTGAATACCAGGACGCTGTTTCGCGAGTCATAACTGGAGCCAATCAAGTGTACCACGAGTTTATAAGGAGCGATGAAGGTCGCGGCTTTACAGGACAAATTTCCTTTATAGGGGACTCAGTAGGGGCAATTTTAACATTCGACGCTTTGTGTAGATCGTCACACTCTAGACATAATAGTGAAAATAATATTTTGGATAGTCAAGGTGATAGTAACGACGACGGGAGACACTTGACAGCGCCTTCTCCCAGAAGAAAATCTTCTAGCATAAAGTAAGCGCCCGGAAAACATGACTTGCGAGTGTTAAAGTCTGTCGGGACGGTGAAAATTCAATGATTATGTTAATTTATTTTTTTTTGTTTTAGTGATCTCCAACATTCTAAACTGGACTTTGACGTAGGCGAATTTTTCATGTTCGGTACTCCACTCGCTTTAGTTCTGGCGTACAGAAAAATTTCCGCGGGCGGCGATAAGAATAGCAACATAAAGAGACCATCGGTGAATCAACTGTACAACTTATTCCATCCTACTGATCCTGTAGCTGCTAGATTAGAGCCGCTGATCTCTGCAAGATTTTCTCTCCTTCCGCCGGTTAACGTGGCTCGGTATCAAAAGTATCCACTTGGGAATGGTCAGCCCTACCATCTATGTATGTATTCAATATACATATACAATTCTATGTTCTGTACAGTGTGGGAAATTTGAAATAAGTTATCCGAATATCTCGCTTGCTATTATTTGATGTATTTGTGACAAAAAATGGATGAGTGCAATTTAAAATGGTGAAGAAATTATGAGAATTTAGAAACATCGCCGCACTATTTTTAACTGGTTCAAATCGTTAAGAAAAGAAAGAACTACTTGGCTCCTGTTTTATTACAATTGAGGCTCAAAATTTGTATTTTTTATAGAGAGCCACGTCTAATTATCCATAACAAGTGAGGAGGTATTCAAATGACCTATTTTAAATTCTGCCCCTTGTACAGATAAAGGAGATGAACAATATTTTATATTGTGTGTTGCTTCCAGTGGAAGCGATTCAATCAAATGCACAATTATTCACGGACATGAATGTGTCGCATATAAGAAGGCTATCTGATATATCGATTCACAGTACGATGTCCGGTATGGTAGAAAATATCCAAATAGTAACCAATTGTACGTAAAAAGCAAATTTTTTTATTCAATCCTTCAGGCACGAATATTTTATTTTTTAAATTGGCGAATTGTTACAGTGACGCAAAAATGGTGGGGCGCGAAAAGACTGGATTACGCGCTTTACTGTCCAGAAGGCTTGGCGAATTTTCCTACGAACGCTTTACCTCACCTTTTCCACGCCAGCTACTGGGAATCATACGACGTAATAGCGTTCATTCTGCGGCAATTGGGCAGATTCGATTTGCCGATACTCTCTAACGAAGAGAAAGAATTATCTTCCTTCCGTCCAGGCCAACCTAGAGAAAAATGGAACAAGAAACGTACCTCCGTTAAACTGAAGGTATTCGCGCTGGAATCTTTTTGTTGTTTGAAATTACACCAACCCGTTACTTATTACATGTCTCTTTATTAAACTAGAATGTTGCTGCCAATCATAGAGCGAACGATGTAATTGTCAGAGAAGGTGCACCACAAGTGCTGGTTGCTAGATTCATGTACAGTCCCATAGACGTTATCGCATTGAAAGGTGTGTTGAATAGTGTGTCACATAAATTACATACTCCAAAGGTTCTGTACATGTACGATCGATTCTTTCAGGCGAGAAAGTGGACATCCACATCATGAAGGATGCTCCGGCAGGGGAATGGACGTATTTATCCACAGAGACAACTGACAAAAATGGTAGAATAACTTATAGGATACCGGACGACAAAGCATTGGGCTATGGACTGTATCCTATTAAAATGATTGTCAGGTAACGCTATCAATCAAGCGAATATTGAGAAGGAACGATACAAATGAATTTCTCTTTTTAGAGGTGACCATACATCGGTAGACTTTTTCATGGCTGTGATTCCACCGAAAACAGAGTGTGTGGTGTTTAGCATAGACGGTTCGTTCACTGCGAGTATGTCTGTCAGCGGGAAGGATCCAAAAGTGAGAGCGGGAGCTGTGGATGTTGTCAGGTACTATCTTCTTATCCTTTTGACACGAAGATAAAGGGTATGTCGGAATAAGATGGTCAAATATCCTCCCAAACCAAATTGATCTTTGACTGCAAAATCGATTTTTAAAAAATTTCAGAAACATAAAATTGTTGAATTTATATTTTTCATATGACCACTTTTATGTACGCTTTCCTTTGTTCTATAACAAGCTAATATTTGTTTGATTAATTTAGGCATTGGCAAGAACTGGGTTACTTAATTATTTATATTACCGCGAGACCCGACATGCAGCAACAAAAGGTCGTTTCCTGGCTGTCTCAACACAATTTCCCTCACGGCCTTGTATCCTTTGCGGATGGCCTTTCGACAGACCCTCTGGGCCACAAGGCTGCATACTTAAACAGATTGGTCCAGGTACACAATTATCTAAAGATATATGTTACGCAACTACAATAACTACACCGGCGTGCAGAATTAAAGGATCATTAAATTTTCAGTGATAGGGAATCGTAAATTAAGAATATTAAAACGCGTCATTTTTACGCGACCCGTAAAAGTGTTAATTTTGCACGCCAGTGTACTAAGGGAGCTTTTTATGTTACCATGAAGTGGAAAACTATAATTTTATTATTTTCGTTTAGGAACACGGTGTCATAATCCATCACGCATACGGCAGTAGCAAAGATATAAGCGTGTACACGGCGATCAATCTTAGAGCGAATCAAATATTCATCATCGGAAAAGTGCCGAAGAAGCACCACCTTCTGGCGACAATCCTCCATGAAGGCTATGCCGCTCATTTGACCTTGCTGCAGGCTCATGGGGGCTCGAGGCCCGCACAGGGTAACGCTCGCATGGTGATCCCAAGGGGTCAGTTCGGTTTACCTGGGCAGAACGCTTCGCTACGGCGAAGAAGGTGAGCAATCAATTCTTCGGAGCACGTTCGACGCAGTTATTATTTGTCCAATCAGATTACATGTTGTGGTGATGTGGACATTTTTAAGGTAATAATTCATTCGATCCTTGCTAACCCCGACGTTCAGACGTTTCGATCGCTGCAGAACGGCGGATGTGTCGTGATAAATGTTGTCTCCTAGACGGAGAAGACGTGTGCAGAGTGGGCGTAAGGCATTTCGGAGATCATAATCAAAAAGCTCTCTGTTATCTGTACATAGATAATGCTGTATTTTTATAAACTGTACTGCGACGTTGTTATACATATATGACAACGTTTCAAGCAAAAAGTAGTTGTTTCAGAGGCGACGACGGTGCGTTCTTCGTGGTCGCGCCCGAATCGATGTTAACTAAACCGATATAGTCGAGAGATTTGTAAAAACAATCGTAACTACGAGAACAAGGTACATAAACCACGAATAATCTAAGTAGTCGCATGGTATAATCCATAAGAGTCTTGGCAAACGATATAGACTAACGAACCAACGGTTCTCCTGTCGTTACATCGTAGAATGTTAGTCTGCATCAGGCTTGGGCACAGCTTAATTGGAACGAAATCGAAAATAACAATTTGCTGAAAATAAGAATTTTCTATTTGAGTCATTCGAACCATTCAAATGAAATAAATAATTTGGCATCAAACGTTGCGACGAGATTTATTTTATTTGAATAACTTTACTTCTCTATTATATTAATTACAAATATCCATTATATGGAAACAGATCATAGAATAGTAGTGTTACGTTTAACCGTTTGACGGTGTAGCCCGCATCTATTTCGAGCCTGAGTATTAGAACTGAATTACTCAAATTCTTACGATTTAATTCACTAGTAAAAATTTACTGGAATAGAAAAGTAAAATGATACGATAGCAACACGATGAAATAATCTAGAGAAAAATCATTTCTATATTCGTACGATGCCCAAGCTTGGTCTATATCGTATGTTTGGATGCATAGGTATCATTCCTACATGAAGCGTGATGAACGATGCAGCAGTTGATTTTGCGACTGCATCGGATTTCGTCTCGAAACAAGTCTTCTGTAGTTCCACCTAGCTTATGTATGATCTATGTACAGTGCCGTTCATGTTCGTATCATCGTCATTTCCCTTTTCTTCTTTTTGCTTGTTGTGTTAGAGTGATGCTGGGCTCTCACAGATAGAAGTAACGTCTTGTATCTCTGAACTCTTTCAGAACTGATCTTTTTCTCTCTGTCTTTCTCTGTCTCTATCTTTCTCCATACGTTCCTCCTTATTCTTCAGCCGAACAATGTTTGAAGCTTATTAGTCTGTTCGTTGCAGGTACCTGTTATGAAGATACGTCGTGTTACGCGGCGAGATCCGCCGCCATTCTACGCTCAAACTTAATGTTTTATCTGTCAGCCGTACATATGTCCAGAATTTGCGGTTAAATCAACGTATGAGTGTCTAGATGTAGAGAAACTTTAAAAAACCGTTATTTCGTTACCCCGTGAAATGGTCTGATCTCACTATAGCCATCAAGGTAAACCACAGAGCCCTATACCGCTTCAAATCTGTTAGGTGAATGTGTGTGCGTGCGTGTTGCGGAAAAAATAACATACATATTCAGTTAGATCCACCACCGTCAAAGTAGTCTCTCTTTATCTTCTTCTTCTTCTTCTTCTTCTCGATGGAGGACTTTTTAAATCTTTGGTTTGGTGGTAGATCAGACGAAGACATCTGCTTGTACGAAAGACTAACAGCACGTCTATCATGCGATCAAAGCTCTAACACGATGCACTACTTTACACGCGAATGCCATTTCGAATGACACTACTCACGGACCTAACTGGTGCGCAGTGGGCTAGAAATCCATTTCTTTAAGGTTGTAGTATTGTAGGTCGTTGAATTCGTCACGACACCAGCTAGAATATTGTGAAGTCGAAAATATACAATATTAATATATTAAAAAGCGAAGTGACCTCCATCTTTTTTCTACAAAAAAAAAACAGGTTTCTAATTCACTGTGCGGTGTACAAAGACTGTAGACGTTTAAGTTATTGAAAGTGTAATAGAACGATGGCCTCGCACAATCATCGTACGTTTAAGCTTCTACAGTCTATTGGCAAGTACTCCAGCATCTTTTCTAGCTATTGACCCTCGCAGGAGCAGATGTGCAGACCCTGCAGCAATTGAAACCACTTCTACATTCTCAGAGTCAACCAGCTTTGTTCAGATCAAACAGTACTGTCTTTTCTTGTCTCATGATACATTGTTGCATACTTTGGACCGAAGCAACTTCTATTGTAGAAAGTATATTGTTTCTTGTACTGGCCTAAATCAACAACGGGACATGTGTCTGGCTAGCAAAAATATATTTTGTAATCTGAAAGCTCATTTTCACAATGGAGGATGCAGACGTCCATCTGTCTCTTCATTTAACACATTGAGTGATACACTAATGTCCATGAAAATTGCACAAGATCAAAACAAACATATTTAAAATAACATTTAAAAATACAAGAATAGAAAAGACAAAGTTTATCGTAACTATGAGTGTTCTAACATTTTCACATCTCGTAGATCCTAATAAATTTGATTTACCTAATAGATTGTACTAAAAATTGATTTCTAAGTTTGGTAAAAAAATGGTGTCGCTCATACTAGACTGACGTGGCACTCAGAGTGTTAAGCAACGACTAACTGACCCGCTCTACACCACTGTCTTTGCAGGACAGCCATTCGTCTTCACCGCCATCCGATCATTCACCAGTGCTTCTTATTTACGGAGATGTTTATGTCACGCTTTCAGTATAAAAATCCAAACACACTGCTAGTTCTACTATGCTGCTAATATCCATGTTCTCATCTGCTTCCACAACCAGCGATCTACACCTGTTTCTTGTTGATAGATGCAGCATACTTCTCACGATCTCTGCTACAAGTTCGATAACGTTCAAGAGGTTACTGGAACGTTCACCTATCTCACAATTAGATCTAGACTTAGAGAGTAGACAGATCTATATTTCTGCCCACGTTCAAACGGACATTTTATTCGACCTAATGCCTCGAGACATTTCAATGTCCGCTTTAGTATCCCCAAAACTATACATATAGGATTTAACAACGATTTAATTCTTCAGGCATGATTCATGAATCCCTGCGGCTGATAGTATATCTAACTCTCTTGATGCTTACCCTGTTTGCCAATTTCTTTAACAATTTCAATGTCTTCTTAGCATTAGGACATACTCAACACACAGACTGTTGGCAACTAAAGTCTCACAAAATTAAGATAAATCAGACCAGCACCAATAGCAAGAAGCTAACAATCACTGAGCCTAACAGATTCGAATGATCGACAGTCAGTGCGTAGAGTACGATGCTCAGAACAATTAGGACTAGTCTAACGGTTCCAGGATTACCCTAATTATTCTGATCAGTGTAACAAGTCTCTTAAGTTACCTAACGCTCTATACATTAACACACAGTCTTTTTTTTTCAAATTATTTAGATTAAAGAGATCGCGGATTGCTCGGACATTAACCTGGATGATTGACAGCTCTTTCAGACTGGCGAAGCGCGCGATATCCCAGCCGATCCCGAGCAACATGACGTTGCCGTTGGAACGATCGACGAGCGTCGGTCCTCCGATTTCACCTCAAACCGCGCCAGCCATCAGATCCACGGCACCGGAGAAACTCTGACGATTCGCTCGCTGCCGGTCGTTCTTCGAATCCCGGCGGTGAACGGTATTGCTATTGTATTCTCGTGAGGATCTTCCCTGGAACGGAGTCGGTGCAGACCGAACGAAGAAGTCCTCGTACATTTCAATCGACACATGCTCAACAATTTAAAGAAGATCTAACTTTGTTACTCCACTTTTATATCCACTATCTATACCTGTAAATTGTAATCCGGGGTCGTTGGAAATGATCAGATCCGAGGCTTCCGAAAGTCGAGGCGCGCTACAAACGTCCGGGCAACCATAATCTCTCCGATAGCAACCGCTGGACTGCGGATCTTTATGCGATTACGGTGCACACAAGTTTCTAAAACACTACTATGAGGTTGTGGCATATAAAATGTCCGATTTTAGAATGCAAATGTTACGGAGCGTTTAGATGAATGAATGCTATTATAGCCTGCAAGTTTATTATATCTATACCATTTTAAAGTACAAAACTGATTTTTAACATTTTGGCTATCACTGTCATAGATATGTGACAACCACAATCTCACAGTTTACATAACGATTGTTGAATTAACTTTATACACTTTGTTATTTAAAGTCGTAGTATACAGCATAATAATCGTAGAATCCATGATTTTCTTTTGTTAAATTGCAGCAAAGAGGTCCTATCTAAAGTTTTCATTTAGATATCTAACTTTACGTTTGAATCAAGTACATTTAAGTAACTATTTGTTGTGAATTAGCAAAAAAATTCTATTTCTATCGCTTGAGAGCTAACAGATATTCCATTCACTTTGGCCTTGCATAAAATTAGATACCGTTCGCATAAACATTCGCAGTTTGGTTAGAATGGCTCGAACGTACGAGGACCTTCGCCCCCGCGTAAAGACGATCACACGGTGCCCTTTGTTATAATAAAACTGAAACTTCATACGTTGCAATTCGTTCTTCAATCAGCGATCGGGGCTTTTCGTTTTCTTATTGGGACCTTGCGGCAAAACACTGTATATGAACAAATACTGTTTCGATAACCGGGTCTTTTGCAAACCGTGATCGAACATGATCAAAATTTTTGATAATACGGTGCAACGAGTGAATGCGACTTAGTTCCTACTGTGAATGACGAATAAAATGAGTGGAGGGTGGGCACGTTTCCTTAGAGGCGAGGCACGGTTTGTAGAAGAGTATACCCACCGTCTCAGTCTAGCGAACAAAAAGGATGTATGTATGTACAATCATATTTTACCGTAGCGTTAACTTCTCCTCTGTTGGTAGTTCGTAAGAAGTATAAAGATTCGTTGAAATTGTTACCTGAGATCCCCTCGAGTCGAGGGGAAACTGACATTCATCGTTACATTGTTAGCGTTAATGATTAGCCTGTAAGCCTTGTTAGTACTCTATTACCAGGAACTATAGTGATGCATACTGTCGCGGCCAAGTTCCTTCGGTGCTATGCAGTGATGAGATTCAGTCGGTTTTCAACCATTTGAAGACAAACAGTTTTAAATAATATAGACAATGATGCCTAGGTTCGTTCAAATTGATTGCATTTTAAATGTACAGACAATTCAAATTAATTGTCAGAACGTGAACAAATTCTATCTGCATCGTCATCGAAAAGTTAAAGTTTAATTTAGAACTGGCAATATTTGCATTAAATTTTTAAGATTTCTGCTGGTTTACATTAAAGATATGCGTGTACTGTCTCCAAAATCGTTAAAGTATGAAACCGGTCTGAAAATGTTTTGAATCTCACCACTGGTGCTATGTCATACTTTCAATGTATCTCTTCATATCGATTTCTAAGGAGAACAGAGAGAAGAAGAAGAAGAGCGGGGAAGATTATAGTAAGAGTGTAACACCGTTTTGTACGTTGTTTATTGAGCAGGCCCAAGCAGGGGGTGATTCCCGAAAACGTTGGTACAAAAACGCTTCCCTCTTACCGCATAGTTCCATGTTGCCGGCGACATCACTGGCAATGTAAATAATAACCAGAAAGTGTACATAATAAGTAGCTACGATGTTCACGAGTAACGATATACATATAGCGTATAATTTAACTAGTTAGCCGTGCGCTTCGTCGACGGTCATGCTGTCCAGATGATAATAAAGCCGGATGACGGTTTTGGCGTATAGGCGTTCGCCGTTAGTTACCGATGCGTTTCTCTTGAGAATTGTACGCTTAAACAATTGTGGTTAGACGATTAATTATCGTCCGGCTTCGTTGATAGGACCGGAAAAAGAGTATATCTATAATTTTTGTAAATCTGTCACGATTCGAATTACCGCGTCGCTTATTACTGTGACTAATTATTATTACGACGATAGTTACTCCAAGAGCAATAGGGGATGGAATTTTTCAACTACTTTAAGCAACGATGTCTAAAAGGAATCGTAGATCAGCGACGATCCGCCCGTGGATCATCTCGAACGACGGACAACTATTCTTCCTCTTTTTTTGTTTTCGGTTTATTTTCTTTTTACTTTCTCTGCGTGGTTCGGTATCCAAGACGGGATTAGATTAAATATTATCGATTAACTCATTGTTGTGCCATCATTGTTCCTTGACTGTTTCAAAGGTATATTGTGTAGCCAGTCGAAGATCTGCCATTGATCTAGTCCTTGCGTAAAAAGAAGAAAAATAATTCCATGTATATTATTTATCCGCGCTGTCTTTGCTGTGATGTGGTACACGAAACAGATTAATTGACTAATTATTGAACTATCGACTGTTTGTATCGTTGTAAAGTGGCATGAACGTAGCTCTATATATACACAGACACAGAAATATAACGGACGGTGTATTTATATATACGTATGCGTCTATCAGAATTTGACCGTGTGTATGTATACATATGTATGTATATAAACTGTGTATATGTATGTACGGAGTGTTTGAGACGCGGACAATTGTGTTGGTTCATCGTCGAAGATGTCGGAGCAACATTTAAGCAACAAGTTTTAGCAGAGATCTCGTAATAGACCGTATCTTAGATTTTACACTGTGCAGTCCAATATCGACAAGAATGATAATAATCTTTACTCGAGTATTAAAAGCTTAAATTGTTGCTGAACCAATTAAGTTGTCCGCAGAACACCCTGTATATGTATGTATACGACGACGTAAATGTTTAAGATATATTATATATATACATATATATATGTATATTTATTCGTAGGCGTATAAGTGACTGCGAAAATATTTTACTTATACGGATGAACGATTATTCTCACTGGTAATAAGAGTTATATTTTTGTTAGCGTAACTTAAATGACGTATTGTAATACTTAATCAAGGGTCATTGTTTTATATATTATGCGACCTCGCTCTAACGTAATCGATTGTTTTATATACCGTTGACACGTGAAATTTTTTTTAAATCGGCCGCTGTGGAATTGGATCTCGAGATTTCTGAACAGAACGCCTGGCTGAGAAAACTGTAGTCCACCTTTCTTCATTGGGTATTGCAATAAATGATAAATCATTGTCGTTTGAAATCTGCTCTGTTCATTCTTCTATACACCCTATATTCTCTCCGATGCAAAACAAATTTTATATTCTCTATCCTTCTGAATCTTCTCTTCCATTTATATTAAATTCAAAAAGCCCGCCTTTCTTGTCTTTAGACAACCTCTATCATCATTCTGTGATGCCGATAACTCGCGAGTAAAAATCACAGGATTTTATAACCAAAGCTGGTAGTTGGTTTGTCTATGCTTGTAACGGGTAAATCCCACCCGTGTCAACCGATTACCTGGACGAACCCCATCTGGAAAGCATCCGTCTAAAAAGTAATAAACCTTTTCCCGAGGCAACGTTATAAACCTGAACCGTTGTAAAAACCCCGGCAAACCTTCAACCCTCAAATAGCATATTTGACAGATGTCATTTCTAAACTGCAGTTGCCCGAAAAATCACCACCACCACCGCCCTCACCTCAGCCAATCACACAACTTCCTTAAAACCCCACCATCCATCCTGACAAACCCGAAGAAAACTCCGTACAGAAAAAATAAAGCAGATTTCTTGTGACCAGCAAACGATACACATCTTTTTTTTTACCGCCCTACCGACCGTGTACTCTACGGACCTCGATCGCGAAGTGTGCGAGAAGTTGAAACCGCGAAGTTCAACCTTACGTGTATTTTCCCCGTAACATGCTTGTCCCACAATCTTTCTTTTAGAGCTCCACCATCATTCTATCCTCCTAATAATTTTCGGGCAAAAGTAACAAAAGCCGATAATGAAGTTGGTAACTCATTTGTGTTACGGGGAAAATGCACTCAGGTTCGTAGATTACACGGTCGGATGGGCGGTAGAAAATGAGATGTAACAAGAAATCTGCTTTATTTTTCTATTGTACGAGTTTCTGTTGTAAGGGTTTGTGATGTTTAAGTTGTGTGATTGGCTGAGGTGAGGGCGGTGGTGGTGGTGACTTTTCGGGCAACTGCAGTTTACAAATGACATCTGTTAATTATAAATATTGTTGCGCTAATTGAGGGTTGCAGGTCTGCCGGGGTTTTTACAACAGTTCGGGTTTATAGTGTTGCCTCGGGAAATGGTTTACTGCTTTTTAGGCGGCTGTTTTCCAGATGGGGTTCGTCCAGTGGATTTGCCCATTACATTTGTCTATCCTCATCGCACGATATGCGCCCCTGTGTCTAAAAGCTCCATCGTCATTCTATATTCCTAATAATTTTCGGGCTAAAGTGACAAGAGTCAATAACCAAAATTGACAATGACTTTCTATCCTTCTTGCATATCTTTTATCCTAGTCATTAGATAAAATTCAAACCTCCATCATTGTTCTATGCTCCTAATACAAAGAGCTGATTTTCGCTCAGAATATTCTGACTCGATTGCAATTGACTAGGGAGTAGCCTCCCCTCGAGCATGAATGTGGTGGCACACTAACGTACCGCTATACAGATCCATGTATACGTACACGAGGATTGCAAGGGTCCGGGATTCGTCTTCCGAGTTCTTTATAATGCAAAGATGGGGTTTTTGAGTAGTCAAAACCGTTAAATAAAAGATCAATTTGGGCCGCGATCGTCTTCAAAAGCCCTACTTTTACGTTTTCGAGAAATGGTTTCAAGTATTCGGCAGCATGCTGCCTGTCAGAGAGGCTACATCAGTAATCTGCATGTATTTAAATATTTAGTTTGTATGCTACATCGCTAGATGGCTGAAGACGTAAACAACAAACATTTAGAATTCTGGAATAATAAATATTTCATAAAATTTTTTAAAGAATATTTCATAAATTTTTCATTTTTATGTGTAAATATGATGAATAAAATGGAATATACATATCAAATACTTTATGTACACGATTTCAGTACCCTAACCTCAATAAATGACATGGTACCTTATACGTAAATTTAAAAATGATGTCTGAAACGTTTAATCATAAATTATTTTACAACACGGTGTTGTCGCAAGCGTTTTCTCCAGATGGACACTTTTTGGTCGCTGGAAATATTTACGGAGACGTATCAGTTTTTGAGTAAGTTTTCTGTCACTATTATAAACAATTCAATCGTAAGACTAATTATAGGTTAAATTAGCGTAAACAGTTTTTAATTTCGAAAGAAAAATGTTGTCGGGATGATTTGGATTTTTTAATATCGCGCAATGTAAATCGTTTTCAGGATTTAATACATTAATTAATTGCTTTACAGATTATCAAAAGCTTTGGGGCCCCATAAAGTGGAAGAAAATGAACTACAAGGGCCCACTTACCAATTTACCGCTCATCCTAATCAGCAGGTAATGAGTATGGCATCTACAGACAGCTTTCTAGTAACTGGGACCTCTGGAGAAGTATATGGATGGAACTGGAAGATGGTTACATCTAGCAAAGCACCAAAGATTAAAGTCTCGTGGACGGTTCAACTTCCCGTTAACAAGTAGGGTATACCAACGATGGTGAAATACCGCAAAATCTGTGTATATTATAGTTAAGTAATTTTCAGGGACAGTTACGTAGAGAAAGCAGATGTAAACTATCTGGTGTACTCCAAATCAAACAATCTGTTATATGCCGGCTGTGGAGACAACAATATTTATGCAATTAGTTTGGAAGATGGCAAAATTTTAAGGACCTTGCAGGGCCACACTGACTATGTTCACTGTCTTTCGTTAATGTACGTATCGTGTCATTGTTAGATAAAATTATATGAATTAAGTGAATATTCGCCTTTTTCAGGGGTAATCAACTAGCATCAAGTGGAGAAGATGGAACTGTGAGGCTGTGGGACTTGCGTAAAAAGGAAAACACCAACATCCTGACACCACATTTGGTGGATAAAGTTGCTCGATCGTGGTTGGGTAAATGGATTGGAGCGATAGACTTCACTGATGACTGGCTGGTCTGTATTCTAAAGTAGAACTTGTTATAAAATATTATTTCGAAGTTAACAATTGAATGAATGTCTGAAATTTTCTGTGCTATGAGTGTCAATGCGATGTACAAATTATTTGGGCAAAGCTTTTTACAGATAGAGATTTCATATTATAGAACGTTACACTAGTTTTTATGACTATATGGAGCAACGAATTGTTTTTACTTCTTCTTGTAAATTTCACAAAATATAACAATATGCTCTTTTACTAGATACCCATTCAATTATTATAGACTGCGAATGTTTATGCCAAATAAAAATTGTCCAAGTAAATTGTAGGAAACAGGAGTATATCGCCGGTCTTGCACAGTATATCAAAGATACTAAAATATATAAAATATTGTAAGATAATGTACCGTGTTGCTAATGACCCTGGATGTTGAAGCAACATTAAATAAATAAATTGTAGTAGTAGTAGAAATTAAATGAAAATACAGTTTCTCTTTGAATAATTTTAATAAGGCGACAATAATATAACAATTTAATATCTTTACAAGTTTGTATTTGACCAATCCATTTTTGTCATAAATGCATACAATCCGCAGTCTACTAATATATAATTGCTTCTCTTTTAGTTGTGTGGAGGCGGTCCGAGTCTATCACTGTGGCACATGCGTACGATGGAAGTAGCTACTGTGTTCGAGCTACCAAATGAAGGAATTCACGTGGCAAATATATACGAAGAACGCGTGATAGCTGCTGGAACAGCACCGCACGTCTATCACTTAACGTATCAAGGAGAAACGTTAGCCAAAGTGCCGACTTCCAGCAACACAGTGTACAGTATCGTTTACCAAGAAACACCGCAGAAGGTGCTCAGTGTAGGCGGTTCCTCGAACAATCTCGACGTGTGTACGAACTTTAATTACCGTGAACTGATACTAAAGTTCGCGTAACGAAGCATTCTCTAGATTGGGTTACTCTCATCTCACCGACAATCATTTCATGAACAATTCCTTTACCGAATTCCGTCAACAATATCTGCTCATCGACATGTTCAGTAATCACTTTATAATGAGGCTCTCATCTTAGACTATAATATAGTTAATTTCAGCACTGATAAATTGATATTTCGTGGTATTAATTTTATGGTAATCATGTCTGTGTAATTCCATAGCGTCGATCACCGATAACCACCGTAATGTTGAATGTGCTAAATCATTTGTATCATAGTTGGAAATTGTAAATTGGTTAATAATAGGTATTAAATATTATACACAGTAGTAGTTGACGAAACTCTGTGTCAATGGAATTGTTGTCGCTAAGGTAAACGTGACGCTGTTAAATTAAATTAAGCTCGTTCACAGGAGAGGAGGGCCTCGTTGCATATACATATATTCTTTAATAAATATATTAATACAATGTGCATTTTATAAAACATGATATAAAACTTTTTATACAAATATACAAGTGTGGTCATTCGCCGATATCACGCGAGGATACATTACGATGAAACATCTCTTGGCGTCGAATGAACATATACAACAAATATGACTAACAGGCCTCGCTGCCTCTTTACATGTTAGGATCAACAGGGTTAACAGTGTATTGCTAAAAATATATACCGATACATGGAACGATCACAGGAAACCGTGACCAGCGATCACTGCAGGTATGAAGCCTTCTCTACCGTCTCGCGATCGGACCCAGAACCAATCATTCACATGGTCACTGAGGAGGGCGACTACGTCCCCTTTGGAAACGCTCAGCGCGTTTCCACCTCGACTCTCGTAGTCGCTGCGTATGACCAGCAAGGTGTGACGTGATCCTTTGGTTCTAGCGTTCGCCGCTGCCCTAAGGTACAATCTATCCACGCTGCGTTCTCCGCAGGCTGATACAGCGTCCCTGGAGCCTCGTCGCACCCTTGAACTCTTACCGCGGGCGCCACACTCGGATCTGGTGTCCCTCAACTTCTCCGTGTCAGTCATGTTACCTGTATCAAGATTAGTGGATGCACATTAGGAAAGGTCGGCAAACTACTTTATTTCTTATAAGCAGACGTGCAAGTGCAAAGGGTTAGTGTTGATGAATTCTAGGGTCCTGTAAACTATTCTACAATACATGGCATATCCAAAGTTCTACCTAAAGGTCGTGGAAATACATCCGTGGAGTCCTCCCAGCAGGGTCCCCTCGTGGGCTGAGGCAATATTCCTAAAGGAAGACAAGCAGCGTAGCCAACGTAGCCTTCCTGGCCATGAGGCGTTTGAACGTACAACCAGGTCTGGTTTTTAAATACCGCGTTCACTACCGTTCCGAGGGGAAGAGCCATTTCATCCTGAGTCCCTCCCTGAGTTTGGTATAAGACTGACGGGAAAGATAGAACCACTGGGATGTTAGCCGGCTTTTCTATAGAAGCCTGGAAACATTCGAACGTTCCTCTTATTTTCTTTGGCTCCTAAAGTTATGTCCACACCGAAGCAAGATCGAGTAACTTTCTTTCGCCTGTTGTTGCCTTCCTTTTTTTTTACCGAATAAAATTATTATAATAAAATGACTCGGTAAAAAGAGAAGAGGCGACAAAAAGATGCTGAATGTTGCTTCAGCGTGGACGTAGCTTAAACGATGCTACTGTTTCAACTGAATGTGAGTTCTAACCTTTGTGAGGAACGCATCAAGATCAGCAATCTCGTATCCGAATCTACTAGGAGGTCTAGGTTTGTGGGACCGTTTCGTTCTTCTGTGCCTGTGTTTCTCCCGACCACTCGGGGTGGACGTTGACTCGCGGGACACGAGAGAAGGTTCGGACACTGCTCTCTTCACTTTTTCCTTCTCCTTGGTCTCTTTCAGCCCTGGGAAATCCTTCTCGGATTGTTTCTCTAGCGGGCTCTCTAGGGCGGTATCGTTAAGAAGGACCTCTTTGCTGACAGCCTGTAAATACAGATATCAGTATTAGCTTTCTTCTAGACCAGGGAAGTTCAAGCCTGTTCCTGAAACATTGCTAGAATATGTTGGAGTTTGAGAGAACCTTTTCCTGAACCTCCACCTTCTCCGTCCTCTCGATCTTCTCTATCCTGTGCAGAATTTTCTTCTCTCTCTTCTCCCCGTCGAGGTTCTCCTTGCCAGCGACCTTCTCCTTCACACTCTTCACGCTCCTCTTCGAGGATCTTTCCTTGGTGTCTCGCGATAGGCTTTCTGGATCACCGTTCGCACCTTTATAACAATTAAACCAAGTAACAGGTGATGCTGTAATTATATTGTTATGAGATGATTGTACCTGCGTTCTCATTGCCAGTCGAATGGTTGTTGTTGGGGGCGGGCTGCTGTTGCCCGCGTAGGACCCAGGTCAAAGAGATCTTGGGGCGCAAGAGGTTGCTCGGACGTTGCCCCATGCTCCTCGGCAGAGCGAGGGGCGTCGGGGGCGTCGCGGGCGTCGGCGATCGTTCAGGTGACGGCGACCTCGAGGATGCAGGTACTACCTGCAGCGGACAGTCCGCCACCAGGTCCACCGTCTGCATCGAACAGCCATGTTCCTGCAATTCGGCAAACCTATTAATTCATCTCTTTACTGAAAACACTGCCTAGGAATTTTTTTTAAAATGTGCAAGTTCTATCAATTCCATCAGTGGATGGAATATAATATTCTCTCACGCGTTACTAATAAGTTTTGATCAAAGTCGGAAGATCACACTGTATAATTAATAAAATTTATAAACTGAGTTTCAGGTTTGGAAAGCCAGAAATTTTTAGAAAGGCCTCAGTGTTACACTTCATCGACTGAAGAAACATCCAGGCTTTGAATTTTGTCTCGCTGAAGTTGTAAGAACGGATAATATCAACAGTTTGTACGCATTGTACGCAAACGAAGAACTGGGCCTCTGTCAGAATTGAATGTTAACCGTGCGCCGTATTAGATCCGAGTCCCACGGTGCAAAGGTTACATCCTGCGGCACGTTATAATAGTCTGTACTCGAGCAGAGAAATTTTCCCGACTACCCTTCACGGATCGCCTTTCGATAATTAGCGAACGGAAAAAATCGAGGTCATTTGGTTTAGCGTTAAAACGGATGCGTGTAGTTTGCGCGAAGCGTAGGCGTCGATATTTCAAGAGAATCGTATAACACGGTCGACGTTTAACATGTAGCCGGACCTTGTATTCAATCTCGAGCTGCCAGGAGAGTAGTCCGAGGATTTTTCTTTCGGAGCGAACGAGATGCGCGTTTCGAGGAACAACAGGGCGAAGGTGTAAATTATAACACGGCCGGTTCGAGGGTGGCTACTACAACCGTCCGTTTGAAGCGTAAAATCGAAAGCGGCCGGGTGAAACGTCTTCATTTTTCATGACCCCCGAGACGAGGAGGCCCGTCGAACGTTTTCCGGCCCCCCTGTTCGCTCTGCCCTCCCCCCCTCCCCCTGCTTCATTACCCCGGCAAAAGAAGAATCAAATCCCCGACGTATTCGATCAGCCGCGAACAAATTACTGTATAATTTTCCCGCCGGCGCGATTACTCACGTTAATGGCGCAATAACTCATAGGAACGCGTTTGCCCGGGCCAGACCACGCGTAATGTCTTCGGGTATCGGGCCCACGGGACCGCAGATGAGGCCCCAGAACGAGACGATGCTCAGACGTTCCTGAAACCGCGACCCGAAACGACGACGACTCCTCGACAACGTTCGGAAGCGCGAAAAATTGAGCAAACATGCAGAAATAAATCGGGGACTTAGGGGTTGAAGCTTGATGAAAGATTAAAATATTTATACTACTGATTTACAGTATGTCAATAGTGTAAATTACATGGCAGGTAACAACAATTGGCTGGCCTGTATTCTTGCGAATCGAACAATTAACGAGAACTGTTAGTCTCGAATTCAGGTGAGGAAGGGAGGGAGTTCTTAGAATAGGAAAGATTATGGGGCTAGCGCGAGACATCGGTAAATTTTACGGTGGCCATGGGCCCGGCTATTAATGCGAGGCGACAGCCGTAAATTTCCGTGAAGCTCGGACCTCGAATAATTCATTTCCGCGACTCCGCTCGGAGTTAATTGAACGCCTATGAAACGAATTAATAATCCCAGTTCGTGGAGGGAGCGAGAGGGACATGCGACGGGATTTAACGGGCCCCGATCGGGGTACCGACTAATTTATACCTGCGCGACACGAACAGGCGTTTTCCGATGTGTATTTTGTTTCGAGGCGTTATTAACGGGTCCGTCGTCTAATAAATTCCGCGGCCGAGATGCGGGCAGAATCGGGGTCGTTTCGCTCGTTATCCCGTCTAGGAGGCGAGAAGAAATTAACGAGGATTCTGAAATTCACGATGGACGCTGGTTACGATGGATGGCTAGGAGGATACACCGAGAGCCGGGAATGGTAATTTCGCGGCTGGTCGTTTTCGAGAGTGATCGAAAGAACGGTATATGTACGTTGCATTAAGGTCCATTTATACTATCCGCAAAGACACGTTCCGTATCCGTATCGGCACCGTTCCGACTCGGACAGTAGTATTTATACTATCCGCAAAGACACGTTCCGTTCAAATTTTAATATCTTGTAGTCTTTAGTGACCTATGAACGAATCTCGAAGGATTTTGACGGCTTCACCGTCAATACTGGTTTTAATTCAACCCTCGCATCAGCCATCTTTTTTCCGAGTATTATCTTAGGCTGCACTGTACCTTRCGTAAACAGAAATTTTTGYCTTTTTTCTCATGTAAWCCTATAGATTTTGGCGAGAAAATGCAAAAGTCCAAGTTTTAATCTTAGGATYTACAAACATTTGACTCATGATTTTCAGCCTAGTCTGAACAGAGTCGGAACGCATGCATACTACTATTCGCACCGGCACCAACCGCTAAAGTATTCTTTGCGAGAATGTTGGACGATCAGACCGGTGCCGATACGTGCCGGTGCCGTACCGATACGGATAGTATAAACACTTGTACCTAAATGCATTGAAGAATATTTGTCTGATCGGATACGGAACGTGTCTGTGCTGATAGTATAAATGGACCTTTACGCGTCCATGACAAAAATAGCTTGGTCAAACACGACACCGATGAACAATATTATTCTGTTAATTAGTCGAGCTGTGGACGAGACGATTCCTCGAGGAGCAAGCCCGTGACGCAAGACTGTCACTTCCGGATCTCAAAGTTCGCGAAATTCGAGCAGGGTCTGCTGTAATCGTGAATCTACGAGGGATCGAGGAGGCTAAACGATCGAGAGCGGTCCCTTCGAGCGGAGATGAGTCCCCGGGGCCCGAACCCTGAAGAGTAGGGGGCCAAGAGGAGGGCCCCGGCTTAAATGACAGAAAGGCTGGTCCGTGGCGCGAACGAACACGCGAGGTAGCCCCGGGTGACAAGTTAAACAGGGAGGGAAAAGAGGTGGCGGCGCGAGCCGAGCCTCTACTCGGATCATGCTAATGAAATTCTCAAGATATCTATCTCGCGCGCCACTGTGCACGAGGCATTAGTTTAGCGTCCCGCTCGCGGCCACCTCGATCTTATCTGTCCGCCACGTTCGTTCGGACGCGTGGTATCAATTTCCGTGAAACGTGAAACGTCTCGGTTTAGGGTCCCGTCCTTTAAGCCTCGTCACAGATTTCAGCTACCGGTTGCTCGTTCCGGCGACCAACGATCTAATTAACTCTCTTCGGTAGGTCCCTCTGGTCAAGAATTTCTGGAATTCTTTCTTCGACGGGGAGAAATGTTGGATGTATACTGACAAAGTTTTCTTAATGGACGACATAACGTCGTTATTTTGTAGGTTGACTCGTTTGTGGGAGCTGAGATTCTTGTACGGGGCAGTTGCGTGGCAGCGTAATCGGGGGCCACCAAGCCACGCCCACTCGGGAAAACGGAGAGTAAGATAAGAAGGAACTCGGTGAGTGAGATAGCCGATTTTCTATATTTTATCCGAGCTATCGCTTGTGCCTTAGTTCTCAAGGTCGCAGGGATTCTTTATTCTGAATTTTGTTGTGACAGAAACCTCTTATCGACAGGCATCATTCTGTGAGCAGATTCTTTGGTGAGAGAAGAGATTGTTCCACGGGGTAGTTTCGCGCCGAAATCCGGAGCCACGAGAAGCCACGCCCATTCAATATACTAGAAACTACTGTAAGAAAAGTATGGAACGCAATCCTGGCGCTAAAGTCAAGAGCCACGAAGCCGCGGCCACTCGGGACACTCTGTGTAGGGAAAGAACAACGTCGATAGTTTGTCAGTCTCGCTTGAGCCTTGCTCACGAGCCAGCCAAGCCCTTCTAATCCTGACTGGTGCTTCTTCAGCTGGAAAACTCACGTCTAACGGACGGTTACAGTAGCAGGGAGTCTTTGAATCGCAGAAAGAGGCAACGGAGCCGCGTAGTAGCATAGGAATAGAGACGATTCTCTCATCCAGGCGAATCCGCGTCGTTGTCCCTTCGTATTCCCACAATGAGGATGCTGTAAACGTCGGAAAGAAAATCGGCAAGTCACGGCGTGGAACAGCGGTATGAAGACGTGTTCCGCTGGGCTCCCAGGAGACTCTCTCTCTCTCTCTCCCTCTCTCTTTGATGCCGGTTCGCGATCCGGACACAAAGACTACTAACGAATGCAACCAGGACTTCGCGAAGTTTCGTTCGCGAGACTCCGCAGATACTGAAGTTGAAGTTTCCCCCCGGAGGAATCAAAGGTCAGACACGTTTAACCGGCTCGGGACGTAGGTAGAGGGACAAATTACTACCTTCGTCGAGCGTCTCTGATCGAGGATGGGGTGGGAACGAAGAAATGGGACGCTCCAAATGGAACTTCGCAAGCCGCGAAGTCCTGTTCGTGGATCGCGAGACCGTGAGAATGAGACGGGTGGTATAGTGATTGATTTAAAGGTCACACGTTTCCACATTTTTACTCGCGTGTCTGCGGGTCATCCGTCGGGCCTGACTCTCCCGGAATATTTAACCCCGACCGACCTGCTCCAGGCGTTTCTCCCGTGGCCAAATCGTCCGGCATCCCCGGCCACTTCACTCCCTTTACACAGTCCTTTTTCTTCCCCCTCGTTCCGTTCCCTTTCGATGCGTCCGCCTTTCTCCCGCGCCAGCTTAATTACAACCTCTTAGCTCGAATTACCGTGCACGACTCGTCCGTGGCATTTCGCGGATCGATCTTCTCGCGTTTTCACGATTCCGTTCAACCTTCCTCGGTTTTCCCTCGGGCTTCTTTCTCCCGTTCCGAGAGGAGAAAGTGAAGAGCTCCGTACGTCTGTCCGGAATTGCGAAATCGCGTCCTGGAAACGCAAACTGTTCCACCGGTGCTCTGGTTTTTTGCTGCGAGCATCGAGTTTCAGGTGTTAATTTAGTTGTTGATCAGGTTTTTCTATGGCAACTGACCGGTTGTGGTCAATGCCTTTCTATTCAGGCCATTCTTCTTCAAGCCTTCTCTTATTCAGATTTTTATTTTTTATTTCTTTATCACCGCCACGATAACAATGCAGTCTGTTGAAAGTCACGTTCACGTTTTGTCGAAGGCAATTCTATGTTTTAGAAGATTTTCTGAAAGTTGTAGCTAATGTTAATCATAGCTGTGATTGTATTTCAACGATGGCAGAGACAAATAAGAGAAATAGAGAAGTGTGCTAAGGTTCGAATGTATGTACGCGACCGTGATTTCTGCGACTTTCGCGGTCAGTCCCCGGCGCACAACGCATGCTAACGGTATCTAATAACGTTCCGATAAGAGTTGTCGTTTTGCTGTTCGACATATCGAAGCTGTTTGTCCGATAGGCTCTCGCGAGGCACGCCCGGAAACAACCGGTTCGAATCCTCGTAAAGCGTAATTACGACGTCTAGTTTGCTCTATGGCTGGCCGAGCGAAACGGCCGCGGCCTGTCCCCTGGGTGGTTATTAACTGTTTATAACGTCGTTTATTTACAGAACTGTACAATCTATGACATTGCGCGCCGCGCACCGCGCACCGCTCACCGCGCGCAGTGAGACTTCTTTCTTTTGCGCGGTGGACGGGGATCGTACAATTTCGACGTCAATAAAACGCGAGGCTTTAATGCCTGGGACATCGCAATTTGTGTTCACGATCGCGCGCTGCTATTAACAATAATAGTATTGTAACCTATTTTGCAGTCACTGTCGGAGCGCTCCGGGTTTGAGAAGGAAGACGATAGTTAGGCTGTGATTTCAACGGGCTCTACCGTCTTCCTAGATAACATCCTCTCATTTTCGGTTTTGTTTCGTTCTTGAAATGTGCCTCGGGCACTGAACCCATTCCTGATTTCTTCAATCCTATCGCGGTTCCTCGGGTTCTTCACTTTTTCATATTCGTTTGATCCTGTGGTGTCCTTCGCAAATTTAGCCCTTTACACCTTGGAAACCCTTTAGACTTTCACACGTTTCGTAGTCTCAAACCTTTGGATTGTCTTTGCACCCTAGAAACACCCTTGGAGATTCTGACGTTTGTAATTTGTATCCTATCCTTCTTGCAAGGACACAGAGCGAGGAGCTTCTGCGGCTACATTATTATTGCTCCAAGGTAATAATTTTTATATGTAATGATATTTGGTCCCCTCAGGGTTTCAAATCCATTCCACCACTTCTCCCTTTACCAATACTCAACTATCGCCTAATTTCAGCGGGACCTACTTTTTATTAAGGTGGGTTCCGAACCACCTATTTTGCCAACAACACGTGAAACGCACCCAGAGGGCCACTTTCCCGGCTTTTTATCGAGTGGTCACCCATCCTTGTCCGTCCCCCGCCCTACGCTGCTTTACTTCGGTGATCGAACGAGAACCGGTGTTTTCAACGAGGCAATGGTCGTTGACGTAATAATTTTTATATTATTTCTTATTTTTATTTGACCCCTAAATGAGGACCAATACTTTTGAAAATCCACGACCGGTCCTCAAACATCAGTGAAAATTCCGAGCGGTCACCCATCTTAGATGGTGAACGCAGGTTCCCGTCGCTTAACCTACTCATTACTGGATCTTAAAGAGTCAGACCATAGAGTCTATGGCAGAGGTGGGGAACGTGCGGCCTTCATAAAAGGTAGCTCTTGTATTAATTAATATTTAATTATATAGATTACGACAATTTGAGAATTAAATAAAAATACCATCAGTGAAATATAAAAAATTATAACGGCCTTCTTCATTACCGCCTAATTTAAACGTGGCCTCTAATGGTAAAAAGGTTCTCCACCTCTGGTCTTTGGCATAGACCATGAACCACCGCTACCTATAAATCCTACAAAGCCTATAATTGGTGTTAACCGACGCAATCCACGCCCCCACACCCCTGCTATTTCTTCGAAACACGATTTGTCAATTTCGAATCTCGTTTTACGATCGATGCTCGTTAATCGTCTCACCGACAGCGATATTTGTTTCCCATGGTGTTTCACGGGCGGGCGTTCGGTTCGGGCGGCGAAAACGAACCGTGGCTTTTTTATCCAGGTTGGGAAGAAGAAAGTGAAGCGGTGGTTTTATTTACTTTGGATGGCGAGGCGCGGAGAGCGAAGCTCGTTCGTACGCTCGTAAAACTCTCGCGCGCAGCTCTCGCGGGGCCATCCTGCCGCCCGAAGAACGCGCCTTATTCCCTTCAGAATCCCTCCATTCGGATTATTATCAGCCATTTACACGTTTATGCTCTTTGCCGTGCACGCAGATGGCTTGCCCTCGAGACTCGCGTATATGTCTGCTAACGGTACCGTGCCTGATTTTCCGGTGCAATAAAATCCCTTTACAGGATGACGCGTAGTCTAGCAATTAACGTGCGCGCGCGCGAGGCCCTGCTCACCGTTTGATTTAGTGCCTGCCCCGTGTAATTCCGGGGCTGACTGTCAAGCAGATAACGCCCGCGGCCAACGATCGCGACCGACTACCTTTATTACGTCATATTTCTGTCGGGACCGTCGTCGGTCGTTTTCCCTGTCGCGGATTTCGCACCGCCCATACCGGGTCGGAACATGTTGGTCGGAACAGCTTACGGAAACATCTAGTTTCAACTTATTTTGTGACGTGAATATTTTCATTCAATTAGGACCGCTACGCGCATCCGTCGTTTCAACGTGCGGCGACCGTCCGGTATCGGAATTGCGGTCTGTAGTACTCCCCGTGCCTCGCAAGAAGTTCTCTGGCAGAAACGCGATAGGAATGCGACTATGAGCCCTGCGATTGGCTCTTTCCACAGGAACTTTCGGGTCTAGCTGAACTATTGGCTGAAGTGTGTGACGTCTAAAGCTCTGCGCACACTTGTCGGATGTGTCCACTGTTTAATTTATACTTGACGCTCAGACTTTCCTCCGAACTTGGGACCTTTTTGCCGAACTTGAGATGCCCAGAGGAAAGAGGCACAGCGTGTCGTACACAACATTTTTTACAGAACTGCAACGAACCAAAATGTTCAGAACCTCCGCCGTGTTGTTTGACGAATTGTTACACCGTGCAAATTGTCAGATGATATTCTTCTTTTTTTTGTTAACGTAGTTATAAATTATTATTTCGTTTGTTATAACGTTTAAAAAAATTCCTTACCGGCGTATTACCCACCTATTATCACGACGGACGCTGAAAATAGTCCATTTTTTTTTAAAATAATACTCTATGTTAAACTTTGCTTGCGAGTTGTGTCGGACGAAATATTCACGTAGTTATAAATTATTATTTCGTTTGTTATAACGTTTAAAAAAATTCCTTACCGGCGTATTACCCACCTATTATCACGACTGACGCTGTAAATAGTCCATTTTTTTTTAAAATAATACTCTATGTTAAAATTTGCTTGCGAGTTGTGTCGGACGAAATATTCTTTAAAAAATTAGTTTAACCACCAAATACAGTTGAAATTATACCGTGTTTAATATCAGTTTAATCAGAAAAATGCCAGTTATAAGTTGGCGAAAGTTACATAAACATATAATTAAAAATAAAAAAGTTTTGTAATTAGATTGGTAGTGGTTTCCTGGTATCACACTGTCGTGCTTCTTGGTCCCTCGCGGTCCCATGCCGCGTAGGTATCGATAATTTGTCGTGAAAACTGTGGAGACCCTAAAAACCTTTTTTTCTGCCATGCACAACAGTGAACTAGGCTGGTGCCCAAGATATATGGTCCGTGCGCTAGCTCAGAAAAATATCGCGTTCGCAAGCTTTAGAAAGTTCGGTTAAAGACACTAGTGGCAGTACCCGGGTAGCTATAACGATTTCTAACCGTCTGTACTCCAAGTATGCGCAGTCCCTAACCCTTACCATATGTGCCGTTCCGCGAGTCTTCTTGCGAGGCTCGAACAGTACTATGGATTCAATAAGACGCTGCACATTTTTTTGAACCGTAATTACGGCGTCGCACGTCGATCTTGCGTCGCTGCAATCGCATATACGATCGTCCTTACATTATCGCATATCAGTTGATGTAAGTACACGTCCGTTATTCTGCCGCACGGTCGCCGCACGTTAGAAAAAACGGAAGCGTGTAGCGGGCCTTATGTAGAATCGTCCCCATTTCGGTTGTACCACCAGTTATCGTCTACACTCGAAGAAAAAGATTCATTGAATAATTTCCCATTTAACGCATCTTTGCAGTCTCAATTTTTATTCAACATTTTGACACTAATGCTCGCTACACACATCCGTTGTTTTAACGTGCGGCGACCGTCCGGTACCGGAATTGCGGTCTGAAATACGATGGATTCAATTATGTATGTATGTAATGATATTTGGTCCCCTCAGGGTTTCAAATCCATTCCACCACCTCTCCCTTTACCAATCCTCAACTATCGCCTAATTTCCAATTTCAGCGGGACCTACTTTTTATTAAGGTGGGTTCCGAAACACCTATTTTGCCAACAACACGTGACACGCACCCAGAGGGCCACTTCCCGGCTTTTTACCGAGCGGTCACCCATCCTAGTGCGTCCCCCGCCCTACGCCGCTTTACTTCGGTGATCGAACGAGAACCGGTGTTTTCAGCCAGGCAATGGTCGTTGACACGATGGATTCAATTAGACGTTGCACATTTGTTTGAACAGTAATTACGGCGTCGGTCGTCGATCTTGCGTCGCCGCCATCGCATATACGATCATCTTTACATTAGCGCAAATATTAGTTGTTGTGCACGTCCGTTGTTCTGCCGTACGGTCGCCGCACGTTAGAAAAACGGATGTGCCTTAACCTACCACCGCCGGTCAAATGACAGGTTTCTGGTTTATTATTTTACAATTATCGAAATGATATTAATGTTTGCACTGGAAATGTTTTTACACATTTTTGTATCCAAGCCCATATTATAATAAAAATCACAGAAAATCTATATAAAATTTTATGATGTGATTTTTATAAAGCAAAGCATGCCAGCCAATTTTTCAACTCGGTAAACTTAATGTTAAAAATGTCGTTTAACATCTTTGGCAGAAATAGTGGCAAAACTGGGTCTCACATTCGTTCCCCGTGGTTTTATCCACGTGGCTACATAGATTAGAACACCCCGTTAAAATCTCGTTAGCGACCTCGCGAGACTGCAAGGTCTACGCAAAAAGAAGGTTCCATCTAATAAAACACGTGTTTCGCGGCAACCACCGCAAAAACAATTATATTGCCTGAAATGTACGACTTCCTGCAGGCTTGCAAAAAAATCATCGAGGATCGTGCGCGACCAGCGAACCCTTAAAACCGCAGTCCACGTGACGATCGATCGATCATTTGTCGGTCGATCCTCCTACAGGTGGGACTCGGTTCCGAGAAACGTGGGGGGGATTATCTACATCGAATAGTGGCTCTCAATCAAGAGAAGAGTATAGATTCCAGTCTGGAGTACTGGGCTAGTTTCGTAGAAAATCGAGAGCCATAAAGCCACGCCTACTCGTTACAGACCACGCCCATTCAAGGTAGGAGTTAGCAAAATAATTTTCTATGACCATTGATGCTGGATTTGGGCTTTGGCGAGTTTAAAAATCTGTCCGTTTGCTGGGATTACCTATAATATTGCTCCCTGGGGCAATGCAGAGCAATTGAAGTGTTCTTATTGGCTATTTGGCTACGTGGGGGAGGAACCATTCAGATCCATTCATCATTTTAACACAATCTACGTCAGACAAAAGCATATATTGCCCTCTGGGGCTAGCTCTATACAAACCGAGAGCTGCGAGGCCACGCCCCTCAGCTTTACCCCATCGAGACAAAATTCTCATATTTGCTATAGTTCAAAACACTGATGCCTGATGCAGATCACATCATTTTCAGATCAACGGGAGCTCGCTGCCTAGCAAAGAGCTCGCCGAAGAAGGGCTCCAGTGGAAGGTCCGACGATTTTCTCGGAAGCTGCAGCGTTGAACCACGAAGTGAAGAAGAAGAAGAAGAGGATCGTGGCCGTAGAAAATCGCGCGGTGAAACGCTGATATTTTCAGGCTGTGTAACAAGCGGGAACGTTCGCCGTTTATGTCGGACTCTGCGTCAGCCTCTCTCCTCGAGGTTCGCCGTCCAGAGCCAGAAGCCCTGGAAGTCGGAGCTCCTCCTGGAACGGCGCGTCGTAAACAGAGGGTCCTGGCCGAAGGACAACCGGTAAAAACCGCGAGAAACGCGTGGCGCTCCGCGATCTTCAAGGCGTCTTTATTTGGATCGGAATTTTTCGGAACCGGGCTCTCGGGTTTCTTTCGTCTTCTCGAAGATTCCTGCGCGTAACTTCACGCTTTTTTCGAGGGAGGGGGGCGCGCGATGTTTGCTCTTCCCTGAAGTGTCCCAACAGTCCTTGCTGCCAGCTACGTCTTTTTCACGGCTGTCCCCGTCAGCTTGATGGACGATTTTTCACCTGTCCCGTGGCATCATCGTCGTAGTCAAAACTGCTTCTTATCATAAGAAGTACTTCATGAACTGCTACTTAAAACAATCCAACGGAACAGAAAACAAGAGAACACTCATTTTCTTCATGAATCTTCCTAAGGGTCACTAACACATTTCAACAAGAATTACGTTTAATATTAATATAATTAATTTGACTGACAATTTCTGCAGGAGAGGATGCAGAATATTCTTAGCGAAGAAATTCACTGCGAAACCCGGCTTCCCAAACCATCATGGGAGACATCGATCAGCTGCGGCGAAGCACGCTCGGAAGTTCTGGGATGAAGATCGAATTTTTCTTCACGGGCAGGTGGCGAAGTTTCGTTGAAAGCGCACAGGAGATATCGATGCCGTAACTCACGTTTGACACAGGATAATTTCGCATTCCGCGGGAGTCGAAGACCTTGAAGAGAGGCCTCCTCTCGTCCTTGCGCTGCTGCTGTTGCCGCTGTTGCTGGCGCGCAGAAACGCGAGAACGCCGGGCCCCGTCGTTAATAAGTCAGGCCCGTTCAAAGAAACGCAATTTCTTAGGCATCTGCTTGAATTCACGAGCAGCTCGAGTATCTAACTATAATTTTCGTAGGATCCCGCGAAGCCTCGCGAACGCTGACGTGCAACCCGCGGCACGCACAAGAAACTCCGCCGTTCCGGCTGCTCGCCGCTCGCTCGCGTTCCTTCTTCTTTCAGCCACCACTTGTTCCCGATGATCCTCTATTTTGCTTTTTCAAGAAAAATTCTCCATCAGCTGCCCTCCAATTGCAACACTTGCAACCCTCTCAGGTGTGAACGCATGCTGTTCGCAATAACAGGTTGCACGTCGCACTTTGACAATCGATTTTGAATTAAAGTTCATATTCTCATACATTCCTCAGAAATGGGTCCTCAGATGACATTTCTTGCATCTTTGCTCTATATTTTAACGCAACAATTAATTAAAATTATGAAGGAGACACTAAGTTGTTCTCTATTTTAGTCCAACAGTTAATTAAAATCATGAAGAAGAGATTAAATTGTCCTCTATTTTCATTCATTTTATCAAGAACAGACTAAATTGTTATCTATCTGTACGGAGATTAAAGAAACATACTTTTACAAACATACAAATGTTCAAAAAATTGTACCTATAACTAGCAGCGCAATATTAGAGCACTGTAACTTTTATATTTTAGCAGACATCGCAGTAAATATTTCAATAATAATAGCTTTCGATAAGACAAATTGTAATTGCAGAAAAATACAGTCGTTTTTCGAAAATTATGAAGTAGCAATTTTATAGATATTCAACTAAATATTTTGATACCAATGGCTATGGATAAGACAAATTGTAATTGAAGAAAATGTACGATTATTTATTGTGAACATCGGTAATAGGAAAGTATGAATTATAACTAATTTTGAGAAGCCGCAGAAGGGGAAGGGTGATTTTACGGGGGAGGGGTGGTGATCGGATGTTAAAGAAAAAAGGAATTCCGAGGGTTTCGAGGCAAAAAACGGGCGCGGCTCGTGGGGCACGCACTTTTCCCATGAAAATTGTGGGAACCGAACCGGAGAGAGAGGAGCACGGTCCACGGAGCCGAAGAGCGCGCAGGGCGTTTAACCAAAATTACGTTTTATATGTACGAGGGGATCATTGCACGAGACGGTCCATGCGTAACGGCCGCGGTGCAACGGTGCATTTCCTTTTACTACTGCGGCCAGACAACGGGGACCGTAAAACCCGAGCGGCGTGTTTTAACGACAACTGCAACTGCAGAAATCGTGGCGTGTTGCTCCGCAAGCCTCGGGGGAGACAATGCATCCCTTCGAGCATTCTCGAGCGCGATGTGCACGTTAACTGCAACACCAACAGCTTTGTCTATGAACCATGTTGCATTGTGCTTCAATGAAAATGTTTTAGAACCAGTACAATGTAAGTAAAATAAAAAAAAATTATTCGAAGAGTTATTCTCTTATTTAACGATGAATAATAACGAACAAATTGTGCCAAAGATTTTTATGCTCGTTCGTGAACATATGTAAATCACCTTAGGAAGCGCTGCTAAAAATTGAGAGCAAATAGGCTACGGCCCTTCAACGTACTTAATATATTGGGTCGTCAAGGATGAAAGTAGAATTACACTTAATTTAATTTTAATTTAATTTTATTAAATTTAATTTAATTTCTACAAATTTCATCCTTGACGACCTAATGGAAACAGCAGAATACTTGCGTAACAATATTATTAAATTTTCTTTCAGGATGATGTTCGACCTGAATCATCATTCTAGGTATAGATTGCCCTCTGGGGCACTACCCTGGCCCCGTCCAATTCAAGAGCAACTAAACCACGCCCCGCAGGACACCCCAACCAAAGACATCTCCGAGTCAAGACTTCAAAAATTAAAAATCTTCCTTTTCTTTCCGAATCATTGCCCTTAGGAGCAAACGAAGAGCGTTCCCGAAGTCCAATTGAACTTCCTCGATCAGCGAAGCAATCTTCGCTACGCTCCAGAAATCGGTTTCGATAAATCTGTTGTGAAAGGCAAAAATCTGCTCGCCGGTAATTTATTGCCGGCCACACAGGTGTATCAATTGTACGAGAGAGCTCGACCGCGCGGGGCCCGGTCTGGCCCGGCTCGGTCCGCAATAATTAAATCCGGCTCACGAAAGATCGCTAATTCGATCCACGTTTCGATCCATATAAATGCTAATTACCGGTGTTCCCGTTTCAATCGAGTGATTCGCCGCGAGAGGAAGCTCGCGGTTGTAATTCCATTTCGAGCGAGCGTGTACCGTGGCGGGGCCACTTAATTACGATGGAAACGGGCACCGCGGGAAGTCGTGATCTTGGACGAACAATAGACGACATTGTTTCCCGGGGTCCAGGCCCAGGCAATTGAACCGTTCAAACTTACCGAGGCCCCGTTTGCGCGCCTGCACGTGTGCTTTATGGAGTGCGGTACTGTTCGGTTAAATTTGACTGAAACCGTAACGCTTAAATACGCACAATCCACTCTTCCCGTGGTACAATTCCCCTACCTCGAGGAAAAACGCTACTCTGTAATCAGCGTTACGGGGTCGAGAGAATTCAGGGAAAAAGACGAGGCAATTGCTATAGTCAGAACATGAGCGACGGGTCGCACAGTGATCGATCCTTTGATTCTAGGTGGACAAAATTCAGTTTTTTGTGTTCTCTTGTAGTAATATCGCTTTGTTTCTCAGAAATTATATGATGTATAAAACTATATGGACTTAAAAGAATACTATCATTTTTCTAAAATGGACATGTAAAACAATTAATTGTAACTTTTGAGAAAAATAACATAACATTAAATACGTAATATATAATATTGAATACGTGAATAAACAGTACACAAAATGGAAAGAATTAATCTTAACATACATTTAGAAATTAGTACAAAATATAATACAAAATTACAAAATTATAAGAAATGTGCATGACAAAGTTGCATATTATAAATTATTCAATCACTCATCTTTTTTAAGGTGATTTAAATAAACTATATATAATAAAAAACCAGTCTCAAACATCAGTCTTCGTGGCATACTCCATGTCCTCTCTAAAAAATGATATAAATGGCTAACGGGCAAAAATGGGCAAGCGATATTTGGTATCATTACTGTGAAATAAGTATTCTTCAAAACTATCAAAGAACAAAGTCCGGCTGGGTCCGGCAAAAGAGGTTATACAATTTGACTTCTTCTTAAACAATATTATTAGTTAACCTGTTGTATATGCGGCAACAAAGATATCTGAAGTTGATCAAATTTACCACTTTGTCCACCTAGAATCGAGGATCAATAACTCGGATACAATATTCTCTCCGTAACTGTCGAAAAGGTCTATACCGTAACTGTTAAAATTTTATCGCTACCACGAAAAGAGACGTTCGGCACACTACAAAGAAGAATGTAGTACCTATTCTGGAACTGTCGCTCGGCAGACCCGAAAATACGACAGTTACGGAAAGAATATTGTAGCGACGTCTCGATTCGTGTCGATGATGGGATTCTATCACGATCGTGACGTCACTGATTACCCCCACTGTTGCTACCTTGACGTGACAGTTGTCGGAACGTTATGTATTTCCTCGGAGGGAATTTTTTGCGGCAACTGAACTTTGCAAAGTGAGCAGAACTATCAGTAGTAGCAATACCAGTATCAGTAACTCGATCTAGATCTTTACCTTGTACGAGACACGGTCCTCTTCGTCGTCGTCGTCGGAGGAGGCCGCGACGGGATCGTCGCCCGGTGTCGCTACAGCTTCCGTTTCCGTTTCCGCAGGATGAGGATCGACCTCGCTGCTCCAAGAGTGCCGCCTCTTCAGGTCCCCTGAAACCACACCTCGTGAGAATCGCTGCGATCGTTCGCTCTTTCGAGGTTCGAAGTATTTTCAATTTATAGAATTGGTGACAAAAATTGGAAATCCGATTTTCCACTGATTTCAATGACCTTTTCTTTGATCTCTTATTGCTAGCGAGTGAACGAAACACGTCAACTCTAGCTAATAAACGAGACATTACTAATAGAGTGACGAAATTTGACGAATAAAATTGTTGTTAATAGACAGCGGATTTTATGCATTCACGACAAACTTGAGTACGCGTAATTTAAAACAATAAAAAAGTTGAAAGAATTTTAAAATACTGTTACATCATTTTCAAGCTATTAAACAGATTACGAAAAAAAATTATATTTCACTCCAGCTTGATGCAATTCAAGTAGAACATTTTTATTTTGCACAAAGATCCGCTGTCTAGTTATTAACATATCCGCGACACTTTTCCGAGTGGAATTACACCAAACACGTCGCAGTTCGGGTTATATTCACTCGAGTAGTTCACAATGGAATGGAACCTCTACTATCCGAACTCATCGGTGGGGCACGAGTTTCCCGATTTATATCCGGAAAACTGCTGGACCAATTTGGATGAAATTTTGCAGTAACGTTCTAGAGACTATCGTTTAGTTTTGACGAAATAGATTTTCGATTTGTACACTTTCTGTTTCTTCGTAAACAAAAGGAACTGAACATTTCGATCAAAAGCTGTACGTTGATTTCGGACCGATTTCAGCGTCGTCGGTGCTAGATTGAAATTTGATCGAAGACTACCGTTTGTATCTCGCGGCTGCGATGTCAGTAGTTGGGGCGTTAATCCCTGCGAACTAGAGTATCGATATCGCTATCGTGTCAGCGATCAAACTGCCGGCAAAATGACGAGGTACGTGTGGCGGAGAGATCGAGGTGGCGCGTGCCGTCGGGCCCCCTCGCGGCAATTAATAAGGCCCCCGGACTCAATCGGTCGCCCGCTTAATTAGAATTGTCACTATCGTTCATCTCCCCGGCGGCTGTTTAACGTCGACTCGCCAATCGAAGCGTGGCTGACAAAACTGGCCGCTACCACTTTTTGCCGTTGGCCTTGCCCCGACACACGGCGGCATGGTAGCGCGCGCGCGCGCGCGAGCTCGCGCACGAGCATAATCCTGAAACGCGTCTCCTGTTACGGACTTCGGATTTCCCGTCTAGGTAACGTGAATCAAGGACCGGATCCCCGACGGTTATTAATTCCCGAGCTGGCTCCAGAACGGATCACACGGATTAAATCGTATTACCGGGGCCCACGGACCCAACCACTGCTTGTACAACGGTCCCGTGATCGAGCGATCGCTCGAATTAAATGTCGCTCGATCGTCAGACGGGCTACAAAATTACTCGGCCGTATCCTCGAGCAACTTAGGGTACCGTTTTCATTGCTGGATTCCGCGCTTTTTTAGTACGTTTTCTTTGAACTAGCGAATTGAGATGCGACTCGCGGCGTTAGTGCACAACATCCTTCAATGTGAAGATGGAAGATGAATTTTTAGAGACACTTATTTTAAAATCATTGTATGTAGTTGAATTGAATTGGTTAAATTTTGTTTATTTGTGTTCATTTATGAAGCTAAAATTAGTCGGTCATTTTGTCCAACAATCACAATGTTACAAATTTTTTAATTTACAATTATTAACCCTTAGCACTCGAGTGGCGACTCTGAGTCGCCACAAAATTGCTGTGCCATTATTCAAAATATTGTGTACATTATTAAATAATTTGGTATCTAATCAATTACTAAATATTTAAGTATTTTATGAGGTATAATATCAATTTCGTGTTCATAAAATGAAGAAAAATAATATAGAATGGAATTATTCTGGTAGAAATGTTTAATTGTTAAGACTGCAAAGATACACTCGTAGAAAACTATTCGATAAACTTGTTTCTTTAGTCATATAGAGGGTGTACGACTACAGGTTGGAGAAAATTGAAGGGGTGATTCTCCATGATAATATCAGATGGAAATGAAGAATTTAAAAATTGCGATTTCGGCTTCGTTTTTTTAGTTACTAACAATTAAAGAGTCGCCTAAAGTGTTACAACCCATCAACAGTGGTATACGAAGTAGTACTCGTCGAGTACGTATCTATCACGTGATACATGACTGTCACGCCCGTCCATGACGTACGTAACATGTACACCTCTGTTGGTTGCATTTCAGGGATATTTTTCATTGTTGATAACTGAAAAACGAAGCTGAAATCGCAATTTTTTCATTCTTCATTTTCGTCTTATCTCCCCCCCCCCCAACTTTTCTCCACCTATGGTCGAACGCCCCGTATTATAATAAAAATCGCTAAAAATTTTAATAAACTCTTGTCATTTTTATAACGTAAAATTGTTCCCGTCAGTACTACGCGAACCTGGTGTTAATAACGTAAACCTACCGATCTTTACAAGTAGCCGATACACGTTATCTTATAAAAAATAACAAGACTAAATTTATTTGAACTTTGTGCGGTTCATATTATAATATCTGCTCAAGCATCTTTATAATTTCAATAATTATGAAATAAAAAACCTGGAACTGGTCGTTTGACCGATGCTGGTAGGTTTAGTGTTAATAATTGGAAAGTCCTGTGACTGGTAAAAAAAAGTCGTCCTAGAGATGCACAAATCTAGGAGCAAACGAGTTCCCGGAGTAAAATGGGAACGCAAAGGGATCGGTTAGAGATCGAGCAAGATCTCGAGATCGTTCGGTACGCGTATCCGCGGATTTCCATGCGAGGGCCGCGGAAGGAACATTTAAGGTCGATGCACACCGGTTCGAACGAGGATAATGATCGAAGATAAGCTCGCAGGTTAAACACTGTACTCGGAACGTGACTTATGGGATTCGATCGGGGTGGAAGAAGGCGCCGATTCTACCTACAAATTTACTCGTTTACTCGTTTCTTCGTGGAATGCCACGGGGTCCCACGGGAAGAGCAGACGTGCGAGCGAGCGAGCGAGCGAACAAGCGACCGAGCAGAGTCGAGAAGAGAAGGTGGCCGTGGCGAGATCACGAACAGGAAATTTATCGGTTCGACGGTCAAAGTGTGAATTACGTCGGTTCTCGCGTGAGCAGCAATAAAATATTCCCCAAAGCTTCATCGCATTGTGCCATCGTACCCGCTTATTTCCGTCGGCCGTATCTCACAGGATCCGTGCGATGCGAGAACCCGACTTCTCGCTGCTTTATTAATAACTGGCGGAGCCTCTCTTCTGCACTTATTGCACGGTGCTGTTCCGAGGAACTGTGGAAAACTCCGCAGAAGATCGAGCTACTCGCCGTCCTTTCCTTTGTTATGTGATTTTTATCAGACTGCTCAAACGTATTCACCAGCCAAACCCGTTTCGAGCAGATTTTAATGAACGTTTGTGAATTTGTCAGCAAAACGCGGTAATTTTGATGCAAAAACCATGCTCGAAGCAGAATTTGCTCCGCATCTGTTGTGAATCTGTTCACCAAAATTTGTGGATACATTTCGAGCCTATGGCGTGACAGATGGGTCGGATTTCGAGCGCAAAGCTTGCTGGCGAAACTCCATGCCAAATCGATGGCAAAACGAGGGAGGACCCTGCGTAGATTTACTTTGGAAGCAAGGTTAGGTCCGCTGTTAGTGCGCTTGACCTGTAATTTGTTGACAAGTTTTGGTGGCAAATCCATAGCGAATCCAGAGCAGATTGCTGACTGGGATAGTTCCATGTGGTCACGAGAATTTGAAAGAAAAGTTCAACAAACCATACAGAATTAAAGACAGTAAACTATAGAATCAAAATACGCTTTTCATCTGTGTAGAATAGCACTGTTTATCTGAAGCTGTGTTCATATGACATCGAGCGACTTTTTGCAATAAGAATGCCAATGATTCTAGATAAAGTAACATTTAAAATACATTTAAAAAATTTGAGAAAGAATTACCTAAACATTGTCATCTGTACAATCATCAAAAGTCATATTTTTCGTATTCATCAGTACCCGAATATTTCATCTGATATTCAATCTTTTCAAAGGTAATGTTTCTAACATTTCGAAATATTCTCGTTCGAAAAGACTTGCTAATATAAACAAGTGTGTATTTATTGTACGGAATGGAAAGTTCGCGCCATTTTCGAGAATAAATCGCATAGTACACGTTCTCCATTTCTAGTTTCAAGATGGAGGGCCCCGTGGGAGAGATATGAACGGATCATAAATTTGACCAAGAAACCGAAAGAAGAATACAGATTATTATACGAGTCTAGACGCGGAAGGCCCGGAAGCCACGTGTACCTGTGCACGTGCTCGCGAATGCACGTGCACGGAGGCAAGATGGCGGCCCGACAGCCCGCGAAACGACACGAACTTTGAGCGTTTCAAGGCGTCCGTGACAAATTGTCGTACATTATGTTTTATGACTTGGCGAAACGCGGAGGCGTTCGAGAATGGTATGCGGAGCCTTGTTGCTGATATAAAATTCATTACAATATCGAGTCGGACAGCGCGGACATTCATCTTAATTTAATTTCATGCGCGCGAGTATAAACCACTCTTTCTCGAAACCAGCGGATGCATTTTTGTAAGTAGGTTTCCTGTAGCGAGGTTCAATCTAAATTTAATAAATGATTGAATGTCAATAATTTGTTAGAGGGAAAGAAGAGTTCGACTTCTTAGGACGTTTTTGCTAGAGCAAGTTTTTCGTTGAATTTAATATTAACACTGACTGCCAAACTAGAAACCTAAAAAATTCCATCAAATCAATGTAGGTTATTTAATGAAATAAAAATTGAAAAAAATTATATGACATGGAGTAGTCCTCCAACTTTCTGGCATTTTACAGATCCTAATAAAATTTGGTACGATTAATATATTAACGTAAAAATTCATTTTAAAACTTGGACAAATAGTTCCGTCACCCACATATGGGTGACATGGCAGTCAACGTGTTAATATAATAATAATAAAAAAAAGAAATGCTTTCCAACGAGTTTCTACACATTCCAACGATAATTAAAAAAATATTTAAACACTCTGTACTACATCCCTAAACAATTGAAGAAGTTTCTGTACAATATCCCCAAAAATTCAGCTAAATTACTGAATTTATTAAAGCAATAAGAAAAAAAACGCTTTTCAATCAGCTTCTACACATTCCGATGATAATTAATCAAATATTTAAAGTCTCTGTACTAAAACCCACAATTTCGAAAAAAATTCACCCAAATTCTACTCAACCACCAAACAAATTCTCAAACAAATCCTGATCGTATCCTCCGCAAGCCTATCGTACACCATCTTCTCAAAAACCGATTCCCAGCATCCGATCGCCCCACCACAATCAATCCACGCGGAACCGATCCGAGCATTCTCAGTGGGGAGGACAGCTATTACAACGGTTATATCGGATCCCTGCTCGAAAAACACAACCGCGAGCATGCAGACTCGCACACATTCGCACACATGTATGCAGACACACACACATACACATGAATTAATCTCGCAGCAAGCTAGACAAGACCTATCAATTAACGGGCCGTCCCATAAATCATCGATGTCTCTGCATTCCATTCGCAAGGGACAACTAAAAATCGTGTCACGGCTAGCAAGAACAAAGCACCTGGTTCTATGCTGGCTCTCGCGGTGCTTTCCCGACAGAAAACTTCTCGGATGATTGATACTTCCGGAATTCGGCCGGCGCCGCAAAGAATTCTAATTGCGGTCGCCGGACGATGATAAATATCCGTCGTTTCTTTTCTCTGATGGAAAATCGTTTCTTCTCGACGACGATCAACAGGATAAGATACAGATTATTATAGATCCTCTCTATTCAACCCTCCTCCTCCGTGTCCGTTCTGACTCGGCTATAGTTCAACATGCCAGAAACAATTTCATATTATTTCACAATTTACACGAAACTAGTTGATTTTATTTGTTTCATTTCTCTAAAGAAATTTCAATCATTCTTAATATCTCTTGATGATTATTTACTATTAAATAACTTTTATATTTCCTTAAGGATCACTTAATAAAACTAATCATTTTTCATTTGTTTTTTTTAAATTGGATAACAAAATATATCCTATTTAAAAAAACCAAAGTTGACCTTCAAATATCCTAAACGCCTCCGCTTATAAAGAAGTCATATACACCACATATCGTTCCTCCTGATATCATGTAAATAATATTTTTGTACAACGCTTAATTCGAAAGTTAGGTATCTCACCCTGAATAATGAAAAGAAAGGTTCGTCGAGAGTTTCAGAGAGAGAGAATCTGAACGAAGCGAGAATAGATCAGTTACCGATCCGCTCGTGCTTCTTGCTCGCTAGAGGAGAGACGTCTCAATCGGCACACGAAAAAGACGCGCGTTACCTGTTCCAGTTCTTTGGATCCGCCGCTCCCACGGCGACTCATTAACATTTAACCGGTAATCAGCGCGGTGTTGACGGTCCGGATGATACAGAGACAGAAACGGGGAGAGAGAGGAGTAGAATTGGCGGTGGTATGGTTGCGATAACGCGGCTAAATCGGCGGGGGTAGGTCTTATCCTCGCGGATCTATCTCGGGCCGGGTCGTTAACAGTCGCCGGACGGACCCGTAGATCGTCACGATCCAACGACGGTGATCCATGCCGCGGCTCGTGTCATCGTTTCTTGCTGGTGGATCGAGCCGGCCGAGCTCTCCCTCGTCCCGGCTCCTTTACATTTCCACTTTATTTATGGTTATCGAGCATAACCGGCGCGCCGGCTCCCGACGAGAGTCATCGATGATTTCCTCGATTAGATCTCGCCACGGTCCGATGTCTCTGCTTCCGCGTGTCTACACGCAAACCTGTGTACACGCACGAGCCGTCCGTGCGCGTGTGTACACACGGTCGTCACGGCACCGATCGCATCATGCGATGCCACGCTGATCAGAGGAGTATTGCCAGGTTGCAAACCGGACGATCGACGATTTTCCAACGATCCGTGGATCGTTCCGAACGGAGAACGCCACTGGTATTAAGCTGTTGTTTCACTTAATCATTTTCCTGTCGGTCACTTCATGCTCACTGACACTCACTGTCCACGAATCATCTTCCGGCGCCTCGATGATGCGGTTCAAGGGATTAGGGTATCCGGTAACGTATAGACCCGACCCTTCTTGGAATCGAAGGTTACGCAAGACCCGATCCAGATCGTGGTCTCGGTCAGGTGCCGGTTCGCCGCAGCATAGGTTTTCGGATGCACGCGGGATGCACTACAGTTTCACTCACAGGTGCAGCTCCGACTAGACTAAAGGCGGCAGCGTGCTCGTTGCCAGCAAGTACTCTAGGAGAAGAGAGAAAGAGAGAGAAAGAGGAGGCATACAGGTGCTTCGATTGGTCCATGCTTCCCGCGAAAACGATCCAGCCAATCACCGTGACTGCGCCACGTAATTGCCGGGTATCACGATTCACAAAAACGGGGGAGGGATGCCCTTTCGAAATTCCCCGAGGTAAGGCTCCCCCGGTTCTCTTTCTCGACCTCTCTTTCTCTTTCCAGGCTCCTTTTCTTCTCTTTTCAGCGGTTCGTGCGTTTTCTCTTGCGCCCGGCCACTTCTGACTGACGTCTCCGATCGTCTACGATTGATCTAGGAAATGATTATGCTCTCGTAGCCCTCGGAGGAATTGAGATTGAGACTGTCTGGACATGTTGATAGAAATTTTTTAAATAATTCTTTTTATGCGATCGATTTACATTAGAATAATGACAAGATTCGGTTTAGTCCGACTTTTTATAGTATCATTGTGAAATGTACTTAATCAAGAAATTTATTTATAAAATTTTTACTTGAATTTTTGACTTGTCCGATAGCTCTCGTCTGAATGTGTTGAGAATACAGGAAACCCTGTGTACGGTTTGTCAAAAAACTTTGTAAAATTATATATTTTATAAAATATATTGTTAAAAAATACCATAGATTTACTGCCTCAGGAGATACAGGTGCAAGTGCACAAAGTCTCTGAAGTCTCATTAAATTTGCGGATTAACGATCCATTTAAACGACACCATTTGTTTCGCGGTTCTATTAATTTTTTAAGCATAAACTAAATTAGGAGATCGAACGCTTCGCTAGCCATTTTGGACTCTTTTTGCTCCGCAATTATCGGTAATAGTACTTGTTTAATGGAACGAATATGTCGATACAAGCTCATACTTATTACAAGTCACAACAGAGCGCTCGCGTAATTAATATAAGACTCGTAAAACGCAAGTCGAACTGGTAAAACATGTTCCAGTTGTGCGGAGAGAACGGAAAATAGATCAGTTCGTTTAAAGGAATCATTAGCGCCGCAAAGTTTATTTATATAGCTGTTTCGACGATAAATAACGAAATGAAGCGATTTCAAATTACTAGACTGTTTCTGTCATATATTTTGTGGACTATAATGATCGTCTTGATCTTACCTCGTAAACATAATTCTATATTTAAGTATTAAAAATTCACGATTGAAACTTGAGTATATTTTATGCGAGTCTTTCTGCCTTAGTGATTCTTATCCTTCAATCTTGCACTTTTTTTGGTCAAGGATAAATTAGCGTTTGAAACACAATTTTTGTATGAGAATAATATCGTTTATATTTTCATTAAATATTTAAGTAATATTTTTCTAATGAAATGATAATTGTAAACAGACAATGTATGTTTAGCAACGTATATTTGATCACTCACAGTAACTTATACCTTTTCAGTAAAACATGAGAAATACGTAAAATCAGACCAAAATTATGTATTCACCGATTATTTTCTTTTTACATACATGAAATACAAAATCGTGGCTCACAATACATCGCGGATGTTAAAATAAATATCATATCCAAGATTAAGAGAATTATTAAATTAAATTATTAAATCACTCGAGAATTATATGTATAAGTAACAATAAGGAGTATCACCACGAAGTGGAGCAACGGTGCTAAACGAACCGCGAAATTCCGTTGTCTGATTGATAAATAAATAACATCGAAAGGGTCGAAGAGGCGAGAGACTCTTAGGATTGGGCGGACGCGGCTGCTCTCGGAGTGGTGGTTCTCGCAGCGCAGCGGTGATTCTCGGAGGAGGGGTTGAGGGTCGAAGGAATAAGGCGGAGGAGGGCCCCGCGACCTCTGACCCCCCTGGGAACCACGGGCCCCTCGAGGCCCTCTTCGAGAAAGAAGCTCGGGAATCCGGCGGGCCCACCCGGCCGAAATATCTTCGACGAGAGCGAGGCCCGACACGGCCCGGCCCGGCCCGGCCGATGCACCGAACCAACGCAGCTTCGGCCTCGATTGCATGCCGAGCAATACCGGCACCGATCGCCGAATTAATTTGTCCTCGAATCGATATTCCGACCCTGTCCGACCATACAAATTACCCCATACGGAAACCCTGCTCGCAGACACCATTAACCCGCTGCCTTGCGATCACTTTACAGCTACAACGATTAGGATCTGTTCGTAGATACGAGTTCTTCCCAATTATCTTTATCGATTTAATTTAGACATGAAAATTGGAAACATTTTACTGCTGTTTTCGAATGTATGGTCGCCAATGAATAAAATTAACGTTAAAGAAAAAGGTGTCAAATGTTCAACACAGTGAGCATCGATTATGGAATTCATAAAATACGATCTTTCAAACATAGCGATTATATTCAATGAAGGATTCCGTAGTATTTAATCCTCGGGCAGCGAGAATGGTGTCCATTATACAACGAATTTTGTTTTCTGACAGCCAATTAAAATTATTAGCTACTTACATCAAGACCGGTGAGAGGATCAATATTGATCACAAAGAAGCTGGTATAAAAATATGCAAAAAAAAGTGGTGACTAAAAATTCCAGTAGTTCTAGCCATGTCCTAGCACGTCCGATAAGAGGATTAACTGAAACCTCAAAGTAGTGGGTTCAAAGATATGCAAAAAAAATCGATACGTAAAAACTTGAATAGATCTAATCACGACCATCATAAATTCCTCAAAATTACCCACCACCCAAACGTTAAAAGTCTCGGCCATCCCAACACGCCAGTTTCGCGAGAATGCTGGAAAAAAAATGGGCAACTGAAGTCGTTTAATTTCACGGGAAATTCTGGGCCGCGTAGTTCTAGTAATTAAGGTGGGGGATAAGGGGGTCAAAGATCCCCAAAGAGCCAGGTATTGCGAAAAATTTCAGCGGTACCGTGGCGAACTCGTTTGCAAGAAGAGTGGGGGTGGGGAGTATCCAGCGGCGCATTTACACGCGTGGTTCGGCGCAAAGAAATTACGACGCGGAAGAAGAAGAAGAGGGGCCCGCGTGATCCCGCCTAAATGATGGCTGGCTGGAAGGTTTCACGGTAAAGGAGGATTTATCCTGGGTCCGGGAGGTTTACGGGTTGTCACCGGGGCCCCTAAGAAGCCCCATACATCGGCGTGGAAATAGCGACGCGGCGGCGTTGCAGAAGAACGTTGCGTTCGACGAGGGGGCAGTGCGAGCAGCGCGAGCACAGAAGAGGAGATTGGTCCCCGGTGTATGAAGGCGACGTTACAAATTTCAGCCCCGGGACCCGTAGCCCGAGAGACGGCATTATCGAAAAATTTCTCTTTGTAGTCCCCTGGCTGGGCCCATTAGACCCCGACCGGCGCGGCGCGCGGCTGTCGGGACTCTTCGTAAAAAGAGAGGGAAAGAGAGGGAGAGAGTGTATCTCGGTGAGGAAGAGCTCTCTCGGCTTTCGAGGAATATCGGCCGCGAAAAAAGACGAGACACTTTAACCGCGAGATGAACAACCGTATACCGTTACCACATCAATCTTCCGTAATGATGCAAAGCGGAAAAGGGACGAGGGGGAGTCGTACAGAGTCGAATGCGGGGCCCGCGCGCAAGATCGTTAACGACAATGCTCGCGTCGTCGGGACGCGCTAGGAGGGCAGCCCGGAGATAATAGTCTCGCCGGCGAGACGCGGTTATTAAAGATCGGAAATGTTTTTCTTCGACGTCGACCTCGAACACCCGAGCTCCTTCAGCATTCTCCCGTTCGACGCTTCCGAACGCCGCGGCTCCTAGAAACGCTGGACAAAATCGCGTTTGCACTGAGACCACTTGTCATGTATCGTACGCTGACTATATTCAGTAATTTTGAAACATTTTTTTATTTTAGTTTCAAATTCGCCATCTGTCTACGAGCTTCTTCCAACTTTGCCCCAATTTACTCTGTCTCCCTTCTTGCCTCTGCTGACATTAAAATCCTCTCCTTTGTTCTCTTCTATTGTCACTGCTTTCTTTCATCTACCTCCGCAGAGAGTCCCAAAATTGCACCTCATCAAAAAGGCTGATTCCTGAGATGATTTCGAGTAACTTTCTCCTTTGCGAAAATGTTCTCCGCGCTTTCGTTAATGCAGTTATCAATGAAAGACACCGAACCAATCAGGGCGCAGCTACTGTCGAGTGCGGCGTTGGTATTGGCCGTGCCGTCTGCTAGTATCCGCGCTCTGATTGATCCGTGTTTTTCGTTAATAATTTCTTAACTAAGTCACGGAGGACATTTTCGCAAAGGGAAAAGTTTACTTGAAATAACCAAAGGAATAATGAATTAATCTCTATAGAAGAATTAACAGACAGAATTCAGTTTCCTTTCGTTACTCGAAACTGATTCGCAAAATAGTAATGGGCATTATCAATTAAATTCGACTATCGACTATTTACTATGTAGTGACATACTACCGACTATTTAATCGCTTGTCTGGTTCGATGACCTTAGATTATATAAACTTATAGACACGGCTCAAATAAAGTAATACGTCACAGCTTCGAAAATAAATGATTTTTTTTAGTCGATTTTTTTCAGTCAACTGAAAGTAGTGACCCCCATCGCTATAAAATTCAGTAAAACAGTCGAGTAAACATAGTAACTAGTCGATTAAAAATAGTAATTAATCGATTGAAAATAGTAAGTGCAAAATGCAGTCGAAAAACAATCGATTAAAAATAGTGACCCACCACTGCAAAATTCAGTGGATAGTTCAGTGAAACTAGTCGACTGAAAATAGTAACAGCAACTATCGACTTGGTTGATAGTGGAAATCCCTATCGCGAAGTGTCTATTTTGCATGAAGATTCACCACGTAACGATGCGAATTGAGGGAGGGGGTGGGGAGGGGAGGAGAGTTCAAAACGGATGTACGGGAGAAGCATGCTCGATTTTCGCGTTTCGCAGCCGAGCGGATCGGAGCGTGTCGGGGCGAGGCTCATCAGGACCGATGGAATCAGCCGAAAGGTGAATTGGATCGGCAAACCGGGTAGTTTTGCCCGGGCCGATTTTCTGGCGACGAGGGGGCCCGTCGGAGAGTTTATGCTCGCCTGTTTACCACCCGGTAAATGTTATGCCCGAGTCATAACGTATATCGTGGAGGGTCGTGAGTCCCGTACAGGGACGACCATTAGCCGCATTCAATCACCATTACACGCTTGCGCGCTTTCTGCGCCTGCTTGCCCCTTAAATTCCGGCCTCCGCCGACAAAAATATCGCCGTCGACGCGACGCGACCCGACGGTACGGCAACGACGACAAAAGACGAACACACCGTGGAAAGAACCGGCCACGTGCTTCATTCTTTGCGCCTGGGAATCATACTCGTGAGTCATCAGCTGGTTTTTCTTCGGCAACACTTTCCGGAATCTTCTCCGAGAAGACACAAGAACGAAATTACTCGATGATACCGCGAGCAGAACCAGAAACCGCAAGCTGATCGTACCGGGACTACGCGTTCGCTTGGAGACTTCCCTCGATCACACTTGACGTACCGGAAATTTTTTCATAGCCCATGCCTAAATCAAAGATCGTTTGAGAATTTCTGAATTGCTCGAAAGCGACAGTGATTTAATTAAAAAAATTTTTAGGATTGATATAGTCTAACTTCTTCTGATATTATTGTTTCAAATATCGTGCTTCTTTTATGCACAGTCATGGAAAATCCTATTAATAGACTTCCGGTAGGCAAACTGTTCTTAGATATGCGAAAATGAATTAATAACTCGCTTGTCGCTGGTGGTTTATAAACATTTTCGTTTATAAATAGTTTCGGATAAAATGATCATTAATAATTAGCCTGCGCGTCTTTACGCGATATTACTATTTCCATATTTAATTTTAAGAAAACTGAAATAGGGAAAAGCTGTTTTTCATTGAATGGAGAATTCCTCGTGGTAAAATAAAATAACTAATTTTGTGTTACAACAAAATCAATATAATAAAAATTGTCTGCTTCTATTACAAAAGATAGGAGCCAGGTAGACATTTCTACTTTAAGAATTTGGACAAGTTGACAAAAATATATAAAATCAATCTGGTTATTAATAACACCGATCGCTTGTTCGGATAAAATAGGTGAAACTTGTGTGAAACGAAATTCTCGTGGCAGTCAACGCATGTTGAAAGACTCGGCAAGTTCAATGTAAGAAATAGCACAGACAGGGGACATCAGAGAATAATTACACAAACAAACGGGCAAATAATTACGGAGAAAATGTTGAAAGCATGCAACGCGATACACGTTGATCTTCCGAAACAAAGAAAGAAGCTTCGATGAGCACCGTGACGATTACACGTGTTCGCAGACGATTGAGTTGGATTTAGAGAGCAGGCCGTTGTGAATCATGCTTGTCCTCACCCTCCGCATACTCCCGAAAAAGCTCAACAGAGCTCGATGATCCGCAGCCGAGCCTAAAACCCGTGGATTATCGGTATTCGCGACAAACTCTCTTCCTCTTGCCATGACAAATCGTTCTAAGCAGCATGACGGCGTAAATCAAAGATGGCCGGTCGGACAAGGGATTCTCGAAGAGGGCTGCAACATGCGAAAAGAGGAGGAGACCCCGAAGAGAGGGCGATGCCGACGATAGCTAAACCGCGATTAAATCGTAGTCGATAAAGCCCGCGGGCCCGGCAGGCATTAATAATAATTAGCCACGGCACGCCACGGAATTAGCGGACGACGACGACGACCCCGCGGATAATAAACTCACGAATGAGTCTGAAATCATCGCGGCTGGATAATAAACGGGGGAATAACGCGCGAAAACTCTACACTCGGATTAATTAGAGGGAATTGCTTAATACCAGGATAGCTGCGGGAGTTTAATGAGATACCGTGTGTTACACGACTAGAATATTTTCATTCCGAGTGTAATTGTTATTAGGACATATTCGGATTTTTTAAGAGCAACCCTATTCAACTTCCGTGTGTCACAGTATGTAGAACGTTCGAGAACATTTGGAAGACGTGTATAGTGATTATTAGATTCATGCATTTACAGCAAAAATGAATAGGTACGTTTTGAAACAATCGATTAAAATGATTTGAGAAATGCCAATTTATTGTTTAGCCTTGTTAAAATTATGAAGGTAAAGTTAATTGCTTGCAATGGCAGCAGACAATTTTTATTTTGCATAAAAATCCATAGTGTTATACTTTTGTATTTCAACTTTGAAAATTTGTATTACTTATGGCATAATCCAATGGTTCTGTCACTTTCATAAAAAGCACGTAAAGAACAGAAAAATATTTGTACATGATGCATGTGCTTGACCGCTTTCAATGAAGAAAATTTTAATTTCGTTTCTTGTTAAGAAAATTGTAGGTGTTGTTCAAAGATAAAGGACGATGCACAACGAAGTCTAGTATAGATTGTTTCATAGTTTGCGGAAAAATTCCAAAAATCGTCTTGGTTTTAATCATCCCCCGATTAACAACCCCTTAGGTCAACGATTTATATAGTAGAATACGATACAATTATAAAAAGAAGTTTGACCCTAGAAAAGTCTGTCAAGGTCATTTTTGCACGAAACATTTTTGACAGATGTTCGCCGATCCTAAGGTAAGCCGATCGACCCTTACAATAAAAATCGTCTCCGTAAAAGATTCCAAATAAGACAGAACGACGAAGACGTCATATTAATCATTTTTAGTGCTCGTGTGCTTAAATTTCGCCTTCAATCGAACCGTGACAGAACAGGAAACAATGGATCCTTCGTATTACCCGATTTCTAATCGTTAACGAGCTAAACGTCGGAGTAACGAGCAACGTTCTCACGTGTTATTCGCGAAAACGATCGTTAAACTTTCGACTTTCGCGCTCGGAGCGCTTGTTTCGGGGGATTGCAATAAAACGCGTATGGAGGAGGGGGGGGGGGGGGGGGGGACGAACGCGAAATAATTATGCGGATCGTATAATAGTATGCGTCGGTGTTGTGTGGGTGGATTCGCTAAATTTCAATCTGTTCGGCTCCGCTGAATCGTCATGGTGTGACGGCCGCGTGACGTCACGACGCGTGTGGTCTCCCTTTCGGTTTATTAAGGCGCGCACCCTGTACGGGGCCTCGGGCGCCATGGGGGCCCCTACCCCCCGTACAAAGAACGTTAAGAGGCTCGGTGAAACGGGATTAATATATTAATAAAATTACCGTGGCCATGGCTGTGGTATTCCGGCACTCTCTCGCGTCGACGTAAATCATTGTTCGTTCCGTTGGTCCTCGCGGCGTTTGTTAACTCTCGTGTCGATAAACAAAATTTTCTGATACTCAATGCACTTGTATGCAAGGTGTATTTTCATGCCTCGAATATAAATTAATCTGTGATCATTAGATGTTTATAAATTCCAACAAGCTGGAGTGAGATATAGAAAATTTTCTTTCTTAATATGTTCAACAGATGGAAGTATCTCTAAATTCTTCCATGTCTTTATTACTTTAAATTACACTTATTTTTGTTATAAATGCATAAAATCCAGTGATCGTCCAAGAACATAAAAATCTACACTGAATTTTCTGTTTATCAATTAAAATATTAAAGAAGTTGCATAAACCAGTTGAAAGTGGTTACTTATGAACCCGTTTATTAAATAATTAATTCTTGCCTAGAACCTCGAAACAATCCGTTTTCTCTTTTATTTTAGAACTTGTTAAATATGCACATCTAATTTCTTAATAATCGGATTGAATTGTAAGCCTGGGGGTTAATAAAAATTTCGGTTCTTCCAATGAAGTCAATTGTTGCGTGAGGCCGGGGGCCCGCAGGATCTAGGGGCGGCTCTGTCACCGATACACAAGACCAAGCACGGTTTTTCTGCGAGGAGCGATCGAGGATGAGTTAGCGAGATCCTTAACGATCCCGGGGTCCGGTTCCGTTTCACCTTTTTTTCGCGGCGCACTTAATCGATCGCGCAACACCCGTCACCGTTCTTGCCTGTTCGATGAGGGCTTCTTCGACAGTGGAAACGCTGTCCGAGCTGTGTTGATCGTTACACGGAAATTTGCCGGAGATAACAACGGCCTTACTGCGGCTATCATCCACGGACACACCTCGGCTATCGCTAACGAGAGCAACGAGTTCTTCTTGCGTTCGCCTAATGCGATTCACCGGGCGACTGACGGAAACGTTCACGGGGAATTAGTTCCGCGAGTATCTCGGCTCGCGAACCAGCAGCTTGCCACAATGTTGCGACCCGGAGATCCTCGGAATCGACTAATTACTCGTTCCCCCCGCAATTAACCAGTCCGGCGAGTTGACTCGAGAGATTGCAACCGGTACATATAAACCGAAGATTATAAGTTAGGGGTCCATCGGCCGGAGATTGAGGAAGCACCAAGTAGATTCAACCGGCAACTTCAAATTCTCGATTAACTTCTTGACCCCCGGGCTAATATACTTTCTGCAACCAAGTGGCAATTATGTGGCCCGTCCTGGCAACGGCGTTACGATTTAATCGTTCCGCGGAGTTTCGTGGAACTCGCCCCCGTGGATTTATTCCGTTCGTTATAACCTCGTATCGGTATAGATCTTTCGGGCAAGTGTGCACCGAGAGCCCTGATCTTGGCCTGTGGATCTCTTCTGAGAAATAAAATTTACTGTCGCAAGCAGCAGGCAGAGCGGCAGAGATGTATCGTCGCGGAATACCAACGTCTGGGTTTCGTGATGGATTGGGAATTGTAATACTCTGACATTAGGAATAAAATAATGTTATATTGTTGATCAGCTTAGGGTTACAATTGCTCTGTGTAATTATGTCGCGGAATTTTACCTTCTCAATTTTCACGCACCGAGTAATGCGGTGGTGCTCTAACCACGATCTTTATAACGTACGTACTTTCAACTTTGCTTTCTGGATGCTCCGATAAGGACTAGCCCGATCTTGCTCTGACTTTATTGCGTCGCAGACGAAGGTCTACTGATTTGAGAACGCGTATGTCACCCGATTTTGAGGAAGGCATAGGTCCCTTATACAATATCCCCAAGATCGTTCCTATAGAGGTGGCGGCCATGTGTGGTTCTTTGTTTTGTAATTTATTACTAAGGGGGTTTCGATAACCCGTCATCCGAAAACCTTCGTGGAATCAATATCTCTAATTGATTCCATGGATCCAGATAACGCGCCATCTGAAACCCTTCGTGGAATCAATATCTCTAATTATTCCGACACATAACAATCCGGAAGGGCCAAAAGGGTTATCACCCAAAAGGTGTCTAACCGTAATATAATCAATTACACAGTTGTACGTTGCGCTGTCCGAGGGACGAGAAACGAGCAAACAGGAACATCGACAAAATTCAAGGACCGCGGTACAATCTGTGGATCACGCGAGGCGGAGCGTGGATCAGCGATCAGCCCATGGATTCGCGATCGTCGGCAATAAAACGAGTCGGCGAAAACGAGGGGAATCACGGGGGATCGATTCGTCGGTAGATTTTCGAAGATAACGTGTAACCGTTGCGAAGGGGGGAGGCGAAGATTGACCCGTGACCCGAGAGTTATGACGCGAGTCTGATTCCTGAAATGCTCGCGCGCACCCTGTAATCACGTTGGCGGGTCCGGGGCCCCCGCCCGGGCACGCCGCGCTGGATATCTATAATTTAAATCTCGCTCGGCCGTAAGTGGCAGGAAATCATTGTAATTAATACGGTGTACATCCGCGCGAGCCATTCTCGCGCGTTCACGTGACCGTGGCACAGTGGAGCGCGTCGACAACGTCCGAAGCGGATGCGAGTCGGGACACACGCGGATACGGAAGCTTAAGGGGGTCGACTAGAACGCCATTTTGTGGACCTCGTTCGTTGGGATTTGTTGAAATTGGTGGGAGACGAATTTGATTTTTATTCAACCATCAATTGGACAGTTTTTATCTTACATAAAGATCCATAGTCTGCTCATCGAAGCGGTAGAATCGACGATCGACGAGATTATCAAAGAAAAATGAAGAGAACTTAGAGGTCCTATGAACTAGATCGTCACTGTAAAAGGCTCGTTTGTGGACCTTTATTAAAATTAATATTAAAGTTTTTATCGATCGAAAATTTTTATAATATACATGTGAAGAATTATCGGCGCAAGGTTCGATCAATTAATACAATTAGCTATGTTATGTTCTTTAAAACGTTACGATTCGGATGAGAATCTGTACAACGTCTATTTGGCCACGTTTGCTAAAAATTGTTTTGGAATAGGAGGTGGTGTTTCTTCCTAGACCCGCTAGAGAACTCATCGGTAAGGCTATCTAGCGGGCCCTGCCTTAGACACAACCGTGTCGAAAGACTTTTTGAAGAAAATTATTAATATACTGATTGATGACATTTCAGTAACTAGCGGGAAAGGATTCGACGATGTGTACCTCTTGCGGACGGAGTCGAAACTAATCTTTCTCAAACTCATTAAATTTTTCGCCATTTATGAATAACATTAAAGTTTTTATTGATCGAAAATTTTTATAATATATATGTGAAATTGTTAGCAGAAGCAATAAATTTTCATTCAACCTCAACTTCATGTACGCAGTGCAGATAATATTTGCCATGTAAAAAGCTCCACTGGATAATTATTAAAAAAGCAATCTGAATATGATAATGTACAGCCACGACTTTAGTAGAGATTCGTAAACAAAAGATTGATGCGTTTAATCCAGAAAGTGTTAACCGGGTCGCCGACGACACCGGCACATCGGTTTACCAGTCTAGATCGTAGCCAAGGCTTATGCTGTCGCGTTCAAGCCCGTTTGAATACATAACGCGACCGTGAAAACCGGTCCAGCGAATCCTGATTAATGGGACCGCGATCATGCGTGCACCACACTTTTCCGCGTTGATATTTATGGCTTTAATGAACCGGAGACCCGTCGGTGCGTGGCGAACCCGTTTCCGGAACGAGCACAGTTATTGTTGCAATTCGTTGTCTCCTAGGTAGGTGTTCCGTTGATAGAGATTAGGATTATCGGAGATGCCAGGGTTCGAACGTATAGAGCCTACTCAACCAGCTATTTTTCAGGATGATGTCGCGGATAGTGCGAATAAATGTTCATCGCGTTTCGCGAATTGCAGTTAATTGTATGTTTAGAGGATGTTTTTCATATTTTACAAGAGGATGCGTTTATTAGAATACTGTAACCATGAAGAAGTAGACTGCGGATTTTATGCATTTATGGGAAAACTGAATAGGCGAAGCACAAACGGAAGCATCAGATGAATATTGCTGGTAGACTCTTTACAACCTGTTGAAATAATTAAAAGGAAGCAATTTTTACGTAACTCCTCTTTCTCGTAATTAATGCAGACAATTTTTATTTTCCATAGAAATCCGTAGTACATTCGCTACATCCATTGTCTAAAATATACTTATGCAGACCAGCTCGCAGAAAGTAGTACAACTCTATCCAACGCGATAGAAGAGGATGCCGAAGAGTATCTTCACGGAACATCACCAACGTTCAACGATCTCCAACATCTCCAGCTGTCGAAGTGGTTCGAGAACGAACCGGAGAAACGTTTCAATCATCCCGGACGACCGTCACTCGTGGTCGCCGATCTTGATAAGCGGTCCCCCGATATTTTGCTCGGGACAAGAAATTGTTACTAGGTTGCCACGAGGTGACCACGTGGCCGAGCGCACGGCTCGCGTCAACGCACGACAGCTCCCATGCATTATTCATGGGGAATTTGCAGCGCGCCGTCAATGCAGCTGTCACTTCTTCGGCCGTATCAATTTCTGTCTCTCGGGCCCGTGACATTGTTAAACCCGAAGGAAAGAGCTTTTCTAGGGCCATCTGGTCGATAGAAGCAACCTCAAAATCGAAAATCGAGAATCCTTCATGGGATTGATCAAAGTTGCTGATCCAAATATGGATCTCGCTGATGATACGCATCTCGTCGAAGATCGGCCGTTGTGGACTCGTTTGATCTTGGAGGTAGTTGCCATTTATGGATAGAGGACTAGATAATCTCGGAGAAACGAGGGAGAGAAAAGTGTAGCATTTACTTCTGTTCTGTTAGGCTCCTCTTAGGTTCCTCTTGCTCGCCTTTAGAAGCATTTTGCTGTCTCCTTCATGCCTCATCTTCGATTCTAGAACATCCACAGGTTCCGTCCTTCCCTAGTCTCTTCCTAGACCAGAGAGGTTATGAGAATGCCCAGGGTCTTTTCTCCAACCACTTTTATCAGTATACACATAGTCAAAGCATGCCCAGATTTAGCATAGAACAGAATCTATACCCACTTTTAACATGCTAAATATGGGTATAGGTTCTGTTGCATGCTAAACCTGGGTATGCTCCGAGTGAGCACTCTAATTTCCTCTCTGCATAGACTCTTTCGTAATCTAGTTCTATTGCTTGGGAATACTCTAAGTATCCTAGTCTTTCCTCTAGACCCTCGCCGTATCTTCACTTCGATTGATCTCACTAAGCTAATCTGATCCTGCCTAATTACAGAGATTTATAGCCGGGGAAGTTGCTGATAAGAATGCTGCTGATCTGTATGCAATTCCCATGTTTCAGTAAGCCATTATAAAAAGATCTGGTTAAATGGTTTAAATCTTGGTTAAATATATGTAAGGAACGAGTATTTTTATAAAAAACCCTCTTATAACTGAAAACGCAAACAAGAAAATATAATCAAAAGGACAAATCACACGCACACAAACCACAGTAAACAATTTAACGTTACACAATTTAACACACAAATCACACTTTATAATATGTATATGTATCGTATTATGTCGTATCGTTCTGTGTCTTTTCGTATCGTTTCGTATCGTTTCGTCGTGTCCCGTACCGTACCGTATCGTATCGTATCGTCTCGCTTTTTCCCGATCAACGTTCGCGTTTCGCCGCTTTTATCAATTCGCCAAACAACCGGCTGTGTCACGCGTCGCCATGAACACGAACAAACCATAGCCCATCCGAGCGTTGGCTCGGACACGCGGAATCCGCTCAGCTGTCTCATGTTCGTATCCCACATATATGTATTTTACTGACTAGAAAGTGTCTTTTGGTAGCCACGGAAGAGAAGTATTATCCCTAATATTGTTTCTTGTCCTTTGCAAGAAGTGAATGCATAAAGATCTGTCAAATTACCTATTGCAACTCGATAAAAACATTCGGAAGATTCTAATAACAATTCTCTAGATGAAACTAGCAGCTTCCAGATCTTGAGATTGAATGCAACGAGGACCGTTTGCACGAGCACAGTAGCATAATGAAACAATGAAGCCATGTAAAGATAGTCGCTCCCATAAAAAAGCACAGTATGATTTACTCTTTCCCACTTCTCATGCGTTCAACCACGCTTTCCGTGCTTTATCCACGATCGCTCCGCACGACCGTTGCGCGCAGCGTTAGCATAAACTACGGTGCGTGGCACTTACGTTTCCCGGCGGCAAGAACTTTATCGCAATAATGTTCTCAGTCTAGAGTCACGGCTCGGTGAGTGTTTATGCTCGAAAAATCAGCCGGTTAACAGGTTAATGCAGGCTGAAGGCCAGGCTCTCGCGGTTCGGCGTGTAAAGAAGCGCGCAGCGCGATGCCGCGTTGCGGCGAGGATTGCGTGCGTGCGTTTTGCGGCGCATCGTAAAATTAGTCAGCGCAAAGGAACGGCCATCGAATCCGCGCCGTTTCCTGCGAGCATAAAGCGCGGCAGTAATGCTTCTCTTAAACCGTGCCGGATGATGCCTCGCCCGGATACCGAGGATTTACCGAGAGTCTTCCTCGCAGCCAGTTTCCCGGCGGTTTTGAGGTACGAGCGTGAACGGGACGCAAGAGTAACAAACATTGGATCTCCCTAGAGTCCCCTTTCCCCCTCTGCATCCCTCATCTTATCGCTAGATCCCCCTTGCTCTTCCTAGATCTGTGGCGGAACTACAAATTTTCGGCCCCCTGAAAAGTATAATTTTGGTACTCCAGTAAGGAAACAATTTATATTATATAAAGAAAGAAAGTGTATATTACGTAAGAAAACAAAATTACAAGATAATAATGTAAAAATTTTAGGTCCCCTCCAATTGTGTGCACCCCTGTGTTGCGGAATCTTGCGGTATTGTAGTTCCGCCCCTGTTCCAGATCCTCTTCCCTAGACCTAGACATCATATTCCCCTGTTCTGAGCGACTACGAGCGTCTCCCATCATTCGACTGATGTCCTATAAAAAAAAATAGAGCTCCCGGCTCTGGAAATAAAAGTCAAGCTAGGAATGATGCTGAAGAGTGGAAGACCAGAAAGTTAATGGTGAGGGTTCGTGTATCGACAGCGAGGAAGAAATTCTGAAGGAAATCTGGGGCTCTGCCTAGACCCTTCCCCTCTTCATAGACGCCCTCCTATTGCGAAATACCAATAACGCGACGCACGGATGACAGATAGTGGGGCAAAGATGCCCGCAAGCCTTTGCGAACCGACTTCCCGCGAACGAACGATACCCGAGCACCTCCCAAGCGAGAACAACCGATGCCCAAGTTCGTGCACGGTGAACAATACTGGGCGCTCGCGTGTGTTACGCGGGCCCCCGGTAAAACTCGTTCTTCTTTCCTTGGGTGCGGTGCGGCGGCGCGGCGTCGATCTCGAACCGGGGCACCACGAAATTCCCGTGGAATGGCTGCCGTAGCCGAGCCCCCCCCGGTTCCACCGTTTAATCGTTTAATAGGCGCGCGAACGTGAGCCGCATTTCGACGTTGAAATTAGTCGCGGAATTACTGTAATGGAGGCCGGGCTGTCCCGGGGTAGGGAACCTTTAAACCTCGCGCTGCGCTGCTGTCCCGATGAAGCTATACGCAGCGTTCGCGATTCGCTCGGCCGCGAAACGAATAGAAAACGAGCAAAACGCGCGCGAGCGGATAGGGGCCCCTACGCGACCATACAACGTACCCTGGGCTTAGGTGATGTATAATCGCGCGGCGTGCAGGTCCGGCGAGCAGGTAATTCATTAAGGGGAGAGACGGCTCTTTGACAAACTAGCCTGGTAAACAAATTAGCCGGGTCGCGGGGCTAGAGACCACGGTAAATCATGCTTCGACGGTACGAGGCCGGCCTCCTCGCGGCTCGAGCATGCGAGTACGAGCGAGTTCAAGCGAGTCGGAGCCGACTCGGTTCGAGCAGTCGCTCGCGTGAGAGCGTTGCCTCGGGGCCGCATTCTCGAAAATGCGTTTCGCCATGGGAGCCCGCGGAGTTCCCATAACGAACCTTCTGGGGGTTTCGAGGTCTGGACCGGCGTGGATCGACGATCGTTCGGGAATTACATGCAAAGAGTGTCGGAGGGCCCCGGTTGCGAAATGCGCTCACGGAGCCTTAAACGATACGGGCCAGTCGTTTCTCAGCTACCCGGGCCACTTAAGAAATATCTAACGAGATACCGCGACCGTCACAACCCCGAACACCGGGAACGAGAAATACCGACGCGACGCCCCCTTAACGCGCTCCGCAATGGCGATAAATATACCGCCTGACAATTTGCCATTTTATAGATGAGTCTCGGCCAGTGGTCCCTCCCCTTCTCCCTGGTAATTAGGCTTTATTCGGCAACGGAGCTCCTGGAGACTCTGCTGACGCTTAAGTGGAAAGATCGAATTTTATCGGGCAGACTTCCATCGGTCGCTTTAGGTAAACACTGAAAGCTAATCAGGTTATTGGACGTGACAAATGGCAACTATTGTAATTTCAGTGGCGACTATTTTGTCTGACCTAACCCTCCTAACTTGAGTATGACCCTTAAGTGGAGTTCGAGATTGAATATTAACAATAAAACAACTCGTTTAATTTCGCGTAGACCTTGATAGATCATTTAATTTGTTAACTCAGTTTTATAAATTGCAGCTACACGAACGCCACAATTTGTCACAAACGCATCAAATCTGTAGCGAAATCCAACATAATGGAGAAAGTTCAGTCAACGGTCTCTGTGCTGGTTAATTTTATTCGCATTTCACAGTTAACGAAGTGTTGCAACCATGGACACAATAAAGAAGGCGACGAACACAATATTGAAAAAATGTCCGTGCTTACGGATCCGAACGGACAATGCGGTGATTGGCAAAAGCGGAAGGGTTTCGTTTACAGCGGAGGCAGTCAGGGCTACACTTTACGTCGATGGGGGCACAGTGCGAACATTTGAAATTTTCGCGGGTTTCTCCAGGGGATAGAATGTCTCGCGGTGGCCACCGATCGCGAGGAATACCCGCTCGGCTCTGTTCAGCGACCCGGCCACCACAATGAACATGTATCAAATTTATGGTGTACGGTTGTGGTACCGTGCGGTTCCGCCCACTCACACTCACGTGCACGGCCGTGATTTATGTCGCTCGTAAAGCAACCTCTCCGGGCACCGGACCCCGCAGAAAAATTGTTTCGTATTTCCACGACGTGAAATGCACCTCGCGGTGCACCGCACACGCATGAGATAACCGCGTCCCGATCATGCGGCGACCTAATTTTTCGCCGTTGTCTACTCGTTGATTTATTAAAAAACTAACAATCCTACTGCCATAAATGGCACCTTATCTTAAAGATTGTACAGGGTGTCAAGAAGCCTGATTCTACAGCTTAGGATCGGCGAAGATCTGTTAAAAACGGTTTGTGAAAAATTGATCTTGACAGACTTTTTTAAGGTTAAACTTTTTTTTTAAAATTCTATCGTGTCCTACTCGTCGAGAGGAATGGACTTTTGACAGGAATCATGAGTAAAAAATTAATCGTTCTCTTGAAAAGTAACTATGAAGTTCGAATAACACACAAACTTACTTGATTTAGAATTTCACTACAACATAACAACACAACCTAATATACATATTTTAGCATTAATTTTCAAGAGAACGATTCATTTTTTACCCATGGATCCTTCCAGTTGTTCCCATAAAATTTTCATTGGGGAATGTTAGTATTCTTCCAGAAGTCTTTATTTTTGGTGTACTGCTGCGGAATACTGTATTGTTTTAATTAAGACGAGCTGATCCAGGCTTTTGCAAATTTTTTATTAAGAAACCAACAAACCAACTGTAATAAATGGCGTCTTATCTGAAAGACTGTACCTTCCAGCTGTTCTGATTTTTAGAAGGAACACGTCTGAATCCTACGATACAATCTCGAAGCCATAATTTGTACTCTAAACCAAGTCTCGTTGAGCGCTATATCTCGACGCGACCGTGCGCTTTCTTAATTATTAACGATTGTTGATGTAGAGTATGGTATCTTCATATCCTCTATCCAGGCTAATGATTGATTATCCTCGAACCGGTTGATGCGCAGCAATGATTCTCTACTAGTCAGCTAGTTGAATTGTTCCAGTGTATGAGTTATTGCTGGCGACCATGGAAGTCAAACTGCAGTCCTTTCAGTGTACTTCAAAGGGATAGAGATCAATGATTGCTTAAGAAGATCGGAACTGAAGGTAGTCTAGAAGATTAAGAAAGGAGCGGCCGAAACGGGTTGATAGGGTACTTATAATCAAAAGAGTGAAAGAAACTCTGGCACTAATCGAGGTGCTCGAAATATCACTTGTAACATTAGCTTAGGCTCCGAAGGTCGGCAGAGGAAATTTTTAAGTTTATACAGACTATTTTTATATTAGAAACGTACCTCTAAAGAATAGTGCTAGGTTGAAGCTTTTAATTCGTATCTTAATATTATTTGGTTTTTAATTATTTGTTTATGAAACTAATAGCCGCATATTCGTCGCATTTTTCTGACTCAGAAGAATACCAACATGACATAATTCCGAGCATATTTACTTCTTTAATCCACGATATAGTGGAACCTTGAGATTCAAATGTTGGTCCGGATAATAGAGGTTCTACAGTAAACATGCTCCAAAGCGTACCGTGTTTGGGCTCATTTTAAACAGAAAAATGTCACGAGTGCGTTCCTAACAAATTAAAAAATAATTTAAGACAATAGGGTTTTGTAATAAATTGTTCATAAACATCGCGCACCTCTCTATCGCAAACGTCAAGTCAATGTATTTAGACAGTGTCTGTCTAACCCATACATCAATTAAGAATACTACGGTCTCAATAGTTTAAACAATTTCGAAATAAAAAATCTGCAACAGGTAACTCGATTAATGCTGATAGATGTGCTGTTAATTTCCGGCGAACACGGTGGAACAATGATCTCTCGGATCCCGTGGTGGTTTCGGTGGCAGGATCGCGCGAGGCCACGAAATGGATCACGGAGGCTGTGATCCAATGGATCACGGTTGCCACGAGCGGCAACGAGGCCAGGTGTAGGCCGAAATTGCGTAGCAGCCGCTGCTATCTCGGATCTCGCAATTACTTTTCAGGCACGAAGCCAATCCGACCCGTTCTCTGCCGAAAATATGCGATACGGGGATAGAGTTTTTCGGCCCTCTGTGCGCACCGTGGATCTCTCCTCGATCCCTCGCTGAATGAACCTGGGCACGGTATCTGTACGCTCGTATCGCGGCTCTTAACAACGGAAGGACAGAAGTAATTTCACTCCTGGCGAGCCTGGCGAAATTATTGGATTTTTATTCGGGCTATCTGAAATTAACTCGGCGCAACTAACCTTTCGTGAGAACGGCCATCGGAATATCTGAACCGTTAAGGTTCATGACTCTCGATACATCACCGGAAAAAATTATTTATAAATCTAACCAAAAAAAATCCATACTGCAAGGTAATTGAAAGAATCACGACATTCAAAGGTACACCGACTGCACATCGATAAAATACAGATCAGCGCCCCTCGGCTCAATGCACCATCTGAACGTCAACGAAGAGACCCTCTAAAGAGATCCAACAGTATCTTCCACGATACTATTGACGCAGCAGCTGGATGTGGACGCAGTCAACTTGTCACCAGATAATAAGCGAGCGTGGGCCCAAAGAAATGCGTCAACGTCAACGTCAAGGAACACGGTGTGTTCACCGGTTGACCGCAAACCCGATATTAGCGGGCAATGGGAGCACCGATTAAAATTTATGTTCGACGACTGTGCGCGCGGAGGGGGGCCGGTTAGAGCAAAAGGATACTACCTGGGCCGGTACAGTGAGAGCGCTATAGTGGACTCCCTATAGTAGAGAGAGGTTTGTTGGCTTTACGTGATCGTCGGATTGCGCTCGGCGCACGCTCCGAGGCGGCTTTCCCCGTAATCTTCTGCTCGCAGACGACTGCGAGCGGATCCCGAGAGGTGTCCAATTATGCAATAGATCACGCAGGGGCGTTCTTCGCTTGCAAATCGCTCCGTGGTACACACACCGGTCGACGATCGACCACGCTTCTCTGTTTCTTTTCTTTTGCTCTTTCTTTTCTTCTTACTTGTTCCCCTTGTGCCCCCCTCCCCTCCTCTCCCCGAGCCCCACCCGTGGAATTCGCGAAATAAATCCTTCTTGCGCCGGTGACCTTGGCTCGCGAGTCCCTCGTAAATTTCACCGGGAGGCAACGCGCCGATGCTGAGGCGCGCGAGCGTAAATTAATCGATCGCAGATAACTCCGGACAGGCCGGTTGCTCTACATTCAGAAATTTTCGACGCGCCGCTAATTTATCAATCCTGGACGTCCGCTCCGAGAGAGCCCCTTTGTGCCCGACCGGGTACACTAACCTGCAGAAGTACAGTACTGTCCCGATCGATGCGAAACATTTGATAACAATGCGTTGCTCGCGTCGTGTACCCCTTTTCGCTCCTTCGTTTCTTCTCGTTGAACGTACAGTAGTACCTCGATTGTCCGTGTTAATCACTGGACTTGCGGATTCTTATACACCCACAGTCTCTGCACACTTTTGAAATACACGAAAACATTAATGAGATATTCTCTGGTTGACAAAAAATTGAACTTGTTCCTAATCCGGATTTCACTAATCAGTAAAGCAGTGCAGGGTTTGGGGCCCTTCAAACGCATGCTGCCCCCATCAACCTCTCTTTCGTACAGCGCGCACCCTAGTCACGTTCGCGTCCTATTTCCTTGGACCAGTTGAAAGGGAGCAGTGGACACTATGGTGGGGACGGTTTTGCCTCGATTGAGACAAACGTGCGCACCACTGTAGTAGAGCATGATTGTTCGGGTCATACAATTACTTAGTTTCAGTGCTGAAATCCTTATCGAATTGTGCGATAAGTTGTTGCAGCGCTTTAGATTGAACTGTTCACACGTGGAACATATAATATTCGAACAATGGAGAATTCAGATAATCGAGGTTCTACGGAATCGTGAATTAAACGATGTAAACAATATCGTGTTTGGACACATTTTAACCGGAAAAATGTCAAAAACATGTTAAAACTCTGATACACCTGTCTATGTTTTATAGACCAAAAAGAATTGCACGCCAAGTCTTAGAGGATTGATAGAAACTACGAACGATCATAAAATGTTCCCATAGTGTGTCACGTTGCTTAATCGCTTATTATAATGTCTACACACTTGTTATTTTTATTAAAACGTAATGTCCAAGTAAAGAAGCTTCAATCAAAACCTGCAATGTTTAAAAATTCGCAAAAAATGTCGGATAAACAATTCTCGGGGGCGACAGCGAGATCGTGTCAGGAAAGAATTCGGCGCGCGGACTTTTTGAATGCACTGTGCAGCGCTCTCGGTCTGCAGCGCACCGTCGATGCAACGGTGCAGCCGCGGCGAGCGCAAAAAAGGACCGCGGGGAGGGTAACCGTAATCCATACTTCACGTGCGCGCACGATATTTCTCCGTCAGGATACAAGTAACACGGTTCCTTTGATCGCAACACAAATACCTACCACGGGTGTAGTTATTACGATACAAATCGAGCGTTGTTATACAAACGAGCCACGGCCGATTTATTTATCATGCTTTTGCGAGCTGCTCCCCCCGTCCTCTCTCTCTCTCTCTCTCTCTCTCTCTCTCTCTTTCTTGCCCACCGACAGGAGATTCTTGTTCCGAGAGAACGTCGAAAATGGACGCACGTCAAATTACGAGTTTAATGGCCGGACCCGGTTATCGTTCGTCTTGGTGGGTGGCAGGAACAGATAGAGAGGGAAAGAGAGAGAGTCCTGCGAGCACTGCAGGACTCACGGAGCCTGGACCACGCGTGATTCAGTCCGTCCGCGTTGCAGGATCGTCTGTGTGCGATCGCTAATCACCCCGGTCGTGGGCCAGTCTCGTTACAGAAACACTGATCACGGGGACCGATCCGCGATACTTAAACCTTAACCTTTTACATGCCTGCGCTACCCAATAGGAATGGGACTTTCTACCATTTTTTCTTCTTCTTTTTCTGGGCCGCTTTTATTCGCGATCTTTATTTGGAAGCGGCTCTCTGCCGCTGATTTCCTCTGTGGTGAAATACTGTTTTTTAAATTTTAAGTGTACATTGTCTTTAGTGGAAATATTACATTTCATCTTTTGATATGTTTTCAACAGAATTTTTAAGCTTTTTCTCGTTTTATTGGGGAACACTTTTGTGCGCGAGCGTCTCTATGGTGCGCGTATTTTTTAATGTTATTGGTATTCTCTTTACAGGAAATGCTACACCTTCTGTATAGTATTTGTACTCTCCAATAGGAACGGGACTTTCAGTTTTTTCTTCTTTTATACCTGGTACTCTTTTATTCGCCACCTTTATTTGGAAGTAGTTATGTGGCATTGAATGGGCTCTCTGTATGGTAGAGGATTTTTTAAAAATGTTAACAGTAATGTGTAAACTCCTCCAGTGGAGTCTCGATGTATTCACGAATTTTTTTCACCAAGGAAAAAAATCAAAATTGAGTTTGTCATAAACGGTCATACAATACGAAGTTCTAAGAGAGTATTTTACAACTTCGTGATTTTTTGCCATAAAACTAGAATGTCTAATGTCACGGGACTTTCGTGAACACAGTTAGTAAAGTTTCGACTACATTCAAAAAATTTTTCTCGTAAGAAAAATGAAAATTGTGTACGCTGTACAGGATGAAAAACAAACAGTGTTCTGGTGCAACACTTTGGTATACAGGATGGTTTCGCAAGTATTTGTGAAACAGCCTATAGCAACTGGAAGAGGGTTCGTTCGGGTATTGTCTAGCTCGGGTCGCACGCACTTGTCCTTGATCCTAGAGAAACTACAAGTAGCTAGAGGGTTCAAAGACGAGTCTGATTTACCGAGGATCGTCCCAAAGAGGCGAGGCAGGGCGAGGCAAGGCGCGGTTCAATTATAGCGGATAAGGCGCACAGATTATGGCGTACATGGCCGCGGCACCCGTGTACCCGTTTGCGGGCCGCGCGACCCGACATGAGAAATTGTTTCATCGGTCATTGTTTATGTAGCCAATTATTGTGCCATTCGTTCGCCGAGGGTGGCGTATCACTTACAACAAATCAATTTGAAGCACACCTTACACCCCGGGCTTCCCATCTCCTTAAACATCGTGTCCCGCTGCGCGGACAATGTTTTGTCTCGCCCGGCGAACGGCGACCCGCGGCGACCCGCCGCGTACCGGACTCGGTATACCCGATCTGCGATTTCCTTTTCCGCGACGACGGTTCGTGACCTCGCACGCTTTGTCGCTTTGCCACGCGCCATATAACCATCTACCCGACCTCGACACGTCACACAACCGTGTACCCGACCTTGACCCGCCGTTGTTCGCGTCGGGTTCAAATCCGGGCTCGTTTGTTCGCGGATCATCGAACTCATCCACGACACCTTCTTCCTTTTATCATTCGTAGATCCTGCGGATCTTTATGCAAAATAAAAATGTTCTGCGTTGATCGTGGGAAACAGGAATAAAATAAAAATTTATTTCGTCCCTTAAGAACTTTGTTACATTGAGAACAACATTACAATTGTGGAGGCCGAGATCGTTGAAGGCATTTCCAACGGCCTAGCCTTCACACGGCGGAAGGAGAAAAAGACTGTTTGGGTGCCGGGCGCGCGACCTACAACAGCCATGCCGAGTGAGGACACTGTCGTAGGCCGCGCGATCAAAAAAACCCAAACAGTCAATAGTCTAGGTGAACAACCTACACCTGAGTGTAAGAGAGAGAGAATGAGTGTGCGAGTGAGAGAACAATCAGAGTGCGATAACCGCGGAAATCGGCGTGTGACAGTGTGTGTGTGTACGTGTGCGTGGAACGAAACTATAAAAGAAATCGCAACGGCGAGACGGGGCTTTTTAGCCGAGTGAGAGCTAAACGTTAGAGAGAGAGAGAGAGAGAGAGTGATTTTCGAGAGTGCGTTTTGGAGTGAAATTCGTTATCAGAATAAATTATCAAACCCTATTACACGTGGGATTAATTATCGTAGTTGATAGAACACATAAATCCCTACACAATATTCTTGAATTTTTCTAATCTTTTACCGTTTTATATTTCATCCAACCAATTAAAACGGATCTTTGGGTTTTTAGATTGGATATTGTAAATTTTCAAGAGAACGGTTCATGTTTGACCCATGGTTCCTGCGAGAAGTTCATTCCCCTCGTCGAGTAGAACGCGGTACGATCATAAAAAAAAGTTTGACGTTGAAAAAATCTGTCGACCAATTTTGCACGAAACATTTTCCACAGTTCTTCTGTCGAATCACGCTGTAACGGTTTTTACACATAATTTGTCCTCTGATAGATCTGTTCGACTATAGTATTCGGGGCGCGCGAACGCTAGTTTGCGTCTTCATGATTCTCTGAAGCGCGGCGAGCATGATTCCCGAGGATTTACGAGGAGGAAGACTGTTCGGAATCGAGAGAGAGATGTAGACGTCCCTATTCATTAGGACAAGATCGCCGGTAACCGAGCGTAGCGTACATCCGAAAGCAATTAAACGTCCGGAGAGATGTTTCTCTGATCGGAGTTTTCGGGCCGAGACTAGCATAAGTACACCATAGGAGTAGAGAGGCGAGATATGGCGGGTTTTCTGACCGCGGCTCGTTCGCCAGCAATTAAATTTCATTAGCCGGGGAACATTCCACGGTCCAATCAACGCCACTTTCCACGCCGGAATAATCACCGCGGCCAGATAGAGAGAGGACCATGAAAGAACCAGACGCTTTACACCGGCGTGGCGTCGATCGTAAAGCACTTCTTATCCGTTGCTCGGATGTACGTACCAACATCACTGTGTTTCGTCGCCAGCGACAATACTAACCGGCGAACGGTATATCCGTTGAGCAACGCCAACGACCATTAACCAACAGCTGTTCGGTTCTGATAATCGGATGATGCCCGTTCTGCATTCGTTTCGATGCATTCTGTCCTGCGAGAGCTGGCTGTAAGAGCCTCGAGGACTTTGTACAGAGGATGCTTCCCAGAGAGAGAGCAACCTAACGTTTGTTGACGTGCGAGATATAATTGAGTTTGACTACTCGAGAATAATCGGGAGGCTGGACGAGGCTTGCCTGTGCAGGAATGAGGAAATGAAAGCAGTTCTCGGAGGTTGCACCTGTTGGACCTGTCATGAATTTTGTGGATCGAGATTAGACTGGAGAGAAGAAGGTAGATAGGGACAGGTTGAGAAGTTCTGTTAGGAGGAATGAGGATATCGAGATAGAGGATGTGTCTCTGGAGGTAGGAACCGAAATAGACTTGTCAGGGACTATGTAAACTGAGATTGAGTTTAACTACTTGGGAAACATTGGAAACCTACAGTCTGTCCAACGGGATAAGTGGAGCACTAACGTGCGTTCTTTGCTACCATCGCTGCCTGGTCTCGTTGGCCTAGTTGAAACTTCTAGTCTGTGATAAGGAATAAGAAAATAGAGGATGCTCTTAGAGATAATCTGAATGGTCACACCTGTTGGAATTTGTGTGCGTTAAGATTAGACCTGATTAGTTAAGCAAACTGGAGAGTCTTAACGACAGATAAGTGAACCAAGTCTAATTATTTTGACCACTTCTAGCAAACAGAGTTGAACAAATGTGAAGCCTGTTAGACGATGTTGCACAGCATCCTAGATATCCTTGTTAGATTCATCGATAAATAAATGAACCGAGTCTAATTATTTTGATCACTTCGGTGTAGCAAACGGAGTTGAAGATACTCGATTTGAAGCCTGTTGGAGGATGTTGCATTCTAGATATCCTTGTTAGATTCTTCTATATTTATTTGAACTGTCACCAGATCTCCATCGCATCAATTGACTCTTGCAATCAAGTAGCCAGGCCCGAACAGACTCGATTTGAAGCTGCTTAGAAGATGTTGCACTTATCAGATTAATCGATAGATAGGCGAAGTCCAACCATTTTTTCCCAAGTGCACTCGAAATCGCGATCAAGCAGAAGAAATTCTCGCGATCTGCCACAAAAAGCAGAGCTCATTTCAACCACTGTCAGTGCAGATACGCCAGTCGCACCAGTCCAACTAGTCGTGCTAATTGGTATTGGACTCTACAATTTCTCGTCTCAGCAAACTTGAAATCTTCCACCGATAGAGTTAACAAGACCCGATTCTCCATCTCTCCTAAGTATCTAGGAAGTTCCCTCACATTGGACCAGTTTATCGATTCAGCGCCATGACACTTCGAGATACAGCTCATCCGTTTGCATTCCGACGCACCAATCGCCACGAGAACCTTTACAGCCTTTACAACAACCATAATCGAGGACAGCACCGTTCAGCAATCGGTCAAGCCCAGATTAGAAGTCTGCCAGCTGTTCGACGCAACCATAATCGGCCGACGGTTATAACGAACGAGGCTCGATCGAGCGTCATCGGAGAACGTCGTCAGCTAGCCGAACGTCATCGGCTAACTTTCTGGAAGCCTAAGGTGTCTTCGGGGAAACAGCGGGGAATTTCTGTTACTTTGTACCTACCAGGATGTCGCCAGGCGAGCTCCGGCCGCAATTAACAGGACCGTTAATAGGAATTTAGTATCTCCGTTTAAGGAGACGTTTGTTCTCTCCTTTTTTTCCCCCGCTCGGCCCGGTCGGTCCACGTCTGGTTTCGAGGTGACGTTATAGTTCTCGGGACCCCGACCATGCCACGTGTACCTGATGGCTGCGTTTCCACCGCGAGGTTCGCGCCACGCGGCGTTAAAGCCTGTATTTAAATGGCGTCTCCCTCGCCGGAGATAACGCTTAATGGCCTTAATGATCCTGCGTGCACAAGGACATGCTGTGACTTTCCTTCTTTACGAGGAGACCGGATCCTCGACAGGGAGTTTCAGCATTCACCGACACCGTTTTCTCGAAAACACTCCGCTCTTCCGACCAGGATGTTTTTCGACGATAATTTCAATCCTCCTTCGTAATTAATACACAGAGGAACTGTGCAGATTTCTTTTTTATCGACCATTCGTTCGGCTTTGCTCTCTGGGAATTTTTTCCGTGCCACTAGAAAACATTTCGGCATATGGGATTTTAATGTAGTGTAACGAAGCCTCGACTGTATTCATGAATTTTTCCACAGAGAAAATTTTATTATTACGCTTGTTATGAACGATCTGAGGGAGTGTTTCAACTTGTAGATTTTTTTTACAAGAAAACTATAAAATATACCATTATGGGACTTCAGTGTACACGTTTGGCGAAGTCTCCATTATGTTCATGAATTTTTTTTACAAAAGAGAAATTAATATTTCGTTTGTTAGAAACGAACAAGCAGCATGAAGTTCTAAGTCTTGTAGACTATAGTGTGGAATTTCAACTTTGCGATCTTTTTGCCACAAATCTAGAACACCTCTTGTTACGGAAGTTACAATTAATTATTACGCCATTATACTCACCAATTTTTTCACGAAGGCAAAATCAACATAGAGTCTGTTATAAACGATCAAAGACTGAAATATGTCTCAATGGGCAAGCGAGCAGTATCGTTCCCCGAAGGATCCAAGGATCCAGGTAAATTCGACTGGTCCGAACGTCAAGATCTGTTCGACTCCACCCAGACAATGTGCCCGTAGGCAGAAGAGTATCCGACGTAAATCGCGTTCCCGTTTTTGGTCGATGACTGTTTATCATGTGCAGGACCGTGGGCACCGACAATAAAATAATTAACGAGGATCACGCTGAGAGGTTTCGCGAATCGATCACGGAACAACAGGCTCGAAGGTGACCCGGGTTTTTCGCCGTTCACGCGGCGGGGTTCGCCACAACTAATTAGCATGATAATTAAGCGGCGTCCGAGCGGTCTTCGAGGCTCGACAGAGTTTCTCGCTCGACTTCACCGCTGAGGTCACCTCTCTGCGCGTTGCCTTCTTCGGAGTGCACGAGCACTCTCGGATAAAAATAATCGAGGATGACCCCGCGGGCTTTGTCAGACACTCTGAACCTTGACAAGATTTTTATTGCAATGCGATCGTTTTTTGAATTTAGTCAGTCTTCTGATTCGAAGTTCTGAAGTGTTTGCGACTGAAAAACGACACTTGGGATTTTTTTTATTAGGAAATTAAGAAATCTTTTGATATGGGACGTTAGTGTACACTTTTAGTCTTGACAATGGTCACAAATTTTTATATTAACTTATAATCATAGATGCGTTTGCTGTAAACGATTAAGTGATGTAAGGTTCTAAAAGTGCATTTTACCCTAGAGCGTGGAATTGCAACTTTGTGATTTTTTTATTAGGAAATCGTTATAGGATTTTAGTGGACATTTCTAACAAAATCTTGACAACGTTCACAATTTTCTAAGCATCGATACATTCAAAATTGAGTTCAGTGATTGATCAAGCAAATCGACGACAAGACGGGAAAGTGCTGAAACGGATCGTCAATTGGACGGGAATCGCAGCGAATAAGAAATAATTGCTTGAAAACAGCGAGGCGAGAGCATAAAATTTGCTACATTCGGAGCGACGTAAACAACCAGTGAAAATAACGCGATCGGAAATTACGTAGAAACGACAGCTAAAAGCTTTTAAGATCTCGCGAGACCGACGAAATTACAGGCCAATTCCCGGAGGAGTGAAAAAATCGTTCGGGTGAAAAAAAAGTACTGAAGAAATCGGCGAAAACAATCTTGGATCGCGGCGCGGAATAAAAATGCAGTTTACAACATTGGATTCCCATCTCTCGGCGCCCGCGATCTGATAGAGGGAAGGAATCTGCGAACACATTTCGGCGCGCGAATAAGGAAAAAACGGAGCAGGTAACGGGTAGAACGCGTTCGCCGGCGGAGAACACCCAATATTTTTAATTAACATGCTTCGTTAAGGGAGACATTGTCCCCTTAATCGCGGCGATAGGAGGCCGACACTTAATTCCGGCGGTCGCGGCGCAGCGTTCCGCAATTCGGAATTAATGTACCAATTAATGACTTCATCGTGTGGGCAGCTGGGCACCGGAAATTATGACGTTGTTCCTCGGTTTTCTGCAGCCCGGTGTAGCCACACGGTGCATCCACCGCGCCGCGCCGCCGGTGCAGCGCGGTGCAGCGTTGGAAGCGGCCGGTCGGACGTTTATGGACAAAGAAGCACAATCGAGGCTGTCCACGGTTAGGCTCCGGGTTCCCCAGTGAAAATAAATTAATCGTTTAATATACGGCCACCAGCGGACCGGTGCGGCGCGCGGCGCAAGCCTACGATTCACTTTCACGGAATCGTTTATCCGCGATAATATCGTCCCGAGTATATCGTCGAACTTTCCGCCCGCTGAAAGCCGCCGGATAAATGCCAAATGCCGCGAATTCCCCGTTTCAGGTAACCGCGGAACCGTCGTGCCTAACCTCGGCTTTGAAACTCACGAACGCGCGGCGCGGCGCCTTATGCAAATTAAAATCTTTCGAGTTCTCTGCTCAACCATCCGCGTCGATCGGCAGGCGGTTTTTCTCGGAACATTCTACTAGGTCGCGGGAAACGCGAAAAATTCATTAACCGTACCGCAACTCCTCTGTATAATCTACGCTATGAGTATGTAAAATCGTTTGAAATCACTCTTTTTTTTATATGTGTAGAATGTACTATGTGGGCGTGGCTTACTGGCCCCAGATTTCAATGAGAGCCAGGACATTGCGCTACAAGGCACTTTATTGTACACATATTTGCTCTAGATTCTGTGTCTATCCAAAATCTGGCTTAGGAATCCACAATAATTCTCTATAGAATCTCCTAAATGGGCGTGGCTTAGCGATTGTAGAAAATGGTTTTGAAATCAATTTTCTAAACACAAATCTACAAGAGATATATGTTTCATATATTCTCTTTATTCTCTCCAAGTATTTGATGCGATAAGTATAGACATTCTTGAATGGGCGTGGCTTACTGGCCCCAGGTTTCAATGAGAGGACGTCGCCCCACGAGGCAATATATACTCACGCCTTTCTTATTTCTTATGCTCCTATTTTCCTTTTTCTCATTGAAAAAGTAAAATTGTTAGGGAAGGCTAAGTGCATTTTTTAACGAACCCATCAATGATCCAATTAACAAAATATTCTTTGCCTTTGGAATTGCTGTAGGTTGCCCCTGGGAAGCAGCGTTTCGTTGTAAATAATGTCCAAGAAAAGGATAAAAATCTGTCTGGATGTTTGTGCATAGCATAGGCGTGGCCTGTTCCAAATGGGCGTGGCCCGGCTGCCCTCGATTCCAACAGAGCCAGGGCGTTGCCCAACAGGGCAATCCATGCTCATAGATCCATTAGAGTAATCGCGAGGAACCTCGGCAGTTTGCGCGTCGGCGATCTCCCTGCGGAGCGAAACAAAAAGGAATTAATTCGAGGCTTTAAAATCCCATGAACCGTCCCTTTCCCACGCCTGTTGTTGCGGACCACGATCTCGGCACGCGAACTCCGGAGCCATGAAATCGCTTCCCTTACCCTGTTTGTATTATGGAATCATCCAAGATAAGAAATTGACGCCATTAACATACAGATATCGTCGCTGTTGCTTTAATCTCGAGCCACACGCGTTCGAATTTGGAATAATCGGATTCTCGAATCTCCAATTCTGGGATGTATCCGATACAAGCTTCTACGGGACCCTGGGAAATCTATCTAAAGCCACGGGTTCCAATTCCAAGCTATCAGATCTTCGTCGGGCATATCTCGATCCTATTCGATCCGAGTCCCCGTCGCGAGAGACTCGATCTCAAGAATGCAATCTCAAATAATCGAATCCCCGACTCCGGCGTTTAGATTTCATTACATGCATACCATTGTGGTCTTTACGGCGATCGATCGCCACACACGTCGGCAGATTCCGCAGCAGGGAATAATAATAAAATCGCAGGCACGCTATAATTATAGAAAATTCGTTTCGCAATCGTTTTCGAACACAAATCGCCGAGCAAACTAATTCCCTTATACTTCGAACGCGGATAAGTGGAGAGTGCGCTCCGAGTGGGCGTGGTTTTTGGTGGCCGCAGAATTTCGTCGAAATAAATAATTCGACTTGTAATCCCCAATTTGCGGAGAATAATTTTGTTTCACGCAAGTGACGCTATGTGGACTACGGTGTAATGAGAATGACCGTGTGTCCGCACTCATTCGACGTGGTAAGTAGAGTGTGCCCCGAGTGGGCGTGGTTTAGTTGCCCCATTCGATTTATAATCCACAGTTCACGGAGAACAATTTCGTGTAACAACAGCTAACGCTATCTAGGCTACAGTATAATGAAAAGGATCGTGGTTTTCCAGACGGAAACAGCCGTAGATCACGATCAGCGTGTCCCGCTCACGATCCCGCGAATTCCAGCGTCAGCCCGATCCTATCAGCCGCGGCGACCCGGCGTATAAATTAGCGCGATCGACGCGAAGACAATCACGTGGGGGTTACAACGGAGAAAATGATGAAGAACCGGCGGGAAACCGGCCGCGACAAGTGAACGTCTCTCCTTTCACTTCTTTATATTCCGGCCCGATCTTTGGCGGGCCGTCTAGTTATGAAATAAAACGCCAGGGTAAATGGGTACACACGGTGGCGCAATAACCACGGCCGACTTTTACGCCCGAGCCCCTTGATTTACAGCGGCTTCGCGACCTGCCTTAATCGAAGAACTGCAAACCTACGGGATCCCCAACTGGCGACTTAACAGGCTGCGCGATCTTTTTACCTTTTGACGACGGGATCCCCTGTAATCCGCGAATATTCACGATTATTGTACATAAACGTAAGCCCCCCGAAGAGATGCAAGGTCACTCAGCATTTAAATGCTAGGCATTCAATGTGCTCGATGGTTATTTGATTAGCAAATAGTACGGATTATAGTGGTCGTATTTTATGAACGATGATTTGTCGGTGTTTATGTATTAACGGCGGATTATGCTTACAGAGAATGGTTGCAGTGAAATATCGTGTTCATGGAATTGCCCCGCCTATGGAGACCAATTACGAGCATCTTCGTGTCTTCCTCCCGCAGTGAGTTCTAGTTTAGTTGGATGTGTCGAATAATTTCTTTGATAAGACGAAATTTGTTAGTAGTACACTGATTTATTTCTAACATTTAGCAGTAAGCTACGCCGCGCCGTAGGGGCGGAGCCAGGAGGCCTCGGCCAGCTCACAGAGACTGACCACGCCTGTCGGCTCCTCCCCTTCAGCTTCCAGGCCACTCAGGAAGCCTAAAACAGCGGATTTTGTAGGAAACTCGAATCCCGATCTCGTTTAAAAGCGAAACTTTGTTTCAGACTTGCGGAGACACCGAGACGAAACAAAATTGGCCGGTTCTCCGTATAATGAATGCCATTGAGGCGATCGCGGACACGACCCCGCTATGTATAGGATTACGCGGCGGATAGTACCGTTTCGAATGCGGGTAGAGGATCGTCGCGTTCAAAGTCGGAACGATGACCGGCCATCGGTATCCACCGGCGTTTGCGCCAACAGCCGAGAGGCAACGACCGGTGGACAGCTTCTAGCCGATCCTGGATCCATTAACGAAGTCATTTCACCAGGGATAGGCCGGCCAGGCTGCTAATGTTCACGGTCCTGACTATCGAGGCCTCGGCTTGGTGGCGCGGCGTTTCGTAGGAATGCCACTTTTCTCTCGTTCCTCTCGTCCCTGCCTGCCTCTCCTCCCGCATACACCACCGCCGCGCCGGTGGGTTTCTCGCGGGCCGATGTCCGTCCGCTCCTTTCTTCATCTATCGGCGTATAATAACTCCATTACAGCCCGTCCAGAGGCCCCCGTGCGCTTTTAATGTCTCATTTCCATCCAACGCGACGCAACGTATCCCCGGCCACCGGCGCGCTCCTCGCCCGGCGCCCACGAAAGTGTCGCCGCTTATCGCCACTTTGTGTAATCGCCTCCGGGGACCCCTGGTATTACGGTGTTCAATCGGAATCCCCAGCTGCATCTCCTCTCTCTCTCTCTCTCGTTGCTGAAGACGGTTTGCTCCATTATCTGTGGCACCGAGGCCCCCGCGGCACTACACCTCGACCGACGACACGGTTAAGTGGAAACAGACGCTATAGGCAAGTGCCGTTGATACTCACGGTGAAGCTGATCTTCGATTCGTGGAAACAATCCGTCGATCACACCTTCGGTCTTCTCTGTCGTTCGTTCTTTCCCGTTTGGGAGATGCGATTTTCCATCAATTAAGTTAAACCAGTCTCGGTTAGGTTAACGATGCGTTCTGGTTTTTTATCTCGGAGTTAAAATGTTTCCATAAAGCTATGTCCACAGTGAAGCAACGTCTAGCAATTTTTTGTTGCCTCCGCCTTTTTTTCACCGAATAAAAGATGAAGAAGGCAATAAAAGGCGACAAAAAGTTGCTCGACGTTGCTTCCTGGTGAACATAGCTTAACGCAGGGTTGGAGGCCTCTTTGTCCTCGGAGCAGTTCCAATTGCCCCACGGAACGATAATCCTTATCGGATTGCACGGAGTAGACTTTTAACCGTGAAAAACTTTGGACAGTGACAGCAAAATGTTTGTCTTGTTTTCTTCAGATTGACTGATCTAACAGTAAGTGGGCGTGGCTATTTTGCTCTCGGTTTCTATGAGGAAAGAGAGCACCTTATGGAGCAATAGATGTCTATGTCTGCTGTAAAGTGTATTGCCAGAAGAAATTCTGCCTAAAGAGGACATAGAAGTCCCATACTCTGTACATAGAGTGTTTTTAAGGGGCGTGGCTTCGTCGCCCCTAATTTCCCCAGAACCCCAGGAGTACCGCACGGGGCAATTGGTGTTCCTAACCGCCCCAGTGAGCGTCTCGCTTCGCAACCGGGAAACGCATTCCTCGAGTAAGAAGGAGCAAGACTTCAGAACCGCGGCCACGTCAAATCAGTCAAGCTTGCGGTTCTCGTTGGTCGTCTTCGCTGCCTTGGTATCTGCCTCATGCAGATTCCTCTTCATTCGTATTAATAACCGGTGAGACTCTGGCCAAGCCAGGCCAGGCCAGACCAGACCAGACCGCTGGAGCCAAGGTCGTCGGGGTTAAGGCGTGTTCAACAAGCTGTTCATGGCTACTACGTAAAGTGTCCCGGCTCTTTCATCCGCAACCCGGAAGTGCGGCCTTCCTCGTCGTTGTAACTCAAGACATCGCCGATTCTAGTCTTCACCAGCTGGCTCCGACGACGACTACGACGACCGCGCTATTCCTGATCCCTCATCGTTGACCTTTCCGAGTGGAAAAACCCGCGCGCGGAAATGGTCTCGGGGTTCTCGATCGACACGGAACCGAGAGTGGGGGAAACGATCACCGAAAGAAATTATTGAAAAACCGGACGGCCGGTGCTCAAAGCCGACCGGCTGCCTTGTAGGGGAATCGTCATCTCTACCGTCGCGTCGTCCACTATCGGTATCGTAGTCATCGTCATCGGCCGACGCCGCCGTAAACGGACCGGGAACCGATCACTGAAGACACGAACGGGCTATACCTGGCCGGTTTACTATTTATTATAAGTCGGGAAAAGTCGACAATCGGTAGCCGGACACGACCGTAAATCACCGCGGAGGATCGTCTCCTGCCGCGCCTTCAACGTTGGGGAACGGTCCGCGCGCAACCTATAAGAGGGATGCGCAGGCGGCAGTGATATATCGTACGAGCCCCCCCATTGTCTCTGACTAAGTTCACGAGGGACGGGCCACCGAGGAACTGACTCCTACTCGTATTAATTACAACGTCCCGGCGAAACCGAAGTCGGACTCTCCGCGCAACGGGACTGTCTCGATTTTTCTCCCCGATGACCGTCGCGTCGGTGCTCTCGATGGCGACTTCTTCTGGCCGAAATTCAACTCTTCGGCATCGATACTGCAACATGTTCGCAGTCCGAGTGTTACGGAAGAAGGTAACGGATGTTTTAGAAGCAATAATAACTAGTCTTCTCTTAAGAAAGAGCACTACGATTTATTTTATGAATTTATTACCATAATCTCTTAGAAGAGAAAAGAAGTTTGGGTTAGGGTCGGGTTTCACACTTGACGCATACGACATGGGAATATAGTGAAGGTGGAGGAGTCAAAATACGGGCAAGCGAGACACCCTGCAGGTCTGAAGGTGAGATGGTCCGACTTGTACTCCGAGCCGTAAAGAAGCTCAAAAATCCAAAAATTAGGTAGCATGGCTATCTCATCAATGATGACCGTCCCGCTTAGTAAAGTTTATGTATCTGTATTAGGCCCGGGCTATAGAAAACAGGTTATGAGCCGAAAAGCGTAGGATAATTGCAACCCGACAAACAGGGCCGAGCCCCGGTAGCGCCGCAGTGAATCCGTTGACCGAACGGGTATCCGATGGGTGGCCGAACTCGTCTCCGGGGTAACCATGAAACTAAACTAAACTAGGGTCGGATTTATTAATCTACATATGTGTTCTCCAATTGCTCTTTATCCACAATGACGAAGTGGAATTTTATTTCGGTGTAGAAAATTAATAAGATATACATATATTGTATAGATTCTTTTCGAAAACTTCGTCACGAGTCTAACTCAATATTATAGTGAAGGCCTGGGTGGGCCTATAGCGAAGACCTATAGTGAAACCCCTCTCCCCATTCTTAGGTACTCCATATCAAATTTTTGTGGAGTATAGGACAAATTTTCGGAGATTAGAAGTGTATATATATGTACAGGAGTGGGGGGACCGGTACAGTGGTAGTGGTGGAACTAACAACGTAGTAGTGGGAGTTATAGTCTAATGGGTTAAGTAGGTTACGTTGCGTTATTTTACGAATTTTAATGAAACTTTACTGGCTTAATCGGCGATATTATAAGTGATTATAATAAGATTGTAATTTACTATATAAGATATTATAATAATTAATCGATTCGAGTATATTTCAACGAAAAATTGATTTTGCCTCTGGCATCATTATTTGTGTCTTATGTTCGCGGTTGCATCGTTGAAAATATTATCTAAATAGCCAAGCTACACGATCTGAACATAAAGATACGAAGACAGACACTTCTATCAACAACGACTTCTCCGGCATGAACACTGATTGGAAAATGAATGCAACTCACCGTTCGGAGCCTGTCTGCAGAGCCTGGCAAACATCCTCTAGTTCCTCGGCGACCGTCTGCCTGCGAACAGAGGAAGACAACCGATCAGCTCGTCGGATCCGATTTTTCGCGGTGCGAGTTAATTGAAATTTAATTGTGAAAAGCAAAAAAGGTGGCCGGCTGGCAGGAGGAAGGAAAGCTCGTTAACGTGTACCGATCGGTAACACGTCATTACGATACGAGTAACCGTCTCACCGTCTCCAGTTAACCGCAATAAATTACAACTCCTAATGCCCAGGTTGTTTATAACATGGCGGCCGGTTATCCCGAGGTCGCCGATAATTGCACTCAACCGAGGATATCAAAATTCAGGCCAGCATAGAACGAGAGAGTGAGATAAAGAGAGAGAGAGAGAGAGAGAGAGAGAGAGAGAGAGAGAATGTACGTATCGACACGAAGTTAGGCTCGAGGCGTAACGCGCCGAGTGTTGGACGAGATATTTCCTTAACGCTAATGGCTACCAGTCGTCCCGCTAATAATTACAAGCTCCCCTTGACTAATAGGTAACGACAGGCGATCTTCCTGCCCCATGGCAGCGAACAACGCTGTCCCGACCGACAGCCTTCGGTTTCATGCGCAAACGCCCCCGGGGCCTGTCAGCGCCGATCACCGATTCGAGAATCGCCGCGCGAAATCACACCCCCCTGACCCCCACTCCCGCCGCACACCCGCTAACGACTCACTTTGCGGGCTCCCCCTGTTAACGCCGCGGGAAACGCCCACGCGGGAAATCGACGATCGATGGCGATCGTAATTGAGCCGTTCAGTGGCGATCGATTTTCTTTCGTTTTTCATACGCTTTGCATATAGAAACGCGTCAAATGCTCAATTTCTCGGCTGTTTTACTTTACTCTTGCTTCTTCTCCCCATCGACGCCATATTCAAGTTATTTTACTCGAATAATGCTCATGTATTATTCATCGTATTATGAAAATTTCTAAATTCTCCGGAGCCCATACTGTCTAAGTATATCTGAGTATCTCTACAGGTGGGGTACACGGGGATCATGAATTATTTTGTGGGAGATATCGAGCAGAATCGAAAGCGATCGCGCCGGACGCCATTGAAATCTAAAGCGAACGAAGTGGTATTCCGTTCGCGAGCCGATACCGATCGCCCGAAGCAGGAGCAGCGCCAGAAGCGAGCATTCCTAGCATGTTTCCGATCGCTGGCGACGGAAACGCGTTGGGAGGCCGCGACGACTTCTCCGAGAATAGAGGGTAATGCTGACGGATAACCTCCCGACGGGCTTGTTCCGATCGGAATTACAGATCGTCGGGCTTTGATCAACGTTCGTCGACGGTACGGCGTCTGTGTGACTCCTAGGTTTCAGAAGTCCAGATGACTATTAACGCTAAACCTGCCAAGCATAAAACATATAAAAGTGACTATGTACAGACACTATTGCTCGACCTCTTTCCGCCAGCATCGAACATACATATAATACATTGTCAGCTCGAATTTATTCGTAATTTAAGTAATAATCATATTATCAACGACCATTGCCTCGCTGAAAATACCGGTTCTCGTTCGATCACCGAAGTAAAGCGGCGTAGGGCGGGGGACGCACTAGGATGGGTGACCGCTCGGTAAAAAGCCGGGAAGTGGCCCTCTGGGTGCGTGTCACGTGTTGTTGGCAAAATAGGTGGTTCGGAACCCACCTTAATAAAAAGTAGGTCCCGCTGAAATTGGAAATTAGGCGATAGTTGAGGATTGGTAAAGGGAGAGGTGGTGAAATGGATTTGAAACCCTGAAGGGACCAAATATCATTACATACATACACATACATACAAGTAATAATCATATTGATTGTCCTTTCCTCCATATGCAAATCAATTTTTACACATCTGAACATGTATTGGGATCTAGAACAAGATTTCAAACACTTAAATCCAGATCTTCATATGGATTAATTAATCCAATAAATCGCATTATTACAGACTCTGACACTCTAATATGTATGTAATGATATTTGGTCCCCTCAGGATTTCAAATTCATTTTACCAACTTCTCCCCCTTTTACCACTCTTCGCACTATCGCCTAATTTCCAATTTCACCAGGACCTACTTTTTATTATGGTGGGTTCCGAACCACCTATTTTGCCAACAACGCGTGAAAAGTACCCAAGAGGGACACCTCCCGGCTTTTTACCGAGCGGTCACCCGGTGAACCGGTGTTTTCAGCGAGGCAATGGTCGTTGACCTCTAACACTCTAATAATCGTATTGATTTTTTTAGTGCGTCTTTACACACTTTTTAAAAACAATTACGCAGGGTTATCGGATAGTACACCTTATATAGCATCAGTTTTTGTGCAGGTCCCTCGTTTGTTATTTTATGTAAATTCTTTTTTCTATTATGTTAACATTTATGTAAGAGGACTTCGGTCTGTTTATAATAAAATGATAATAATAATAATACTAGACAGAACATAGAATGTTCTAATGATGTTTCTATGAAACGTTTGTACTCGTACGTTTGCGGTATTTTTCTGATTAAAATGAGTCCAAACATGACCGAATTCAGACGGTATTTGCTTACGCGATTCACGATTCGGTAGAACCTCGATTATCCGAACCTGAAACGCGACGTCCATAAATATGCAAGTATGATCCAAATCGTATCGTGTTTGGACTCATTCTAATCGGAAAAATGTGACAAATATGTTGGCGAAAGTTTCACAAAAAAAATTGTAATAAATTTTTCACAAGTATCGTGTATGTTTCTATCACGGATATCAAACCATTTGCCATCTTCAAATCAGCCTTCACATCCTCGAATTTTAATAGAGACGTGGATATCCCTGCCTATCTCCCTGGAACGCAAGTAAACGTCGGTTGCCGGGAGGATAAAATCCGCGAAGCGGATTCTGGATATCCCGGTGCTAGCTGTACACTGCCCCGGACAAAAATATTCAAATAGAAATGTGCAAGGATCCCGGTAGAAGGCAATCAACTAGGCCTTTCCGGGCGAACGGTGTAGAAGGGCCATTACCCGGGAGTATCAGGAACGATGTAAATCATTTTTCTGCACTTATGCGCAACAACACGGGAACAAATGGTACACGGGCCGGGCAAAGGCCGTGTTTCCCTTTCGTCTGTACATGCGCGTATCCAGTGCGTTGCGCAATTATGTAAAGCCCCGACAACTTTCTCATCTCTATCTACCGTGTCGTATGGTAATAACCATTGTAAATGGTAATTCTACAGTGTCCGCGGACACGGAATCGGTTGAATTTTTCCTTAGCCCGTGACCGGCTTATCCGACACCGGGAACCGTAATCATAATCCCGATGAAACTGTTCGAACCACAGTGGCCAGATCGAGACTTGTCCCCCCGCTCTACCTTCTCCGGTCCGATCACGTGACGTGTTTCGTCTCTGTCGTGCATGTGTCGCAATGTCACCTGAGTAATCCGATACTGGCAGAGAGAAAGAGTAACTTTTTCCCATAGCTTCGTGCTCCGTCCCCTCATTTGGCGAATTCTGAGCATCTTCGAAAAAATGTATTCAACATTGATGACGCAAGTGTCGAATATCGATCTTCGAAATACATTAACGAAGGGAAGTAAGCTATCTATGTGTTAAAAGTTGAGGCGACGACTCATTGTATGGCTAAATAGGCGGCACCGACCGAGTCGGTCATCAGCGCTTATGAGTGCCGGAGGGATCGAGGAAAGATCGTTGGATCGGTTTTATTAAGATCCCCCGTTCGGAACGAATAGGAGTGATTGTGGGTAGATGGAGGCAGAGCCGATCGTCTTGTATAGGACTCGTTGCCACGGCTCGATTGCAGCGAATCAATGAATGGCGAAACGGCTTGAGCGTGCTTATTGCTCGGCCGTGCTGAATAATTTATTACACCTTGACCGTCGTGCCTGTAATACGTTACGATACGTTATTACGTGGCACGGGGCGTAGAGAAGGGCCGCGTAATTGGCCGGCTATAGCCGATGAATACAAAAAGAAAATCCTCTCCCCTACCCCCCAATCCCTCAGTCGCAAAATTTCGCGGATTCGCGAGAAAGTTTCTTCGTCCTCGAGAAGAGGACCACGGAATCCACCGAGGAGAATCGAATCGCGGAAACCGGTCCTTATTAAGGGCCTTATTAAGTTCGAGGGCCCGGTAATATCGTTAATTAGATGCTATAAACTTTGAACCCGCATTTGCATAAGCAACCATATCGCGGCATTAATCTGTTATTTATGCGCGACAAATAGGATAAACCGAGTCCCCGGAGTCTCGGTGCCGTATCCCCTGCGCCGCTGTTCCACATAATTAGCGATACTAATTAATGGCTGTATCCGAGGCAATTATGCTGAACAAAACACGCCGGCAACGTGCGCGTGGGTTCAACGCCGATACACGCCGGGTTCGCGGTCTTTTGGATAACGAGGGCGTGAAACACTCCCTTTCCCTCTCCAGCTTTCTCTATTTCTCTCACTTTCTTTCTCTCTAGCTCTCTCTCTCTCACTCTCCTTCTCTCGGAATGCGACGATGTCTCGCCGTTCGATAACTGCATGCTTTCTTGCCGTATTTCTGTTCGAGTAAATTTCGAAAAATTATTCTCGAGACTTGTCAAGTTGACCACGCTGGATTATAATAAACAATTTTTAAACGATTGTCCAACCAGATATTCTACTAATCCATCTAGCAATATATTTGTGACATTTTTCTGATTGAAATGTGCCCAAACACGAAGCACTTCGGATCACATTAATAAGACCTCGATTATCCGAACTGATGAGTCGAACGCTCGAACAATAGAACCGTTAGCTAAGCGTTGGATTAAATTTCCACTGATTTGTACAATGAATCAATTCACATTAGACTGTTTGCGTGTAAGTTCGGTTCAGATAATAGAGATGTGCACCGAAGTGTGTCACGTTTGGGCTCATTGTGATCCGTGAAACGTGAAAAACATGCTGATAAAAAGTGCCATTAAAAAATCGTTACAAAGTTTTGTCGAAATGACTGTAAAATGACTTCAAAGACGCAAACGCGTGAGTTCAGAGTTACAGAAGATACGCGTCGCGTTACGGAGGGTTAATTAACGACAGGACGGTCACGTTGGCAAGCAAATCCCGAGCATGATAGCGTACGCGTTGTCCCGCGGAACGCCGAACCGGCAAAAAGCGTTTGAAGAGGTCCCTGAACGTTGGGGCAACGTCGTGGACGTAATGCGACGCCTTGATGGACGGCCGGATCGCGGAGCCGGAAGTGGCGGGCGAAAAAAACTGGCATTTAGAGGAGAGCGAGCAGGGCACCCTGCCAAGCCCAGCCCGCTCTCTGGCAGGGCTGAAAGCAGGTTAGGGCAACAGACCGGGGTCTGGCTGTTTGACATAACCAGTTCGGAGCTGGGGGCAAGGACGCCGCGCCGTGCCGTGCCGCCTCTTTCTTGTCCTGCGGCGCGCACTCCTTTTCTCCTGGCTGGCTGACTGGCTGGTCTCTCATGGGACACAATCGGCCCGATCCTGACCACCGCAATGCATCCACGATCGATCGCTGCCACTCGGAAATCCTTGCTCCCTCCGCGACGAAATCGATCCTTGCATTTCCATGCCCTGCCGGCGCGGCGTCCAACCGGTACCTACCGTGCATGTAGCGGCTAGCGTTTTAGTTAAATTCAGAACGGCGATTACTTTGGGACCGGGACGAGGTCTGGGCATTTGACTACGGTTTGGGTTTGTCACCGTAATTCTTTTTATGATTATTGCCACCCGTACCCAGGCATGCCCTTGGCGTTTTACCGTTTCCAGATGTAGGGTTTTTTCCCATCMATGGTCARCATTTTCGCGCACGTGAGCCGCTACGCGGGCGTCTTGTTTTCTCACCCCCACCTTGCTGCGTCTCCGCATTTTGTAGTTACTTTTACAATTCATGGGCCTATCGGAGCCCTTAGCTTAGTTTTTCTCCCACCCTTAGCATTTAAGAAAGGGGAGAACCGAAACATCGGCGAGGCTCTCTCGGTGTTTTTAGTTTTAGAATCAACTGGACAGCTTAGCTGACGACATCGCGTGTTTTAGTTACTTGGTCGTCAAGCTGAAGTATTCTCACTTAATAAACGTAGTTTCAAACATAGTCTCCATTAGATTATTAACCCTAGTTAGTCCTTCAAGTTGTGAAGGTGGTCCTTCGAAAAGCATTAGCGGGCACCTCGCAGTGCAAAAACATCAGAGGTCCGAATGATCAGCTATTGATCAACCGCGGACAATTAACAGTGCAGTATAGTCATTTCGGATGCAAGACCGTTATCCTTAGTCTGTGGGATGCGACAAGGTGCTGGTTTGCGACTGTATTAGTCTGTGGTATAGCTAGGGGGCTATCTGTAATGTTAATCGAGTTGTTGCCGCTGTCAAAGCTTGGCTGGTTAAGTTAGTTAGGGTAGAGTTAGGGGATCTGGTAATTGGTGAGACAGTTTACTTTTTGGACACTTGGTCCGTTTCACCTGGGGGATGTACCGAAGCTTTTTAACTTGATCTAGATCGTAAGACTCGCTTCTACAACGAGGAGGATGTTAATTGACATTTGGGTTTGTTCATTAATACATTCGCTACTGGAATTTTTCAGAAACAGTTTTTAGCTGAAGATGGGCATACGATCCCTGAATAATGTGATCCCTATGGCTTTCAATATATGAGTGAATAAAATTAGTTCGGATAGTCGAGGTTCTACAGAAACGGGAATTGCACAGATAAATACGATCCGAACTGTGACATGTTTATATTCATATGAATCAGAAGAATGTCAGAAATCTGTAAAGGTTTCATACTGAAATAATTAAGCGCATTATTTATCGCCGTTGTTTGTTTACGATTGGAAGCGGACCGTATTCGCTAGAAGTTCCGGGGTAATTTTTACCGCTTTCAAGCATCGTACAGTGTGCTAAGAGCAGAGGCTTAAAATTGATTTGCTACCGTTTCTTCAAGGTGAAACGCTCGAACTTTCGTTATCGTCCCGCGCATTCCACCGGATGATTAGGCGCTCCCCATTAAACTAGCGTTCTATTTCCATCTGTTTACAACGAACCGGGCAATTTGTCGTTCACGGTCCGCGGTTAAAGGAGCTCGTTATCGGAAGTTACTGGACCAAAGTCCAGCCCCTCCGTGAAACCGATTTCCTTTAGAACGGCGCCGATGATTTACGTTTCCATTCCCTCGGCAACCATAACTCCGGGAGTGTCGTGCGGCCGTTCCGCGTAAACGATGAACGGTTCCGCGGGACTTCATCGGTTCAAACTGGCCAGAGAAGCGGAGGCTTTAATTTTCTGTCCGCGATCGGCACACAGTCGCTCTCGGCTAATGAGAGGCCAGTGTCTGTGCAAGAGCACGCTCCCAGGTTCCCCGGGTATGACGTTCGCGTGTTGTAAACTGATTTCTGAACTGTCCCCAGCCTGCCTTCCGGGACTAGTTCCGCTGAACAAGCATGTTTGATGATACAATCTGTATCGGAAAACACCAGCTGTCCCAGAATACCTCGCGGCACCGAGATGGATCGTCGCATTAGGCGCATAATTACTGATTGAAGGCGACTTTAAACGGCTGTTTGCGTTCACTCTGCTGTTTGACTATTTGCTCTTCTAGGAAAGCTAGGTAAACGTTTTATTATGTACTCGACCGATGAGTTCGGATAATAGAGCCGTCACTATATCGTGAATTAAACGAGTAAATCTGAACCGAATTGCGTCGTCTTTTGGCCCAATTTGATCAGAAAAGAATCGCGAATATGATGGTAAAGGTCCAATTAAAAAATCAATAGAACGCTCCACGTTCTACTTAATATTCTACGTTCGACAAGAGATGAAATACTACCATTTGTACAGGATATACAGTCAGTCAAAAAAGTTTCCATACACCCTTTGAATTGATGTAACTTTTTAAATGTAGTAATTAATTAAATTAATTAAATTTAGTAATTAATTTAAATTAGATTATTAAATGATGTGTAATGAAAATTTCAAGAAAATTGAAATTGACAGGACTTGCCCAAAAGACTTTTTTATCTGGGTCTGTAATGAAAATTTGAAAAATATATTTTGCAGATCTGTGCCAATTATACATGCATATCTTTAAATGTTTTTAACTGATTGCAACGTCGTCCAATTTTGATAACGTTTTCAGAATGTATAAAATTGACATCTGCAGAATATATTTTTCAAATTTTCATTCACAGACCCAGATAAAAACGTTGTAAAATCAATATTTACTAATTTTTTGGACAAGTCCTGTCAATTTCAATTTTCTTGAAATTTTCTTTACACATCATTTAGTAACCTAATTCTTCTAAATTCTTGAAAAAGCTCAGGTAATGTGGTCCACTTCTTAAAAAGTTACATCAATTCAAAGGCCGTATGGAGACTTTTTTGACTGAGTGTAAGCGGTATTTTTGTACCTCAGAAATTGTCCTATAATCTGAAGGTTCGTATCATTATGCAGGATCAGGGGTCCGATTTTCCAGAACACGGCCGAGCAACAAAGAACAGGTATTTTTGCAGGTAGATCGGATCGCGACCAATTATTCCGAAGGAAATTAAAATAAAGCTAATAGGACGGCAGGACGACCTTTTACAGGCAGCGGTTTTTTGCGGGCTGTCAGATCTGGCTGACCGATCACCCTGCTGGGCCGCTTGTTGCGAGCGGAAAGGAAAACGCATCGCGTTTTTCCGTATTACATTACGCGGGCGCGCGCGCGCGCACACACTCACACGCACGGGATCGAGCGATCGAGGCTCCGATCGTTAAACCCTGATGGAGGTAAGTTCCACGAAAAACTGGATCCGTGGCGCACTACGGGGTCCCCGCGGCTGATTGTTGTTCGTGTGCCGTGTCGAACCTTCAATGAGAGGGAACAACCGTTTACGAGATCCTAGCTACGTGGAACTCTTCTTCGGCCGTGGCTTTTTGCCAGCGATTCGAGCGACCAACTTTTCGAGATGATTCTGGACGTACTCTCCGGAACAGAGGACGTCCCTGATTCTAGAACCGTCGATTCGACAACGATAATTCAATTATGCGATCCAACGATCGATAATTTCAGCCGGAATATACGCACACGAAATATCCCTCCATAAACCTGTTATCTGCATTGGAGGAGCTTCTGCTCTCTGCGTACCACTGGCAATCCCATTGACAAATCAACGCTGCCCTCGAAGCCGCTGGACTGCTTCACAATCAATTGCTTCGACAACTTTCTTCCAGAAAATGTTACTCCTAGAAAATTTCAATTTGTCTCGAAAAGTCACAATTTTCGTAGCATTACAATCTTATCCTCAATTATCACTGGACTGTGGATTTTATACATTTATTAGAAAGTATGTACGCGTAACTTATTAACTAATAGATAGACTGCGGATCTTTATGCAAAATAAAAATATTCTGCATTGACGAAAAGCAGGAATAAAATAAAAATTCATTTCATCCCTTAATGGTTTTGTTGCATCGAAAACAGCATTACAGTATTCTTACATTTTTCTCATTTTTTACAGTTTTATACTTCACCCAGCTAATTCCTTCATAATTACATAATAATCCGCAGTCTACTAATAGTGTGCATTTGTAACTTCGTTGTTTTCAACGTAAAAAGACTATGGTAAATGTTGACAAAAGCGGACCCAGCTCCAATGACCTTGATCTTGACACACGTTGTCAAGGTCAACATTCTGAACAACTTTTCCCTGTACGGGGCAACATCCCCGTAATAAGGGGTGAAACGAAATTTTATTCAACTACTGTTTCCCACAATCGATGAAGAGTATTTTATTTTGCATAAATAATATATAAGGCTTCCGGTAGATGAAATATTAAGTTTATGGGTGGCAACAGGATAAGAAAAATTGTCAAAAAATTGCATATCTTCCGAACGAGATCTCACGCAAGTTTTGCTGCGATTTAAGACGCGGACGAACGAATATTTGAGCCGTTTATCTTGAAAGTGGCCTAACTCCATTTATAGTTAAATCAAGATAATATTTACTATTGATAATGTCGGAAAGCAGTGATGAAGATAATTATAATTAATTAGTATTTACAAGTTAACCTCAGTTTTTGGACAATTGCGTTAGTTGAATAACCATTACGTTTAATTAATATAAAACTTAAAATTTAATATTAAATTTCGCACAAAAAGTGCGAAAGATTAAACGGAATTCAGGAAAAAGATATTGTACTCAAACTGGAAATATTGTACCTGAAAAAGTTTTCAAAAACAAAGATTGTTAAAAAATGTTTTGAATCGCATAAATTATGTTTCCGAAGTGTTTTAAAGATATGTAAAATAAATTCAGTATTGTTTTTTTCAATTTGAAGCATTTTAAATTATGTTGAATGGACTTGGGCACCTTCAAATTTTATAATGAATCTGGTTGTTAATTTTGAAAGTGGCCTAACTCCATTCTTGATAAGAAAACGCATATTATTCACTTAATAATTGCCACTATTTTAATAGGAACTATAAATTTAACACCCTTAGATACACTTAAGCAGTATGACTCATTAATATCCTATACGTATATTTTTAAATTCATTGAAACGCAAACCCTTAAATATCTCGATTTGTAGATAAATGGACTTAGGCCACTTTCAAAATAACCGGCTCATTTAGCGGAGAGGAGGTAGGGGTGATCGGTTTCTATTGTTCGGGAGGAAATAAATCGCGGTGGCGAGGCAGTCCGATTGTTCCCCGCGGGACGAGGACAGAAGACCATAATGAGGCGAGCAAGGATTTATTACGAGACGTTAAAACTGTTCTTCTAACGGTAACCCCGTACGAGCGCGAGTCGCTGCCGGGGCCACCGGGGGTAGTCGTGTTTGATGGCGCGAGATTGAAATCTAAATGTAGATCAGAGCAAATTCTTTTTTACCCATCAACGTGCCTGCCACGATCCCCGTAGAACGTACACCATCGTCATTCAGTACCAGATAGAAATTTATTGAGCAATTCACTATAAATGCCTCTTTAATTACGATCGTAATAACAACAAATTAGAAAATTTCATAATATTCAGAGAAAATCTCTGTATTATCTCTGTATTATTTCTATACTAGACAATTTCTGTACTGTCTTAATGTTAGAAAATATTGCATATATTATCACAACATTAGAAATATATACAGGGTGTCTCGAAACTCCTTCAACATCCGGAAATGGGCGGTTCCTTAGGTCATTTGAAACGACATTTTCCGTTTGCAAAATGTCCGCCGTTGGACGAAGCAGAGTTTGTCCGCTGTAGCCACGCTCTGATTGGTCCGTGTTTTTTTCGTTAATAACTCCTAAACGAAGACCCGGCGGACATTTTGCAAAAGGAAAATGTTGCTTCAAATGATATCAGGAACCGCCCAATGTCGGATGTTGAAGGAGTTTCGAGACATCTTGTATACTATCTATGTATATTAGAATATTGTACATATATTATATATTATTGTCCTTATATTAGAAAATATTTTTTTCAAATAGTAAACATTAGAAGCAAATGAAAGAGGAAAAAGTTATACCGTTTTTTGCAAGCAGTGTCTGTAATTTTTTTTACCTGCATTTGATTTTAGAAATGAAGATGACAATTTTTCAAATGGAATGCTTTTTTCATAACATGTGAATGCGTGTGCCAAAAATTCATTCGTGTACGATACGATAACCTTCAGATCGCACAAGGTCCGAAATGGAATACGGCGGGGTTAAAATATTCGAGTTTGAAATTAACTTAAGAATTAATTGAGGGCTACGAATTAATGTGTACACGTGATGCTATTTCCAATATTGTTCATTGAAAGCGTGCACAGCTCCGATTGCATATCGCGAAGGTAGGGGTTTCAGCGTTGTTTGCTCAGCTAAGTCGTTTTAATTGAGTAATATGCGGGATGGTAATACACCGAGGGAAGACTAGAGAGCACCGGCCACGGAGCTTTCAATTAAATTGGGGCTCCGGGAAAAATCGCTATCACACTGGACCGGCGCGGCGGCCGCGATACTTCCGCGTTCGTAATGATAATTAATAGGTTCGGGTTAGAATTTATTGGGCAACGTCATCTTCGTTCATTATGCCACGGTGCCCGCGGACCGCCAGCCCCCGGTATAACTCAATGGCAGAATTTATTGCATCATTAAGGTAATGCATGCGATACAACGCCGTCGAGATAACATAATCATTCCGCGCGTTGACTGGCAATGAAACGATCTCGCGCCGTGCAGTATTTAGAAAATCCGGTGATTTCAATTTGCCAGTCTTCGCGCGTCCGGCCGCTCGAACTTGGATCAATGAGTTGGGCTCGATGAGTTCTCGGCGAAGTCACGGAGAAAGTATAGTTAGCAATTTTAATCAGGGAAATGCAGATGTACTCGAGACAACAATCCTTCAGGACACGGGTCAAGACTCAATAAAAAAATATGATTGTGTAGGGGATGAATTTGTTTACGCGTATAAAAAGTTTCATCATTTTTTCAGCTTATTTAGTTGATTAGAAAAATGAACCTAACCCAAACCTATAATGGCTAGATCTGAAGAAACGTTTCTAGATTCTGTAGAAACGTACTACATATTAGACAAACAAAAAATATGATTATATAGGGGATGAAATTGCTGTACCTGCATAAAAAATTTTATAATTTTCGCAATTCTAATGTCCTCAACGAAATTGAAGCTTGTGTCCACTCCATAAACCCGTTTTCTTAGACAAACAAAAAATATGGCTGCACACGGAATGAATAACTGAAGTTGTATAAAAAATTTTATAACATTCTGAACTTTCCTCGCTAGTTAAAAAATATTAGAAAATTACTCTACTGATAATCACTGCGCAATTCTAACGTTCTCAATGAAATTAAAGCTTGTGTCCACTCCATAAACCCGTTCTGTTACACAAACAAAAAATATGATTGCACACGGAATGAATAGCTAAACTTGCATAAAAAATTTTATGACTTTCTGAACATCCCTCGTTGGTTAAAAAAAAGCTAGAAAATTACTCGATTGGTATTCGCTGCGCAATTCTAATGTCCTCAACGAAATTGAAGCTTGTGTCCACTCCATAAACCCGTTTTCTTAGACAAACAAAAAATATGGCTGCACACGGAATGAACAACTGAAGTTATATAAAAAAATGTATAACATTCTGAACTTTCCTCGCTAGTTAAAAAATATTTAAAAATTACTCCACTGATAATCGCTGCGCAATTCTAATGTCCTCTACGAAATTAAAGCTTGTGTCCACTCTACAAACCCGTATTGTTAGACAAACAAAACATACGATTGTATAGAGGATGAATAGCTTTGTTGATATAAAAATGTTCACGCCAGCGACCGACGCCGACGCACCGAAGTCGGTGACGAAGTCAGCTGGTTAACAAGCGTCCGGACGACTGTCGACGGTGAGCATCCGATACGTTTGACGGTAGAAAGTGTCCCCGACTGCGGAGTGTTCGCGGGACTATATCGGGATGAGCGAAATTGGTCGAAAGTTAATGGAAGTCGGTACCGTTTGTTAGCGAACGGAGAACGTTTCCGACCGAACACCTCCGCTCTTCCCACGTCCCGCTTGGCCGATCGTAAATTGGCCACAGTCGTTTCCCTCCCGAAAGGCGTCAACCGTGAGATTTACGACGCCTACCGTGCAGAGATCTCACCTGGACAGTACCCGGGACGACACCAGTTTTTGCTTCCCCCGGATCTCCAGGAATCGCGAGACTCGTCGCTTCTCCCTCGAGCATATCGCACTCCCCGCCTTAATGAGGACATCTAATATCGGGCCCGGAGATACCGATCGGTCCCTATCGGGCTTAATTAACGCGGACACCCCCTTTCCTTCCCCCTCCTCGAGAACCCGAGTCCTCTCCCCATGTAAATAATGCCGGAATCCCTTTCGACGCCGAAAATCTCTTCTTAATTAAATCAATCGACGCTGAGGTGAGTTTGTGTTGGATTTTTTGTGTTAGAACCAACTAGAACGTAACTCCGAAGATAGTATATTACAAATTCGTATGTCTGGCGATAATTAATCATTAATAAATGTACAAACAAGATCCAAAGAAAGTGAACGTCATTATCAAAGTAGAAACAGGACCCAACAAAATTGAAGGTCATTACTGAAATGCGAACAGGGTCCAGCAAAATGGATACCATTACCGAAGCAAAATTAGTAATGAGAAAAACGGTAATGGGGCCCAATAAACATTGCTGCAGCCTCGAACACAGTCTACAGCCCACTCAAAGCTGGCAAATGCGAGAATTACGCAACGTCCCAGAGAAATCCGTAAGACTTCACGATCGCGTAAAGAGAGCTCGTGCAAAGTCTCGCCTCTTAATCGCCGGTTCGCGGCTCGGCTTCCGCGAACTAACGGCTAAGGGAATGGACCAGTGAACTCGAAACAAGTTTTTCCCCGTGGATCAGACGCATAAATAAGGGGAGAGGGGCTGGTGTACCCGGGGGAATCGCGGCTAAAGAGAAATAGCAACGCGGCCATCCAGGGGGATGGCCTTCTTAGATAGTACGGGCCGGCTGACGATCATTAACGGTGCCAGTCGGTAGAAAGTTAGAGGAGAGCTTGTTCGCGGTCGCCGCAAAGAATGATTTCCGGTCCGCGGCTAACGAACCGCGATATCCGGTGTCCAGACATGCCCGTATCCGTTTACCGAACACAGAGGGTGGCCGTGCACTCTCTGCCGTTTCACCTCTGTCGCGTTGCCTGCCCTGATACCGCGCGTGTACTAAGGTATCGCTTTTCTGGCAGAAGACCGTCTCCTGCGGACAGGATCCAGGAAACAACCATGGGAACTCCGTGTCCCTTCGAACTTGTGGGACGCCTTTCCGAACACTTAAACGTTCCGTCTTCCTGTTGTCGACTTTTGCTGGGTATTTGGTTCGAGCATCTGAAGATGGGGTCCGAAGTATTTTCTCTCTTTCATTTTTAAACTTGCTCCAACATCGTATAACTCAATTACATTTGTGTATGTAGCTTCGTTAGCCTACATAGAGCAGAAATACTACAATTATTTTTGCGTGTCACGAAATTGTGAAATTATTGATGAGTAAATATCAGTAATATAAGTAACTATCGGTGCAGAAGTTAATATCGAATCTGACTGAGCGGAGTTCGAATTATGTATCAAGAATAGTTCGCGAGCGTGCGACCACGTGGCCGTCAAAACCCACGTGGAACACAGCGCTCGTACTACGTAATAGTAGAACGGATCCGTACAACGTCGTGGCTCGATTTAATTGGTTCTGTGTGTATGCATGTGCACATCACGACGCACGCATCGATCGAACTGCTGCTTCTATTTCTACCAAGTATACTCGTTTGTCTACGAATAGCTGTTTCATCTACGAAAAGAAGACGGTAGAAAAATCATTTAAAAATTCGGCATAGGTGGAATAAAACCTCAATTATTTATAATTGTTGTTCTATGTAATTAAAACAATATTGTTTCAATAATGTTAATCAGTTGAAAAAAATGTATGTAATGTTCCTAGATTCTTTTACATTCTGTGACGAATGTAATGGGAATCGATAAAATGGAGAACTATTGGTGCAAAATGTCGAGTCTGGCCCGACGTAGGGCCGCGAAGGGTCAAGGGTTAATATAGGGAAAATTGGCCAGAAGAAGAGGAAACGAGCTAGAAAAGAGGGAAGCGACCCGCGGAGCGACGTCCCGGCGATTTATGCGTCAGGTGAGCGTCGCATCGCGTCGAACACGAAGATCGATCGTTAAACCAGGTAACGCGTGTTCCCGCGTGCGTTGCAACTTGGCTAGGTAGAGCTCAGGTGCGTCCTCGCGCTCGTAAATCGGGCCACGTACATACGCTTGGCGTGGAAGTCGCGGCGTCTGAGCGACGCCTTCCTCGAGAGGATTCGATTCGTTGGCGAATACTCGTCGCGAGCCAGAGTAATCCGTCATGGTACGGAGAAAAATCAACGACGACACCGAGCGAGAGAGAGCCGTTAGGCGATTATTAATGGTGGGACAGGCGCCCGGCAACGTTGGCTCCTTTACGGCGACGATAACGATACCGCAGGTTGTTCGCCCCCTTGATTAGAAATATCTCAATGGGACGCTCCCCGGGGAATTACAGATCATCGCACGACCATTCGAGCTAAGTGGTTGTCAGTGGGGGATCATGGACGCGGAAGACGCCGCTCGAATGACTAGGTGCGACCCGCTCCTCGCCGACTAATGGTGATTTATCGAGAGACATCGAAAGGTTTGTTTATTTGTTTGCCCCCTCGCCTATCGATCATCGCGACGTCGCAATTAAAGGACAGACTGATAGACACGCGTTTCCGCGATCCTCTTTCGCAGATGGTCGTTGCGGTACGGCGAAGTTGATGACGCGGATCAGGTTGTTTTTATCAATGGTTTGTCGAACTTGATCGATTCTGTCGCCATACGCGAATAAGCTAAACGTGGAAAACTATGGAAGCTATTATTAGCTCTTCTTTTAGCTATTTATTTCTTTACTTCTATTAGCTATTCTTTTCTTTCCGGGGCCAAAAATTTTGTACTTTTTTTCATACAATTCTGTACATCTTGGCAAGAAAACTCCAACAATGCAAGTTCTAAAGCGCGGAGTTCACTCGTTCAAAAGTGATTTCTGAAGTTGAGCGATTTCGAACGTTTTTTATAGGTAAGGGCGCTGCCATATTAGTGTTTACTGAGCTGATCCGTTAGGTGGCAGCACAAATATTTAGTAGCGAGTATTTTTTATATAGAATTTAAAGATTGGCATTGAGTTAAATTTTGGGTTAGTTTTGGTTTCATTACAGGTTATTGAAAAGAGAAGTAAACAGTATTACATATTTTATAGAGTATAGTAGAAAACCAAGTTAGATCTTATTAGTTGTTGGAAAGGTTTCTGATGTTCTAATTTTAATATGCAGCTGAAGGTTTTTGATTTGTGCAATAATCTGTTCTTGTGAGCTTAATTAATTGCGAGTTTTTCCGAATGTAATTATCAGGTGTTCGCATTACCGCTGTAGAATTGACGTGGTTGTGATGTCATCTAGCGGATTAGCTCACTAAACACCAATATGGCGGCGCCCTTTTCTGTGCAAAACGCTTGAAATCGCTCAATTTTACATGCGTTTAACTTTTGAACGTGTGAACTTCGCCCTTTAATATTTGCATTTTTGATGTTTTCTCGAGAAAATCTACAGGATTGTACGAAAGAAAGTGAAAAATTTTTCATCCCAGAAAATAAAGTTTAACCAAGATGCAATTTGATCGGAGACGTTTGCGCGATCCTCTTTCGCAGATCTTCACTGAACTCCATTGACCATGTCTCGTCGCGACCAGGGGCGTATCGGTCGGCCCCCGAAGAAGGTGCATGTGGCCCAGGTGTAATCGCTCGCGTGTCCATTGAATCTACTGGCAAAGGGGATATTGCGGCGGGTCAGTACACCTTGTAAACACGGAACACGTTCACCGAGGGCCCCCTCTAAGCTGGCAAGAAGTGAGTGGCAGGATGAATACGGCTGATTACATTCAAGAGGGTTTTTCAGCCGGGCGTGCAGCGCGCCGGTATAATCACGCCGGCTAGTCTGTCCCTCTCACTATCTTCTTCCCTCTCTCACTCCCTCTCTCTCGCGCTCTCTCTCTCTCTCTCACTCTCTCTCTTTCTCTCTCTCTCTCTCTCTTCTTCGATCATGGTCCAGCGGACGTTGCGTATCTCTGGCATTGTGCCAGCATTATTCGCAACGCGTTTTCACGGGGCTCGCGTCGCGTGGACGGGATCTAAGTACCGGTGTTATATGATCGGTCCTCCGCCTCGGGACACGCAGGTTGTAAAGCACGGCCTCTCTCCAACTATATCCTCCCCCCACCCCCGTCCCTCCTTACCGTATTATAAATCGCGTCCCGGCTCTAATTGCATCTGCTATCTCGCGTACCTGTCTCCCTATTGTTCTTAATCCCTAATTGATGACCTTGGCCTGTGATGACGGCGATACACGCTACCGGGCGAGCCGCCCCGATCGCTCTTACCGCGATACCCGATTATCGAAACAGAATAAAAGACGCTCGCCAAGTGTAAAATACTAGACTGTTGAACGATGTTAAGTTAACTAGAGCATAGTTGTCAAACTAAGACTCGTCCCCCCACTCTACCTTTCCCTTCTACGACGCCATTCCTCCGCGCTTCCACCGCGGACAGGTCACGTGATTAATCCAATACTGGAAGAGAGGGGGTAACATTTTCCCCTCTATTCGTGCTCCCTCCCCTGATTTGACGACTCTGGGCTAGGGGTTGAGTCGATGAATATGTAGTGAGAGAACCTTTGAGCACCGTAGGAATGATGGAATTTAGTTTATTTATTGAGGAGATTTTTTTTTGTAATAACATAGACTGTTAGACAAACAAAAAACTATGATTGTATAGTGGTTGAATTGGTCCAGTTGCATAAAAAATTTCATAATTTTCTGAGGTTCCCTGGCAGATTAAAAAAGATGAGAAAATGACTCGGCCGATAATGGCATCATCCGAGACTCGTAGCTTGTTCCCACCCATAAAATCGTACTGTTAGCCAAACAAAAAACATGATTGTATAGGGCACGAATTGGTTTGTTCAGAGAAAAAAATTACATAATTTTCCAAGGTTCCCTAATTGGCCGAATAAAATAGGGAACCAGCCCGATAATGGGACTAGTTCGAGTTCAACGAGACTCCGAAGAACGCTGGACACGGGATTAACGAGTACCGATTGGTAGCCACGTGTTGCAAGTGTAGATACGTTAGGCAAATAATCGGTATAACTCGACGGCGCGGCGCGGCGGATAGTGGCGCGCTTAGGCGAGAAACCACCGCGCCGGCCGTTACACAGTCGCCATTAACCGGGATGACAAGACTGGTTCTTCTTCTCGCGGCTCCGCGCGAGGAATGAAAGGGCCCCGGTATACCTAATGTCCGGATGACCCGGCAGAAATCATGCGCCCGGGCCCCCATTTCATTTTGAACCGGCCGACCCCGCTTAATAAGGCCCCCGGCTCGGTAAATTTTCGCAGCCAACTAAAAGCCAATTAACGCCGAGAAAAAAACCGGGCCGGAGACGGACAATGTTGCAATCTGTTCAACCACCGGTACACTCATCACCGGCGTTAATCTGTAATGACGATCTTCGGATTGCCGGTGATTGATGGCGATCCTGATCGACACCGTCCACAATGCTTCCGTCCGGCTTAGGCGTTGAGTAATGAATGCAACGGGCGCCTTTCTCCGCTTGTCCGGTAATAATACGCGATACCTTGTAATAACCATCCGCTCGGAAGATCCGGAATATACAGGCGCCGTGAACGACGTTCGAATTACTCTGCTTCGTCGATGCACGTCGATAACGTCGTTCCACGCAATCTTTGTGCTTCGGGAACCTATAGTCTTGAGGATCCTCATCAGTAAAGGGTATAGCCGGAAAGATGGTAAAAAATACCCACAACCAAATTGATTTTAAGTCACACCATTCCATAGGGCTGCCGAAGAGAACCCTCTGTGACTAGTCCCAAGTCGGTACCTCTGTCACAAGGGTAGTTATAGGGTGAGTACGGTTTAGATTTCTTCTGTTCTCCTCAACGAAAATTTACGAAAGCATTCGTGAACGTTCCACCTAATAGCACACATGACAGTGAATTATTTCAGAATTTTTGGTTGCGAAACCGATTTTCAAAAAAATCCAGAAGCATGAAATCGCCGATTTTACATTCAAATTTTCAGAGTACCACGTTTGAAAGAGAACATACTAAGGACTGTGGATTTTTATGCGAAATTAAGAATTTTCTACATTTGTTATAAGATATAGTAGCCACTTGACACTTCTTCTACTATAAAATCATCTTTTATATAACGATCGCAAACAAAATGATTAGATGACATTACCGAGGGTGAGTTGTTAGTTTAGTAACAGGAAGAACGTGGAAAAGCTGTCACCCCTATTCATTACTGAACGAGAGAACTTTTTGCGGATTAACATTTACCGCGATCCGGGAGATCCAGGCTTCGATCTTGTTAAATTGCCACCGTAATGACCGTCGCTTTTCGCGATTCCGCGAGTGCCAGCAAAAACGTAGAAAAGCTGTCGGACCGAGCGGTGTCGTGCAACAATTTCCAGAAACAGTCATCGGAACGGGACGCCTAATAACAGAGATTTCAACTGCGAAGTCCTCACGCCGTCTCGCAATTACATCGCGATTACGCCTTGCGGAAATCGTCATTAACATGACCCGGGGGAAAATAAACATTGTACGAAAGTAAAATGAATGGCAAGAAGGAAATACCGTGCGCCGCGTTCCTATTACAGTACCGTTAGGAAACCGTGATTTTATTCAGGTTTGGAAAACGTATCACGGAGACGCGTAATCACCATGAGGCAGAAGCTTCGACATTGTGAACGCCATGGTGGAAAAGCTGGGTTGGGACCAGACCGGTGTGTGGCTCTTATCAACGAGCAACGGTATATCGTTATCTCATCAGCAGTGTGTTACAGGAAATCGTCGCGATTCCTAGAGGACTGCACGGGTCCCTGTGCCAGGCTTATTATTAAGATAGCAGAAAACATAGCCGAGCTGTAATTAACCCCGAGATCGGACTATCGGGAGTAATTATCCCCGGTTCGACGGGCCCCTTCAACGCAGTCTTTCGAACCCGCGGGATAACTTGTCTACGGCTTTTCGCATATTTGATATGGAACCTCGATAATTGTTCGGTTAATCTCCATGCAAATTATAATTATCGGTCTCAGAAGCCGTTTCACAAAAATCGTGATGGAGGAAAAATTAATTTTTCCTGACTAGAATACACGCACCTTGCGATGGCGACGAAATAGAAGACATTTTGATGTCCTTTTGGTCCCCTCGAGCAATTCTCTGTGTCCCGAGGATCATTTGAAAATTGTCGATTTTTAATACTGCACCTACCACGGTTAAACGACCGGTTTTATACTGGGTGTCCCGAAAATGTTGCATTTCCTTGAAAAGGATGATTCCTAAGGTCATTCGAAACTTTTGCGTTTACGAATATGTTCTCCGCTGCTTCATTAATACTTATTAACGAAACACACGGATCAATCGGGGCGTTGTGATTGGTCTCTATTCGTTAATAACTCCTTAACGAAGTTATTTAAAATGACTTTAGGAATCACCCGTTTCAAGGAAATGCAACAGTTTCGGGACACTGTATTTTACAATTATTGAAATTATGGAAATTCATTTGTGAAAAATAATGGAATAAATTTCCTTGTCTAAGCATTAATTATATTGAAAATTACGAACAATTCTAGTGTTGTCAGTTGTTAAGGCAACATTTACCAGATACTGTTGCTGCTCGGCAGGATCGGCGTTAGATTTTGATAATTTTATGAAAGCAAATGGTACAACCCTATAATTAGAAAGCATGTCATTGATTTTAAACAATATTTTACGCGAACGCATGCACGAAAAGCATGGTATCCAATTTTTCCGTCAGAGGGTTAATCAAATCATGAATCGATATCGAAGAAGCTTTAGGACCGATCGAGCGTGCGTGTAAGTTGAAGGCACGCAGATTTACCGACGCGTAGTTGGTTAATTCAATTAAAATCTCGAGTGGATCGAACGACGGCGAAGTGGCTCGCGGATGATTCGACTTCCTGATCCGGCGAAACGTCACCGTTAACGACGAAACAGAGTCGTTAAAGAACCGATTAGACCGATGACGCAACCCGACCGGCCTCCCACCGCGGTAATGAGTTTTCTAACGTGCGAATACAATCTTAATGACGGCTATTAAGGGCTCGACGCGTCGTTACGGTGCGCCCGGCACCGCCGGCCACGGTTGCTGGACTGTCGGCGCGACGACCGTGGGATATCACCTGCGAATCGGTTTTGCAATGGGGGACATCCAGTAGGCGTGAGGCGTCGACCTTGATTTTTCCCGGACGTTAATTCGCCGATGATTACGCGAGCTGGGCCACTTCGGGATGGTCCAGATCGGACCCCGGACACGCGTGCACTCGCGTAGGCATGAGCCGGAAATTTTTGCAAACGGTACACCGATCTGCGATCGTTTTATTTCCATAAAAATGCAACCTGTGTTGTGGACCAGTTGAGCAGTCCATCAGTGGAATTGACTCGAATCGAGGGGAAAGAGCTACCCCCTCTCTGCCAGTACTAAATTAGTCACATGACATTACGACGCATGCGCGACAGAGACGCAACGCGTCACGTGACCGGATGGAAGAGGAAGATAAAGTGGGGAAACTGTTCTAATCATTGATTAATTGTGTTTTTAATTTTATTCCATGGGTTGGAAACGTTGGATTTGTTTCAGCAACAATTTCGTAATTATTTCTTCCTAAAACTGAAGAAGTAATTAACTAGATTGTGTATGTTCGTGTAAATTCGTAATTTTCTACGTCGATTCCAACCATCAGCAAGTTGCATAGAAACGTGTTACGTTTAATAAATTCCTAGTAATAATATTTTTAAATTCTGGTACTCCTACTTCTTCCAACTTCTCTCACCTGTATCTGGAACACTTAAATCGACATTCCCAAGATAAATGCACTTGCCATTCGCTAATAACCGTGTTATCTCCGATAAACCTAGTATTTAGCATCTAATAGCGATCGAATGCGAAAGCAGTCTAAGCAAGATAACTAGATGCCAAATGGGAATCGTTCATTTTTCATTGAATTGAAATTGTAATTCGAGCGAGTCAGCCTAATTTCAATCGAACCGGTCCTGATCCGAGTGATCCAGTCTAATGCGGCGCGGCGGCCTAATTAATCTAGCTCGGTTAAGTGAAACGAACAAGAAACTTATCCTCCTTCGAAGGCCGTAATAAGCATCTTACAGTAATTCTAAGTGCGTTGGCCGGTAAGGAGCGAGCTTCGATCGGCATCGAAGCGCTGATACTCGACGATTATCCTTCGTTTTCGCCGTATTTGCGAATCGATTAACTGGAAAATCCTCGATTTTCACAGGATGAGTACATCTCCCTCGTCTCATAGAAACATGACTCGGAAAATTAAATAATAACTTGCGAACGCTAGTTTCAACAGACATTTAAATGTTTATTCACCAAGCACTCCAGTTATCATTCACAATTACGGAAAATTTTCTCCTCAATTCTGCAGAGACAGAAATTTAACCATCGCAGAAACTCTCACGTGGTCGGCTGGTCGCGACGATGTATTCCGCAAAGGAGAGAGGGAAAGAGAGCGCAGAAATGTCCGCGACGAGCATAGATCGCTCGATCCCGCTCGATCCGGCTCAATCGTAATTGCCGGGCGAGCTGGCTTTTTGCCATCACCAGGAAACGATAGCACGAACCGAAGAAAGATAACGCTCCCGGTTTAATGGAGCCACAATGATCGCGAAGCAACCAGACAGGATCGCGGACTGCCACGTGAATCCATCGCGTTTTTATAATATGGGAGAAAAATCATAAATGCTTAAAATCCACAGTACAATTTTCCATTTTTGATTCTTCTTGCAGATAGTCTACGACCCAGAGACGGGAGAGAAATTGATAAAAACAGGTAGAACGCGAGGAACGAAATGAACATCTATCGAGGATAGGATGATGAAGACCGCGGATCACCGCGGAGGAAGCGACGCGAAAAGTCGTTGGGAGTCGACGAACGATGAAGATTCTATCGGGATACGTGCCTCCCCTGAAGACATGTCCGCGGGTTCAGCGGAGGCCCACAGGATTCTATTCTACTCTGAAATCAGGAACCGTTTCGGAGTCAATGCACGGAGTCGTGTGGCACGTGTGCGCATACGGTATTAAGCCGAGCACGCATCGTTCGGAAGATACAGAGAGAAAGAAGCGAGATGGTGGAGGGGGGTGGGGGGATAGAGAAAGAGCCTAAGCGCGGCGACGCATCCGGTCGCGACGGACAACAATCCCGCTAATTGTCGGCGGGATTTTCAGGCCCCGAGAGTCGTATCTCATTAGGACCACCAGCCGGGAGACACCGAGTCAATCAATCCGTGCCCCTGGGGCCTCATCGCGTAACAAAGAACCGGATTCACGCGACGAACAAAAGGGAGAGTCCTACTCCCTCGCGATCCCCGGCGCATTTGCATGCGAGCGGACGCGATGCTCGGAACAGGACCCTCTTGCCTGCTCGAGGAAGTCCAAAGATCTTCCTCTCGGAGACTCGATCTTTAACCAATGCACCCCGACATCTTCTGCTCCTTCGTTGCAAACCTGTTCTGCACCCCGAAAAGACAAACCTCGAAAATTCTTTACGGGAACTATTAGGCTGCTGCATACGAAATGTCCGATTTTACAATGCGAATCTTGTGAAGAAATATTATTACTACACCGCGGATCTTCGTGCAAAAGCAAAATTTTTTAACCATCAAGTGCAGGCTACTAAATTTATTTTCTTCGTTAATTAGTATAACATCTTGAAAATATCGACATTCTCGAATTCTTCCAATCGGTTTACCGTTTTAACACGTTCGTCGCCTAGCGCGATTCGACTGAGTTTCTTGCGGGGCCCAAATCCGCCAAAATGTTTTAACGAATACCATGCGACATAGTATAATTTTATCCTAAATATAAATTAATAAAAGGTATAGTGTGATGTGTATATTTTTAATATTTTTATGTTGTATATCCTATATTTATATTTCAGTGCTTATTCCATTAAATTCCTTTTAAAAATCCAATTGAAAATTGTAAGAAGAGCGTCACCTATATCTGGGTGACGGGGCTCCCGAAAAAGCATACCTGTCACCCAGAAATGGGTGACGCGGCGACGAACGTGTTAAATTGTACTTGCACGTACGCGTGTCTCCGCCATCGATGCTTCCGTAGTCCAGAATAGATCAGGAGAATTGACTCGAATTGAGGGGAAGAAGTTACTCTCTCTCTGCCAATATCGGATTAGTCACGTGACACTGCGACCGAGACGGAACGCGTCACATGACCGGACGGAAGCGTGGGGGAATAGCGTCGTGGCAGAGAAAGGTAGAGTGTTCGGGCAAGTCTTAATCTGGCGACTTCGGAGGAGACCCGTTCTGGACATACCTGAAATAGTTAAGAAATTGTTCTAATCATTGATTAATTGTGATTTTAATTTTATAAATCCTAACGTATCACGACGCAACGTATCACGTGACCAGGCAGTAGCGGAAGCGTGGGAAATAGCGGCATGGAAGGGGAAGGTAGAGTGTGGAAATAAGTCTTAATCCGGGGACTCTGCCGAAGTCCCAATGTTTAGACTTCGATCGCGCACGCCAGTATGAGTGACCCTCGATAATACCAGAAGCTTAGGGGGAGCGAGGAAATAGTAAAGTTCAGCTGAATCGAGTTTCAAGGCGATGGCTGAGTGAAAAAGAGAATGAACGCGACAATGGACGAGGTGCGTGCGCTTCGGCTTCCTCGTTTCGGGAAGAAGGGAGCAAGAGAGGAAGAGGAAGCGAGTCACGCTCACGTCATCACGAATGCTGCCTGCATTCGCGACCCCCGTCACCTCGGCCTTCGTCCATCCCGCGTCTAACCACGACGTCGTTGCTTCCACAGTCGCCTTTCTCTTTTTCTCTCTGTGTCCCATGTCCGTCGAACCCCACGGCCTGGGCCCCGTGGGTACACGTGCTGAACGCGGACCAACCACGAAGCGGGGACACGGAATATTCAACGACCGCGATCGGGTTTCATTGACGCTGCGAAAGCAGTCGGAGGAATTAGAAGAGGCCTTGTACCTCGTTCTTAACAGCCACGGGATCCGCTCGAGCAAAAGAACCAAACGCTGCCTCCCTGCCCGGACACCGGAAAGCCGATGAACCTGGCTCCTCGGGTCCTAAAGGGACTTCCTCCTGTCCTGGTAAAATTTAGGTGCGATAGAATTCGACTAAATTTTCGACGCCTTCACAGCACCATAGGTAAATGGCCTCTTGCAGAAAGGATTATTGAAAGCACTAAAATAAAAACTTTCTACTTCAAACGCGATAAGTCAGTGAAGCAGTGAGTAGCAAAGGACATGGTAGTCTAAATGACGCTTACTTGGACTAGGATCCACATGTGAAATTTTCATTGGTCCACTTAGAGCAAGATGAAGAAGAGATGATGAAGAGTAGAAACAAAGAGTAAACACGCCTGTGAGTGAAGCTGCTTGTAACAAAGGAAACTATAGTTAAAATAGCACTGTCTTGGGCCAGGATCCCCATGTTAAATTCTTATTGGTCCATTCAGATCAAGATGAAGAGCAGAAGCAAAAAGTAATCACGTCTGTGAGCGAAACAGCGTGTAGCATTGGACACCGTGGACGAAATGACACTTTCTTGGGCCAGAGAGACTTTTTAGTCCACCGAGACCAAGACGATAGGAACAAAGAACAGGCACGCGCGCCAGCGAAGGTAGCAAAGGAGACGACGAGGAAGAAGAAGAAGAAGAAGAGGAAGACCAAGATCTGGCAACCGCGGCCGCGACGAAACGAAACGAAGCGGATCCCGCGGATGATTCCTCGTAGGTTAGCCTGGCCGCAGCTCCGGTCGATCTCCCTCATTAACATTCGACTCTTTGTCTCTGTCGTTGTCGCGGCCGTCCTACTCCGTAAGGTCGTCCCGGGTTCTTCTCCTCGCTTCCTTCGCGTCTTCTTCTTATTGCCCCAACCGGTCGACTTTTAGTAGCCCTCTGCTCCCTTCTCCTTTCACCGTGTCCTCTCCTCATCTCGCTTTGGGCCCCGCTGTCTCCTTCTCGGGCCCTCCCGGGCCCAATCTTCTTCCTCCGTGCGCGCGCGACATCACGAAAAAACCTGAACGGCTCGAATACTCGCGAACATGCTCCTACCACTTCCTCGTTTATTTCTGCTAGTTCCTGTTTGATCGGTTTTGCCATGCTTTCGTTATATTATAACATTTTCTATGATAATTACTTGTATTGTAGTTTGCAAAGTTCACAGCACCTATCTGTTTTCCTGTTTCGAAAGTAAATCAATTTATAATTGTCTTAGACGCTGAAAATCTACAGCAATTTTGCTAACTGTCGAAGAGGATGCACAATAACTCTTCAAGGCTTATTGAAAGGACAAACTACCCCAAACTATCCTAAACTAGGCTGATGTATATTTATTTCTAAGAGGATTGAATTTATTCAGATTTCATTAGGATTTTTATGATAAAAATATCTCAAGAAAATATTCCTATAACTTCGCAAATTGTAAAAGAACAACTCTGAAGTTCTAATGTTAATCTGTAACTTCAGTTTGAGGAATATGTCTATTGTATAAATGGTATGCACAGAAGGATTCTGGAGAGTCCAGTCGCAGCTTTCGCAGCTTCCCTCGAATTCTCCAGTTTGCAGGGGCCACGGTTCGATTTTTATGGTTTCATTCAACTGACGACCAGCCGATTCCACCCGTTCGCTGATCCGTCCTTTCTTCGAAGGCCGATTTACATACGCAGTCGCTCTCGCCGCGAGTCGACGACGGGATTTAAAGGGTAGCTCCGAACGGGAGCAAAAAGAGCGACACCATGGACCCGGACGGAACCGCGTAGTGCGAGCTTTTTAATTTTACGAGGGACGTTTATCTTATGATTATGTTGATAACTTCTCGGTAAGGGCTCGTAACGTAAATTGAACCACCGGCGAGAATTTCGCGGCTGACTCATCGGTACACTAGCCCGGTAGACTTTAATCGGATTAAACAGATTCACGGAACACTGTCGAAAATTTACAGTTACACATCTTAGAACAACAAACTATTCTATGCACTCGACGTCAACGATTCGTAGCTTCAGCAGCTGCTTTCGCGTGTCCTATGCGTTCAAATCACTCCTGTTGCGTTTGTTAAATGCAAACATCTGTCTCGACTCTCGATGCGATTATGGACGAAAAAAATTGAATGTTGTAGAAAGCAACAGCGTGGAAAAATTCTGAGAAAAATCCGACATATTGTAGGTACCGCAGTGCGTATCGGGGAATTTTTTCGGATTTTTCGAATAAAGTGAAAGAGGCAACTACGAAGGGGGACTTCAGCCAGGAAACTGGAAAATGTAACACTGAGAGTGTGTATAAATGTGTATAATTAAATTGCATGAGAAAAATTCTGAAAAAAATATAACATATTGTACGACGAAGGAATTGTACAATCGAAAACAGAAACACTAATAAATCTCAGAGCAGAACAACCACAAGCTATAACGAAAGACAAATCTAAATACAAATACAGCTAAATACCAATCATCAGAATGATCTGTAGACTCTAGAACGCGAGAGGAGAGCTAATCTATTCGACTCCACGAAAATTAACAAACAAATAACGAAGTTCCACAGAAAAGGAAGGAAAAGGGGAGGAAGTACTTCGCCAAAAACCGGCACAAAAGCAATAAGAAATCCGTGTAAAGGGCCCGGGGCATGGTCGAACATGGCCTTAAATCCGCGGGGCTTGTGTACCCGCGGAGGGAACATCCTTGGACAAGGTGCACCGAGTGAGATATTGTTTAAAAGTCGGTTGCCGGCGTGGGCGGATGGTCGCGAGATAAAGGCAGTAAGTCATCAGCTGAAACAGGATTTATGGGTGAGGTATTACCGGTGTTCGCGAATCGGTGCCGATACCATCTCGGACAACCGGCAACGAACTTTCACCGTGGAGCGAGGATTCGTGGGACACCAGCGAGTTCAAAGTTCAGGAGTGTTCGGGACAGTGTTTGAGACTGTTCTTCCACGCCGCAGAACGGAGCAAAGCGGAACAGAGTAAAACATGGTGAAACAGGATGAAACAGAGTGGTACAGAGTGGAACAGAGTGGAAGAGGATTCGACGGTACGCCGTCGACGACAAGATCATATCTGGTTTTTCATCGGCGACCGAGTAAGACGTCGTTAATGCAACGCCGGGGCCCGTTTTCGTTCGGCACGCTGGAATCTGGGACGGCCGACCAGGCCAGGATCCACGGGATCAGATTGGAAACCCGTTTTAAGGATTCAGAAGCGAGTCGTGACCAAGACATTAGCGAAATTACTCGGCTCTTCGGCTTCGATTCTACTGCCTATCTAGATAGTATTTCCTGCCGAGGGAAACGCCGAGCTCTATCTTGCTACTTAATTCCTGGGCCCGCGTTTATTTACAGTTAGCGGGGTACCCTGATCTCCTGCGCCCGCGCACCCCCGCCGAATAACACGGGGGATCTGTGCTGGCGACAGGTGCGGAAGAGATGTGACGTCATTTAGAGATTCGGTCCGGAAAAATTCTTTAATTGTTTCATTGAGCAACGTCAGAGGCAGTAGGGACGAACTTAAGAAATTAGACGATTTTCAAAAGTAGTGGAGGTATGGGACTGACAATTTTCCTGTAAGTCGATGTCGCAGTCGAGGTTGCTGCGAATTTTATGCATTTAGAATAAACATTAACAGCTCAAATAAACTAAAAAGTTTAAATCTTTCAAGATGATTAAAAGAGAAAATACATCTTCATTTAACTTCAATTTCTGACAATTGAATCGGACAATTTTATTTTGCATTGATTGTGGGAAGCAGGGATAACATAAAAATTTATTTTAACCCTTAATGGCTTACAATTAGTTACATTAAAAACAACATTACAGTATTCTTGAATTTTTTAAATCTTTTACTGTTTTATTTTTCACCCAACCAATTTCTTTATAAATGCATAAATATCTACTGATCACAAAGAAGAAGAAAATCATTCCTCAAATATGACAATTTTTACATTCATTATTAGCAAGCAATACAAGCAACAGTTATCAGTCCTGTACTTCCATTAACAATGTTTTTAAAAATTCGTTAATTCGTCGATGTTTTAAGTTGGTCCCTATCGGCTCGATTTCTAAATTATTTCAATAACGATCAAACAACTAAAGAATGTTTCTAAATCTTTCTAAAATCGACAAAAATCAACAGCTCGCCAGGAAGACGATTAGCATAGCTCATAAACAGAACCTGAAACATTGTACTAAACTATAAGAGTCCTAGAATCCAAAGATTAGGAGCAGATTCCACCTCGATCAACAGGATTCCATGATGTACCGGGTGATCCAAATGATGTGAAAGATCGTTTCGACCTTCGTTCATTCGATCTCAAGGCTGCCGCGAGAGATCGCATAAGTTTCTTTGCCTCTCGATCAATGGTATATAACAACAGGAGAATTTACACGCCATAAACGAGCAGCTTCTGAAAGGCGAAAGGATTCAGCGCAGTACCTGCGAGCTGCTTGGAACGATTTAAATTATGCTCGCTATGGTTTCGCCGCGAGGCTGGATCAACGAGAGGGAATCGCGGGACGGTTTTAGATGCTTTGTCTCGCACGGCACGTTTGCCAATTAGTATTCAGTCCGGTCGGGACACCCAGTGCAAGCCCCGGCGTCTATATACATATAAGACACCGGCTTCTCCAAGTAAACTTGTTTATCAAGTTATACACGGCGGCGAGCGATCGAGAATCTCGCGGACGACCGGTGTAGAACCAGTCAAAGAGAAAGAGAGAGGAAGGGCTCCGTCACGCGTTTCTCTTTCGTTTCGCGAAAGAGCACGCGTGTTTTCATCCTGATAGCTCCGAGTTCGGATCGTTCATCCTTGAAGAACGACTTTGGGAGTCTGCTCTGACGAAACTCTAACTTGAATGTCCATAAAATTTGGTGGGACGGTAGATTTATGTTCATAATGAACGTAACAATCCTTTAGCCGTGGAGGTTTGACGGTTTTGAGACAAGGGTGCGAAAATTTTGGAAAACCATCAGGTTCAAATTCGAAGATATATGTAAAATATAATGTAACAGGCTTCTGATATTTTTCTGTGGTTAATCTTGCTACGGAACATTTCCTGCAAAGTAGATTGTTCAGTAGAAAATTTGTTTATACCATTCGAATTTCTGAATTCAAGCAGCTTCGCTGTGAACATCAATGGTCATTCTAGAGGACTTTCAAACATGGTCCTCTGAGAAATTGCTCTATCTTTCACAATTGTTAATATTTTCTAACGAAAATATTCGTAATAGTGCTTGCAAATACAGTCTATCAGATGCAAAAGGCGACACGACAGTTAGTTCCCAAATAAGTAATTCTGAAATGTTAGCTGGAAACAAAAATAGTCACCATAGATCATCTTTAACGCACGACGTCGATAAAAATGCCCATCTTTCATAATTGTTAATAACAGTACCTGCAAATATAGTCTTTCAGGTGCAAGAGGGTTTATCGTAAAAGGATCGCCAGTTTCGAAGAAAAAATTCATGAACATCAAGAGTTTTTTTGTCTCGTCCAAGCTCGCCCCCTTGTAAAATGATTTAAATACGATTTCCCCTTTGAGCACCGTTTAGAACTTGTTAATTCCACGACCGTACGGCGTAGATATTGTTCAGCTACACTATTTATTGCAGCGATGAAGTTTGAGCCTCGCGAAGGACCATTTCGTGGCTAATAAAAGCGCCAGCGCGATGCTAATGCGGTCGCCGGCCCGGTGATTTCAACGCGTGGTATGTCTCATAGCGGCGAGGCGGTTTCGCATGTCTCATTTCCTTCGACGTATGGCACAGCTGTACACCTTGATTTCCTTCCAGTATGACGACCGATGAACAAAACACACATAAAACATTCTCTCCAGTATCAATAAAGCGAACGATAATTCTACAGTTTTTCTTTATGTAACACCATGCTTGGAAATAATATAAAAATATCCTTTTAATGGTTCATTCTCGCAGCGGAAACGACTCTTATCAGTATGGTAATAGCTGCACGATCTCGCATAAAATGTTAATTAGCACCGTGGACATGTATTAGCACCGAGCATAATCAACGAAACAAACATATTCGAAGTTTGAGTGTCGCTTTAGCTTTATCGCCGCCTACGCTTTTTCGGAGACAGACGGCTGTGAAATCCAAAATGGCCGGGATTTAGTCACCGAAATTTAACAGCACGTTGTTAAATATTTAGACTTTCGATGGAGCAAGCAAGTTTTATTATGGCAAAAGGTGCACTTCGACACAGTACAAAGACAGTTGTTGAAGTTATTAAGGTATTTTACCATGTAATTGATGCAGACGATTTTTATTTCGCATAAAGATCCGCCTAGCAATATTGTATGAAATATTTGTTAGAAGGGGACCCGAAGAGACACAGATTTTCGCGTATGTGTGCTCGCGAGAATCAAGATATCCGGTGGACTGGGAATTAAGCACCGGGGTTCAGATAGTTCATCAGCGGGCTGGTATGAGGCATGGGTCTCGAGGCACCGGGGACTATCGCCGCGCAATTCCATCTGTTTGATCAGTCAGCGGGGTGAGATTTATGTAATTCGATGTTAAAACGAGCGATCGAAGTAAGTGGCGAGTCCCGGGTCTGTTCGCCTATCTTTAATCGCGCGGTACATCTCGTCCTGACACGACGCGGAGATGTATGCGGCGTTATCGCATGACTCCTTGGCTGCGGTGGCCGACTTCTTGCCTTCTTGCCGGGTCCGCGGGTTCTCTCTCCCGTTTTCTCGTGTTATTGCTCCCGCCGTGCCACCTACGTCGCGCGAAACATATCCGGCAAATGCCGTGTCTTGGCTACTTTCGTGGAACACTTCTGGGCATCCTGCGTCCTCCACGATTCCTCAACAAGGCTGATCCAGTCATTTTAATTGTTGGCGAAGATAAAGCATTTTCTCAGCGTCACCCTTCGCATGCTTCCGAAGGTGCCATTTCTGAATTTTTCTCTTGGAAACTGGCAAACCTTTTTTCCCGGGATCGTTCCTCAAAGACTATTTAGATAGGTGACCATTGATATTTATATCTGGCATTTGAGAATTTTTTTCCTGGGAACTAGTAATCGTGTCGCAACAAACATTTTCGCATCGATAGTCTATACTTGCTGATACTCTTAGGAGTAGGTCGTGACTCTAAGGTGACCATTTTTGTTTCTAGCTAACATTCGAGAATATTTTTCTTGGGAACCAGTAATCGTGTCGCAACGAACCCTTTCGCACCCGATAGACTGTACTTGCAGGCACTGTTAGGAATATTTTCATTAAAAAATATTAACAATTGTGAAAGATAGTGTAATTTCTCTGAGATTTTTCGTTGGAAGTACTACTTGAATTCAGAATTTCGAATAGAATAAATCAAACGGTCTACCCTTAAAAAAGTCTCCGGCAACAAGATAGCAAGCGTTTCCGATTGAAACGCAAAGACAGAGACGTCTAACTACGTTCAAACGACTCTTTTCGAACACAATCTTCTGAATGATTTACGAAGGTATAGTTAAGTATAACGTCCCGACTAATTCCATTTTAATGTCCTCATCTCGGCCAGCTATCTACCAGTCGATTTCTTCCCGGGGAAAGGTTCGGTCATATTTTTCACGGCGGATCGTTCCCACCTCCCAGATTTTTCTGGGAACAACAGGCTCGCTGCTGAATAGAGACCGGCTGGAAACAATGGCCACAACCTCGGCAACGTTATCAAGCTCGTTACAACGCCTACGTTGTCCGCGGCTCGTCGATCTAGTACATCTTTAGCTTGGCGCGCGGCTGACGCGGTCTTATCGTCTTATTTATACACGGTGCTCTGCGGCTTTCCTTCCAACCGGCCTGTGTACAAACACGAACACACACACACACACACATACACCAGATCCCCTTTTTCTTCCTGTTCCCTGATTCCCGCTTTAATCTCCCCTATTACGGTACAGGGCCGCTCTTAAACAACCACCTTTATTATCTACCTTGTCCGACAGACTATCTGCGAATCCGCGCTGATTTCAATATCAGCCGCCGCGCGCCGCTAGAAAAACGAGATCTCTCGAGCTAGCCCCCCTATCTTTCAGCGATACACTCGCAGCCAGTTTTCTTTCTAACAAGCGTGGAACACGAGAAAAATGTGCACGTGTTCTCCATCGTGCTCGGAGTTATCGTGGGACGGTCTACACGGAAGAAATTTTGTTCGTTTCGGTCAGGTAGATAAGTTAATTGAATGTATACGCTAAGCTAGGCCCGAATGATGCGGCGACTCGATTAGGCTGCTTTGATCTAGGACGTTTACGGTCTTTGGAATTTTAGAGAAATATTGATTTTCTCAGGAAAATTAGCATTTTGTCCATTCCAGTTCGATGGACTGAAGTAATATAAGATGATTGCTATGCGATAGCAATTTCCGAAATTTTACATCTTTTGCAAAGTAATGATCAACTAAATTTTTTAGCTTCTGTTAAAAACACTTTCCAGTCAAATTATCCGAAACGTCTAAGAGTTCGTCCATGTCGTACCTGCATTAAAGTGATCCTATGTAAGGGGACCCCAAAATCTTTCAAATGCTTAGGACCTCTAAAGGTCTTAATCCGTCACTGGCCAAGAAAGTATATAAAAAAACCACCCTTCGTCTATCAAAATGATCTAAAACATTGATCGCGCCGTCGAACAAACTGCCCACGATTTCAATATCCCCGTGCAAGACCGCCAGCAAATCGAGGTCTCTAGTTTATGGGTATCTCAGCGCAACATCTCTCACTGCGAGAGACGGGTAGATTTCGAGGTCATTTGGCTGGAAACAGGGAATCCCGTGGAACCCTGTGGAACCCTGTGGTACCCTTTTCTGGTATCTATTATTACGCCGAGGAAGATCTCGGAGCGGGGCTTGGCCGCGCGCGCAAAATAGAGATTTTCAGAAACACTCGGATCGCCATAATGGATCCCCCGTGAGCTCGCGAAGGTGGTGATTTCGAGCGGGGCGTAAACCCGCCGGCAATTTTCTCCACATTATACCTCTCGTTACACCCACGTTTGTAAGCGCGGATCGCCGTTCCTCTTCGACCATGCTATACGTGACTCCGCCATTATCGCTTCCGTTGTTGCGTTCCGGCGAGATCGCTTTCGGGAAACCGAGCCTGAATCCTATCGCCATTGTAGCCAAGGACTATGTCCACATGCTCTCCCCCCTCTCCGGCAGATTGTGTGCAAATGATTAGCCGATGGGACTAACAGAGCAACTCGACGGCTAGATTTGTCGGTTTAATGGCAACTCACGGTGATCGCATCAGCAGCAAACGGTACCGACTACTGGTATCTCGATCGTCGCTAGGATCGTCGAGACGAATCGATCGGTTCTCGTGATCTACTCCAAGCAGTCCGTTCAAAATGATTTGCAGCATACAATAATATACATATATTCGAGAGAGTTTCAGTCATCGATTTCCCATTTATTTATAAAATACGCGTCGCCGAACACCGACAACTTCTGCTGCGCTCGTGAATTTTTATCTCGAAAACCGGTAGTCGAATTTGAGAGAATCTTTTTTCATTCTAATCTAGAAGGTCCATTTTATCGTACTAATTTTATTTTCCATCGAAAAGTTAATTTCACAATATTAAATATTCTAAAATGTGTTCTACCGGAAGAAGTTCGCTCTGAACGTCCAGGTTCAAACGAGCCTGATGGCGTTTCTGCCCAGAAGATAAGTACGATCTCACGATGTAATCTCTCTACGTAGAATATTTTGTACGAAAAGATCGATTTGCCTAGCCACAGTGATCAAGCGATCGCGAGGACTTCCCTTTCTAATGGTCGTACGACGACACCTGCCGCGCGATAAGTGTCCACCGTGTTTTCAATTCCCTCGGGAGTCCCTCGTACTCGGCGGCGAAGGGATAAGTCGCTGGCAGGTAACAGGTGGTGAATTTTTCCCTCGGCGATAATCGCGACGAGGAATGATCAATATTTATACCCGGCCAGCGTCCGCTGATGGAGCGATCATTTATTCCGCTTTATTAATTGATTATTCAGCGAACGATGATATATGATTGTGCGCCGCGCAGCCCGTTACGATGGCAGAACTATCGGCTAGCAGACCGTGCATAAATTACTGATAACGAAGCCCACGCGTTTTCTCTAGATCTTGTTCTTCTTTATCCAGCCCGGTGTCATGTCGGCCACGACGATCGAACGGCTAAATAAACCCGGTCGGGTACCGGGATGCGTTTCTTCACACTCGGACGGGTAAACGGCCGACTTATAAATCTGATAAACAGCTGAATTATATGTATTCATGAATAATTCGCGACGCGCGCGCCCCGCTCCATCGAATCAACCAGGCCGTTACTCGTATTATCGTTATTGAATCAACGACACTAGACGGATTACGGCGACATAATTCAAGATCGGTGTCGCGTCTCTTCGCGTCCGTTGACTCTAATCACGCTGGTACAGCATCCCGCCGCCTCCAGTCGCCCGTTGAAGCATCCATAGAACCCTATTCCTATCCCGAGAGAAAGCACCGACTTTCTATGCTCGATTAGCAAAATCACCGGAGAATGTCCCGGGATGCTTCGCGATTTCTTCCATAAACCATCCCACCGAGATTCCTGTGATATAAAGTGAAATGGCCCGAGAAGCTTACCGTTCTGCGGCGACCTACTTGAAACGCAGGATTCGCGATGAAGAAATAAATATATTTGAGCAAAGGTGAGGATCGTAGATAAAATTGATTTGTTTGCCAACCGAGAACTCACTGCCTCAGCTAGCTCCCTGCGAGTCCCTGCGAGTCCCTCTTATCGAGTCAGACTTTAACATTTTCACCTTTCAGCTTATTCTGTTCCTGAAGCGTTTCTCACCGCGTGATACTTTCTGTTTGTCTGATAACATCTCGGAGATTCGTGTAGTCGTCGACTTTCACGAGTTGTTTAAAATTGCGAGACTCGTTATTCTGTCGCTCTTCGGCATCTTCATCTTTCAGATAACTTCATTCAGTTTCTGAAGTATTGCCTATTGTACTTCTTATCTAGCTGGTGGTCATTTCAAATTTCCTTCCTCATGCTCCTCCATCGTACGAAGATGTTAGACTCCTCGCGTCCAGTCGCTCTTCAGCATCTTCTTCTATAACCGATCTTTACCCAGGTACCAAAACATTATTCTTAAACGTCGTCTATTTTATGATACTCTTTGTCTAATGGCATTTCAAAATTTCCTGCACTTCTCAGCCAACGAGTCACGCGAAGATGTTTGACTAGCTACCAGACTGCGTATCTCTATGCAAAATTGTCCGCATCCTGAGTGAGAAGAAGAGAATAAATAGAAAGGCTTTCATTACCACGATTAACAGTCGTGACACATGGAAAATAATAGGACAATGATCTTTAATTTCTGTGACGATTGTGTACCGTTTTAAATGCATCAAATCTGCAGCCTATTCATAAGCCAGTCGCTCTTCACCATCTCCTTCCAAGAACGAATTCTACCCGGTTCCCGCAGCATTACCAATTACAGACACGATACTTTCCACCTATCTAGGACCTATTATCGCCTAACCGCTTCGTCCAGCATCAGAAGACCAGAAACATAACGAATAGAGCTGAAGACCCTAGAAAAACCGTGCCTTTAAAATTTCCTTATTCCTCGAGATAACAGTGTGAATCCTCGATTTCTCCAGAAACAGTAATGAAAGAATGCTGCCGAGGCGTGCTCGGTTGAAATCAGATGAAGATAAAGGAGGGTGATGCGTGACCGCGATTAGGCCAATAGGCGGGAGCCATTACGGGTAGGGCCTTACGAAGCCGCGAAGGAAAGAGGGGGGAGGGGGGCAGATAACGAGTGCATTACGTGGATTCGGCGGCGGACTATTTCAGATTGATCTCAGATCGCAATTAGGCGCACGAAAGCGTTTCGCGGTCGACCGAAGAGCAACGCGGGCCCCCGATTTTCGAGCCCGAGGGGGCCCGCGGCGGCACGGGCCCCGCATCCGCCCTTCCACGCTCGTTAATCTTCCCCTAAAACGTATAATTGGAGACGTTAATTGGGTTACACGGACGTGGCGCGCGGCCCGCCGAGATAAGCACTTTGTTACGTGTATCGAGGCGACAATGACCCGTTAGCCCCCGGCAGAAAAATGTTAATTAGCCGGTTGACACCCCGGGGTCGGACAAACGCCGTACGCCTATGGGCGCCGAAAAATGGCGGGACTTTCGAAACCGCCGCGCCGCGCCGCGTCGCTCGCGAGGAACGTTCTTCTACTTGGGCTCCTCGCAGCGATTTTATCGGGCGATATCGCATTTCACGAATACTCCCAGGCTCCGAGATTGATAAATCGATCGTAATCACCGGCAGAAACAACGAGGGAATTGTTGTTTCTATACAGTGTGTGCGATTTTACGTGCGGAATACTTTAACCCGTTGTCCGAACGATTTTGTTCGCAGCTCCAGTGATTAGAACTTCACTGCCTTCGACCGGTTTGCATCGTTAGCATACGTATACGCGATATTTTTTCCTGACCGTCATTACCGAAGCGCATTCGCTTCTTTCATGACACCGTCAGCTCGCGCGAACGGTTATTTGCAAGAAGAATCAGTCCTGTCGTTTTTATCAACCCTTCGCACTCGGAGCTATTTGAACTCGAACACCTAAAATTTTAGGTAAACAAAGAAATTAATTAGTAAACTATTAATATTTCGATACTTCATAAAATACTTAAATCGGTAATTTATTAAAGAGAAAAAAAATTTAATATAAAATTTAATAATGTGAACAATGCTTTGAATAATGGTATAGCAATTTTTAATGGCGCCTCAGAGTCGCTATTCGAGTGCTAAGAGTTAATAAGTAAGAATATGTGTGGCAAATATGTATAAATTAATTGAATTATAAAGTTATTTTTACTTTTTGTAAATTTTCCACAATATAATAAAAAAAATTTATTAGAGCATTTACTATGCTCCCTAGTAGTTTCAACAAATACCGCAACAGTTTATGTCCTATCGGACACCCTGTATCGAGTGTCCGCGAAGAAGAAATGGCGGGAAAATTCTGTTGGTCCTTCGGAACGCTCGATAACAGTTTCGAAACAATTCGCTACATCTGGTAAACAAAGAAACGACTAACTCGTAAAATATGGAAAATAGCAATACTAACTGACGCTCGAAGCAATATAATTATGGTAATGGCCGCGGTACAGGTTATTTAAACGACATAACGGTTACGCACGATTGAATGCGCAGAAAGATGCGCGCGCGTAATTACATAACCTATCATTGTAATGGATACTTTATTCTTCACCGAGTGACGCGCTCATGCTCGCAGACTTGCGTAAATCTTATGCAAACCTTCGGTATTTGTTTGCGATGTTTCTAAACAAACGATAACGCAATCTCCGCGAGACCCTCCGTGAGTTCCACAGTTTCAACAATCCGAATAATCTTGTTTTAATCTTGCATTATCTCAGCTTAATTTTTTACCTTGATGACTGTATTTTGCAAAAAGTAATCTTCAGTTTTGTTATCGTATTGATCTTTTACCATTGAAACTAACTAAATAACAAAATTATATGATAAAATCGTTTGACGAAATTGTCTGCTCTGCGCGTTCAAACTAAAAAGAAACATGGCCGCCTATCCCTCCTGTTTGGAATCCTTCAAAATCTATTTTTCGAAAAAAGTTAAGATTTAGAATACATCGATAGTCATAATGCGTGTCTATCATAACCTATAATCCACATATTAGCTGCCTAAAGTAATCAGCTGTTTTGATCAGTCTATATACACGAAAACATTTTCGTGCATCGGTGAAGGAGGTGATAAGTAGAAAGATGCAGGTACTTACTTGCGAACCACCCGTTACATCCGAGAACGTCGATGTTCATAGCGTACCGAATGTTCGAGGGAACGTGTAATTTCGCGAACACAAACCGCTCCCCGGAGATTCTCTCTCCCTCTCTCTCTCTCTCTCACTCTTTCTCTTTCTCTCTCTTTCTCTCGTTTTATACGCCGTGCGCGTGAACTCGAAACGACACTTTTACCGCGGGCGAGCGCGCGCGTGCACGATTTTTCGAACGATTCACCGTTCCACCTCCTTCTTCGGTGTCCTATCCGGTCAGCTGGAGAGACGAGCGTGGAATCGGTCAGGGTTCGTCGCGAACAGAGTGGTCACAGTGTAGCTCGTGCCCCGGCAACATCGGCTTCGCTACTATTCCCTGGTTGCACATGTTCCTCGCTATTAAGCAGTCTTCACGCTGGCCGCGTTCACCGCGGAGATAGAGGATGCACCGAGACCAAACGCCGCGCGACGATCTGCGACAAACCATTCACGGGAAATCAGGATCACGTGACGCGCAAACCCGCACTTTACGTTCACACTGCGCGACTAAAAAGTTCCACCACTTACATTCGTATTTACATAGAGGTCTACGGACAATTAAAATCTGTATAAAATTTATTACAACAAATTACAATAAATTTTATATCGGATATCTGGCTTCTCTACTGTCCGAATAAGTTCTAAATATTTCTATACCGATCCATATACTACATGATTTATTGTATAATTCTATAAAATTGTATTCAACACTGTAGCTGGTGCTCCATTATCCGAATAAATTATTCGTCTCATTTGAATATTATGGGTGTTCTAACATCTTGTCGCAGAGTGTACCGATTCAGGGTGACCTCTATTGATTTTTTACGGAAATCACTGTTTCATGGACACGCGAATTCGCGCGTCTAACCCCCACCCTTCGCATTCTAACCTTCTAACCAAATTGTCGTTGACGGATTTAACGAAATGCACAAACTTCTAATTATAAATTCACAGTTCAGTTGCTGCTAACAAGACCGATTCTGTCAAGTTCGAACGTTTTGAAGCGGCCGAAAATTTGTGCGACGGGTTAGAAAATCTGGAGGTTCGCTTACTCGTCGATGAGCGACATATTCAGGCTGTTCGAAGGGGTTTCGTCGAAACGAGGCACGTCGGATCAAAATATACGACGTATTCGTGACACGCGGTTATCGTGTGACAGCTCGGTATGCGCGGACGCGAATTCTTGGCGCGCGACAAACAACGTAATGACCGGCGATGTTAATGCCGACGTGTTTCAACTGACAACGTAACGAAGCTAATCGTCGATGTCGACTGCGGGACACCCGTGCCCCGACATTTTTCACCGACGACACTACCGAGATCGCGTTAACTTTCTCGACCGACGGGTGAAACTGACATTCCGGGTCGTGCGCCTGTCGAATTTTGATTCGCCGAATTGACACGCGCAGCTGACATGTCACTGTGTTGACTCCAGTATTAGAATTCGAATTTGAGCCGCTGAGTAGGAGAGACTGACAGACATTACTCTATGATATCTGCTGTCTATTGTAATCTATAATGACCACACGATTCGATATAATCAATTTTTGTTGCAGTAAATAAGCAAGTCCGTTAAAAAATGTCCGGAAAAAAACATTTTGCTGTAACGGTGAAGGAAAGAACCGGAGATAACGATCATTTTAATCAGCCCGGTAGTTTCAGTGTTAAAACCCCTATAACGGTACTTGCACGTTTGCATTAACTGCTATTAAAATTTCTTTCAGGAACGAATTTGGATAAGCTGTGCAACGGAAAATTCCAAATCGTATAAAGGAGAGAAACGATAAATCCCATAAAAACACCAATCGAGCACAAACGATTTCAGATTCGCAAATAACATTTAAAACGGATTCCGGCCGGTCGTTCCAATTTGATTCGCGCAGCAGCAGCAGCGCCGGCAGCGACGCACGCAACAATGTTCCCGAGGCACAAGGCAGCGTGCCGCGATTCATCGCGGGGGCATTGTGAGCGGCGAAAAAAGCAGATTCCCGGGGAGACAAATAGTATCGAGGGAATGTATCTGCATGCAGAAGCAGGCGTTATCGGATCGTGTGATCGACTAAAGAAAGAAACGTTCTAGAGTTACCTTCTGACCGGGCAGCAGGTCCTCGGCCGCCGATCGAAACCGTGAGGATCCTTGTCGGGTCTCTGTCTTTCTCTCTCTCTTTTTCTTTTACTCTCTCTTTTTCTCCCGCCGACTTTATTTCCAGCGAAATCGTTTACGAGATCGTTCTTTTTGCGCCCGAGTAGACCCGTGTACGCGTGTGTCCAACGCGAGAAGGAGAATACTGTGGCGGAACCCCTAGAGGCGTGCGAGACCGACGGTGCTCGGACGCGCGTCTCGAACAACCAAGGCACCGGTTTCCGAGGCTTGTCCGATTCGCGTGGGTTAGCCCGCGATTGCTAGCTCTCGCGCGACGTTCGCCCGGCCTAAGAAGAGTACTTAGTTCGCGTAGTTGAGTGCGGGCGTAATAAGACTGGCTGCTGACGGCGGTAGCGCGGTTCGTGCCCGCGAGCGGCAGCAGCCATGGAAGCCCCTCTACCATGGGCACTCTCCTGCAACTCCTCCGAGCAGGCCAGCCAGCCATCCGTGCCGACTCGCCTGCCTACCAGGGCCCAGAGTGGGCCCCGGCACCGGAGTCCCATCCTGAATCGAAATGGTCGCTTTGCTTTCCGTGCTTCGCGCGAATCATAAGAGGCCTGCGCCTCGGGGCCACGCTTCGCTTCGGGGGACCGAGAGGGGTCCCCACGTGCTGGATTTCGCCCGAGGGCTGCACCGTCGATAAAACAGTCTCCCTCTCTGTATGCCCCTCCTAGCGACTTTCGCTCGCCTGGAACCAGAAAATGTACCAACTAGTCCCGTGCCGCTCTTGTTCGCACGATAGTTACTAGAAAGAGGGACCATTTTCATTAGAATTTCTGTCCGCCTCGTCGATTTCGATGGCCTTGAGGTATGCTGTCAAGGTTGGCATTCTGAACAACCGTTCCCCACAGACGTTACAGTCGCTCGACTTTGGTATATTTACAAAAAATTTCAACCGTATTCTAGAGTCTGATTATAGCAATACTTTGAAACACACAGCTTTCATATAACACGACTTAACACGTTGACGATTTATTACAGCGATTAGTACTTGAACTCTTTTAGATCGTACAAATAGTAATAAAGTTTGATCCGTGCAATTGTATTAAGGACAAAGGCAATGTTTAAAGATAGATAAACAACTGTGTCACCTACGTATAACCGAGACGGCAGTCAACGTGTTAACAGACTATACATAACTGAGTATATCACTTTTCATCATAAGAAAACAAAACTTCGCCAGTCCGTCCAAGTTGTCAAACGAAATTGGCGTTTGTATATCTTCCACGTGTCCATCTGCTTCAATGCATTTTTGTTTCGGATGCCTTATCTTGTAAATTGTAAATCCACAGAGCACTTAACACTGTTCGTGCCTGTTCTAACGAGACGTTCTACCTAACTTCTAAGTCTCTAGCAGTCAATTTAAACTATCAAGTCCGATAAGAGTATCATGATCGATCCGAAGGGTTTGAACGAATCCAGCCGTATCATCGAACGTGTTACACGTTTTCCTCCGGCTTCGGCTCGGCGAAGAACGGGGGTCCAAGCTTCCGCAGCTTGCGCAGCAGAATCGGCTTCGTGACCAATGCTTTTTCGATCGACTCGATCAACACCTGTTCCTGATTGTACGGCGGAAACGGCATTCCCTCCAAGTTGTAGACGAACACGTTGCCATTCACGTCCGCGGACACCAGTCGTTTGCCATCTGCCGTGAACTCGACCATCACCAATCTGCCTTTCTTCGGCGACAATGTCACGGAGGTGGGCGTGTGAATTTTTCTCCTGATGTCCCAAATGCAGATCTTGTTATTCACGATACTAACGATGATCGTGGCATGCGTGGGACACCAGGCCGCGTATCGCACGCAGGCCATGGACGTGGACAACGTGATCAGCGGTTCGGTGAGCCCTTCGGCCCATATTCTGGTGCACCAATCGGCGCCGCAGGTCAGGAAGATCTTCGGACAGAACGGGGAGAACATTATCGAGTAGATGGGCCCGTCGTGCGCCAGGAAGCTCTCGATGTGCTGATACAGGTAGTTAGTCGAGCACTTGTAGACGCAGCCTTCGTCGGAGCCGACAAAGTAAATGGCGCTTAGCGTTGGGTGTCTGCGGAGCACCAACGCCCCCGGACTCCGATTAATCAGCGTATCGTGGCCGACGCAATAAGAGGTTCTCGCTACCCCTGGCAGCGTGCCCTCTATCCTGTAGATCGTCATGATGGTGGTCGAGATGAAGTTTTCGACGTACCGGTAGCTAAATATATGGCCGTCCTGGTCGCACGTGTAGATCTGCTCCTCGTAGTCGAAGTGCTCGTCACCGACCCACCATTGCACCTGCCATTGCGGCGAACAGGACGGTGACGTGATCCTTTCGCTCCGACGGATAACATTGACACGAGTGGTGCTCACGTCGATCACCTTGACCTGTCCGTTGTAGAACCCGACGGCTAATAGATTCGGCCGATCGCGGCTCCAGTCCAGGTCCGATATGGGACTCAAGAACGAGAACCAGCGACCTGGTCGGATGGGGTTCTTCGCGTTCCAGACAAGCACTAATCCGTTCTTGGTCTCCGAGTTCGCGCGTGCCCCGTACCCCACAGCCAGGATGTTCTTGTTGACGTAACTCCAACGAAACGCAGACACCGGTCGCCCCTTGCTCATTTCGCAAGTATGTATCCACAGCAAGTCCAAACTGTAGGTGAATTCCAGGTCCAGACTGCAAGGGTCCTGCTTGATCAAGCCGATAAAACGCTTTTGCGCGTGGATGAAGATGTTGTTCGATATTATACGCTCCATCACCCGCATAGCGTTCGAGAAATTGGCGTTGTAAAAGATCTCCATCAGTTCCTCTTCCGGCATCTTACTTTTGTTCTGACTGTCCATCACCGGCAGTTTGTCCTTCATCTCCTAACAAGAAAATGAACAGCATTAATATTATATTAACCCTCGAATGTATTTTAACAGTGAAGCTGAGCAACGAAAAGTAAAAACATAAGTAACGTAGGAATTGTTTCGAGGTATAGCGTAGTAATTTTATCGAGAGGGGACAGTCTAGTGCATAGGATTGCTCACTGAAAAATCAAGGAAAAAAAGACGTTTGGTAACTTCGGCAGTCTAGTAACGCGAGACGACGATCGTGCAGACCTCTTCCTGCCATAACTGCTCCATGCTCCTCAGGCTGTGTACAATCAGCAGGTTATCCTTCTCTATCATCAGCTCAGGCGCGGCATAGGTGTCATACATCACCCAATTATTCACGTACGCCGCCTGATTCCTCCGTGTGGTTGAATGGAGGTACGTCCCACGCGATTTCGTGAGAACTTCTATGGTCTGAGTCTCGGCGTCGACTAGCTTCCTGTTCGATCCGGGACCGGTCGTCTTGTACTCGTACATCTCATTCTCATCCTTGATCGCCACACCCTCCGGTGTGCGCAGATCGCCGGTATATGGTAGCATCTCGAAGATGAAGAACGTCTCTGTCTCCCGGAGCGTGATCTTGACAGTCTCCGGTCGACAAGGGAATATATTTGGATCGATACTGTGCGGGAGAAACACAATTAGTACGAGAAAATCCTGCGATGTTCACCGTAACGTAATTGATAAACAGACTGCGGATTTTATGCATTCATGGAAATAGAATTTCTAAGCGTCCATGTATTATCTTCAACTTCATAAAGTTATTGTAGAAGTTGAGAACTTCCTAAGTGGCTTCTGTTCTTTGCAATCGATGTAGAATATTTCTATTTTGCATAATGATCCGCAGTCTACTGATAAATGAAAAAGCGTCGGTTCATCCGCTTCTCGGCAAGATGAGGATGGAGATCCCCATGAATTTGATTCGCTTGCATTTAGGGTTCAGGACCAGTCTGGAAATTACCTAGGAAGATAAAACTGCGGCGGAGCTTTGTCCTCCTCGTCGTAGGTGGTCGAGTCTGTTAATTGCGTGGACCAGAAGCTCTCGAATTGCACGGAGTCTATGATCATCGAACCCGCTGGGAGCGAAGAGGTTCTGAACAGCATGGACGAACTCTTCTTCAAGCTGCTGATCTGCGAACTCGAGGACAATTGGCAGGCGCTACCAGTTCGGGTCAGTCCGATGATCTCGAAAGCAGTTATGTTCCGTTCGTCGATCGCGCTGTAATTCGGATGGCTCAGGAATTTCGGCGTTACGTCGGTGTCCTCGTTGATTATGCGAATCGAATGCCGTTGCTGAAGAATCAGCGACGCGACGTTCTTGCCGATCGTTCTCCGTTGTTTCCCGAATATGCTCATCTTAAGCTTCGAGGAGATTGGACTCTCCAACTTCCCTGAAGAGGTCAACTGCGGGGACCCTAGATCCTCTGACTTCATTCTGGAAACGACCTTGCGATATTTACGGGTGCTTTTCGTTTTTTAAAATATTCTGTTCGAACTTTATTGCATGATAAACATTCCGTGGAGACCAGTTAATTTAGAACGTTTATTTTAAAAAAGGTTCCATTGACACTCGCATGGTAAAAATGTAACGCGGACGACCATTGGTCTGGGTCTTTTTAGATCCAGACATTTTTCTACTAATATTTACATAAAAATGGTTATTTAATTAATTTCTTTAGTAGGTGGCTCGGAACCCACCTTAATAAAAAGTAGGTCCCGCTGAAATTGGAAATTAGGCGATAGTTAAGGATTGGTAAAGGGAGAGGTGGTGGAATGGATTTGAAACCCTGACGGGACCAAATATCATTACATACAATTAATTTCTTTAGTAATGTATATTAGAGTATACTATTTTGAAAAAGCTTTTTGTTTTTTCCCTTGAAACTGTGATTTCTGAGTCTAAAAAGAACAGATGGTCGTGCAACTTGTGATCTATACATTACGGCGACCTCCGCGTGACCTTGGAAATTATCATCCATCTATATTTAATATTAACATTCATATATTGCCAGTATTTATTTACTGAATTTTCTTTTCAAAATGAACCGAATCTATTTGCACAAATAAATTTTTTTAGGGTGGGAAAAAAGTAAGAAGAAAAAATAAATCTTTCATAGTTTTTTTTTAAAAGGAACTAGCAAATATTGAAATCTGCACCTCGGTCCAGGTGTTCATATAGATTCAATTTTACGAGTATTTACATTTAGGAAACACGAACTTAAAGCGTTGTTTTAAAAAGCAAACGTTTGTTCAAACTACATTGTCGCATAGTATCACAACTCGAATATATTGAAACAGTACTAATCTATTCATACCTGAATTGATAATTTTTCGCGCAAAATTATTATCTTACATTAATTAATTAATTATCTTACAACGTATGACGTGTTCTACAATGTAAACAGTGCACGTGTTCCTAATGCCATGGTGATATGGAAATCAATTTCTATATAGATAACATCGTGTAGCTTCGTCAATACCTTGCAATTCTATTTCTGACGTCTGCTTTCTATGTGTCCATTCAATGTGTCCGTAACCTAGCTAATAATGATTATTTCACAGCGAGGCGTGTCGAATTCGTGTAAATTAACTTGAATTTGCGTTTCGAATCGTTCGAACGAATCTTCGAGGCGCAGATCGCACGGTACCCGGGCGGGCTCTATCGGTTCGACGTGGAACCATATTGAACGGTGTTGCTCCAGGTAGGTTGATAAAGTGTCAAAACGGTGCACGGCTGGGAGTACGGCGTTAATCAAGTGGTGGTTTTAAAGTGACCATATTAATATTACGGATGGGCAACCGCGGGCTCAGTCGAGGTCTGTTCCAATAAAAATAAAACTCAAAACCACGTAAAAGGTTCGTTGGTCCGAGCTGTTCGTCGTCGATAACGGTCCGGGGCGGATAAGCGGTGACGCTTCGTCGTCCAATCTCTTACGTGTTATTCCGAACATCCGTTTCGCGAAAAATAATGAAAATCATTTGATGGAACTTGCGCAATTGCGACAGTGGTGTACGTGATTGCATGACCGATCCTATTTCGAAAGAGAGTGTCGAGTTTTGCGAAAGGGTAACAGCTCGTTAAAGGGGGCCCCGCAGTCAAAAGGCCGAAGTAAGTGACACGAATTATGTCAGCAATGGCAGACACTGCTCGATTCAGATTTTGACGGGGCTCGCGACCTTTGTTTGCCGAAACATCGTCAAGCCCGATGTACTTCTTCGATCGTCGCTCGATCCTTCAGCTAATTATTCGGATCAAAGGGACACGACTCCGTAATTGACAGATCGTCGACTGGATCGATACAATTGCAGTGTAACGTACGGAACGCGTCGATGCTATTTTTTGCTTCTACGCTTCTTATTGTAGAACATATGACTTTCGATCTCGGGTGCACGATGCATCGGGGATCGAGAACGGACACGGAGGATACGATATCGCACGTTCGCGAATGCAAATTCGCGCCGTCCTTTTAGCAATATGCGATCTTAACCTTCCACGTATCTTAATTCATTTCAATGTTCGACGATCGCCCGTTGCCCAATTACGTCCGTCTGTATACTGTCAGATTGTTTCTTTTATAGCGTTTTTTTTCGACCCTAATAATGTCAATGCCAAACGATAAACACCTGATACAACGAAATTCTGTTCCATTATCGCTACGGAATGCGAGAACGTCAAATAAGTAGTGCTTTCGTGTCCGCCGAATTTTTTCTTTCGGTGTTTCGTTTTATAATTAGCACTTTTCCCGTGCGATTGTGAGTTGTATAGTAATTGTAGGCGGGTTGTTTTAAAGAAAATCCGTCATCATGAGCACTACGAAAGAAGAGGCAGGCCCATCGAAATCATGGGACTCTACCACAGGGGAACCAGAGGTGGACAATCGAACCTTTGAGTGTAATATTTGTCTTGACACTGCCAAAGATGCAGTCATTAGTATGTGTGGACATTTGTTTTGGTAAGAACATTATGTATATACAATACTTGTTATTGTAACATAATACAAACTATTGCGATCGTTGTGATGCAGTTGGCCATGCTTACATCAATGGCTAGAGACCCGTCCACTGAAGCGAGTATGTCCTGTTTGTAAAGCGACTATCAGCAAAGAGAAAGTCATTCCCTTATATGGACGCGGAGATACAAAGCACGAAGACCCCAGGTATATTTTCCTTATATTTATATATTCTATGTTAGAAGAGGCTGCAGTGAGAAACACGCTACAAATTCACAGTCGACTAATACCTGCTTTACTAAACTTTTACCTGCATTCATTTTGCGAGAACCAGACCTAAACCAGGAATGTTGGGATCGCATCCCTAACGTTCATCCTATTTAATTGAATTTTATTTACAGTTCCAATTAAATTTGGGTACTTGCTGAATCTAGATTAGAATATCTGAATGTTTATCATTTTAATTAAGGTGCTCACCGAATTTAGATTATAGTATCTGGATGATTACTCGGTATAGATTCAAATAATGTAATATTTTATCTCTATTTTTGTAGGGATTTTGTTTTGATACAAACAGAGCAAGTTGTTTCATTTTCCGATGATAAGCTTGACTTTCCAACATTTGCAAATACACTCATTTTTCTCTTCAAGATACTCATCGAGCGTTTAAATTTCAGGAATAATGTTCCACCACGTCCAACTGGACAAAGAACAGAACCTGAAAGTAATGGATTTTCAAGTTTCGGGTTTGGAGATAATTCCCTCATGTCGTTTGGTATCGGAACATTTCCATTTGCATTTTTGACATCAACTTTCAATTTTGGGGAAACACGACCGAGCGCAGGTAAGGTATAGAATAAGTGAGCCTCAAATAATTCTACAATTTCTTTAGAAATATACAGGGTGTTTTCGAGATGGGTAAAACCAGAAATGTGGTTGTTCCTTATAAAAACAGTAAGTGAAAAATTATAAAACGAAATTGTTCGTCTGCTAAAATTATCTTTTTTAAATGTACTATGATTTCAGAAGCACCCTGTATATGTCTAGGGAAATTACAAGATGTTACGAACTTCGCACGCACAGATTATATTTGCGACTTGTATAAAAAAGGTGAAGATTCACGTGCTTGTTCTTGTGTAGCTCCTACAGGAACATCGCACTATGAAGAGGAGCAATTTCTTTCAAAAGTGTTTCTATGGGTGGCATTGGTATTCATCTGTTGGCTTGTGATGGCATAACATTTTTGTTGAACCGTATTTCTTGCTCCATATTTTGTAATGTTATCCATCTGTTGGATCGATTCATTACACTTTTATGAATACATCAATCTTTTCCCCGTTTGTGTAATTATTGTTACTCACTGTAGTAACTGTGCCTGCTTGAATAAACAAACGGGTTTTAATTGTTTTAGCTTATAACATTTTTACATGTACATACATTTTATTTTTAATCTTTTGTGATTACAACAAGCAATAAATTTTCTATATAAAACATAACACGAATTGATGTTATTATTGGCAGTATAAGAGTGGTATAAGTCGTCACCTCTTGTATTTATGCTTTCCACCGAATACGCATATTCAAGCAGGTTTCTTTTTGTAATGGCTTTAGAAAATCTGGAACTTACGATATTCGTGTATATATATATTATATATGTAAAAATATATCACATCTAGAAATCTAAGATATTATTCACTTTATGCAAAACGAGCACACACACACACACACACACACACATGCATATGTGTAATTTGGATCTTAGGAAATCCTTATACATATAGTTTTATTACATAATCATGAAACTAGTTTTAATGAACCGCAGAAAACAAGTAATGTATATAATCTAATTTTTAAGTGAAATTGATAACACGAGCAAACAAAATAAGATAAAATTACATAAACATAGTTTATTTATTTTAATTTCATTTGCGATAATGGTTATGGATATAGTTGATAAAAAAAAGGTAATTACAGTGACAAAAAGAGAATATTGTAGAACACGAACATTAATTTTCAGTTTACACTTCATATCTATACTGATTCAGTGACTGAACTGATAGAAAATTGACATTCCACATGTAGTTCCATTATCTACAAAAGCCATTAGATCTTATTTAAAAAAAAAACCTTTAAATGTATTTCATTATAAAAAAAAAGACCGTTGCTAATGTTGTTTGTTACATACAAATTGTAATTTCTTTGGCAGTCAAACATTGTATATTGCATTACAAGTTTATTTATATAAGATATAAACGCTATAATAAAATAAAATAAATGCATTAATTAATGATGTCTTTGATGAAACTTCTTGCCCTTATTTCTCAATTTGCAACCATGGTAGCAGTTTTAAATAAATATAATTATACGAATCTTCAATCGATATCTTTATTAGAGATCATAAGCAAATTATACATTGTACATCGCAAAAATCAAAGTTGTAACTTATCCTACATAAATTGAATATACATTTAGATTGATTAGATTGCTTAATTGTTGTAATTTGGTATGTTATTTCTGATTTGGCGCTTTCGTTACTTCAAAATTCTTTGCGTCCTTTCGGTTAAAAGTGCTTATAAAAATAAGTTTATGCTAGAATACTAAAACAACGCAACTTGTGCAGTACATAATCAAACAAATCGAATAAGCAGAGGGTACCCTACTACATAAGTTTCAGTTGGACCAGGCCCTGTTGCGACGACTGTTATTTGTCTTTCAACGGGACATTTAAGTGTTCAACATTTGGTAAAACAGAACAACTAAAACTACCATGCAAGGGAGCCCAAGTACTCCATAATGATCGAATTTATAACATTATGGAACTAGTCGTTACATCACAGATTGCAGCTCCAAAGGGAGATAATATAAATGCTCCCTCATTTAGACGAAAATGAGGAAAGATAGTAGAATGTGCGTCAAAAGGTCTCTAGATTATTCACTATTTGGTGCCTTAATTGTGTTTCTACTGTTAATCACGTGAACGGAAGTTAGAATATATACCTATTTACAAATAAATGTAAACCCATGATAGATACATGTTCATGAAAGTAATATTAATTCTGCACTAAGCCATGTAAAAGAATTTCCCAAAATCATAGTTATTCTAAGAATAAATGCATTATTATTGTGTTTATCCTCTATATATCATCCTTTGTTGGCTTTGTATTAAAACCTTTAGAATTTCCCAAAATCATAGTTATTCTAACACTAAATGCATTATTATTGTGTTTATCCTCTATATCTCATCTTTTGTTGGCTTTTTGTAAAAACCTTTAGAAGTTAACAAATTGTTGCATTCCTCTCGAGTTAATTTCGATAGTGGTAACCTTTCTATTTCCTACAAAAATAAAAAAAATATTTAAGTACATTATGACAAACATTTTTAAATCGATTATTTGCAATATACCTCATTGGCTTGGTCGAAAAGCACAAGTTCTGGTTCTGCCCCTTGAATGTGTTTAAATTCAACATTATTGCTGTAGGATACTGTAAGGATTTATATTAAAAAATGCATAAAAAGTGTTTTCATTATTCCCCTAATATTCAAACTGCGAAAAGATATTTTACACTATATATGTACCATAAAAACATGTTTCTGATAGGATCAGAATGAAGATACAACTCAAAATCATGAATCTACATAGTTGTTATAAACTAGTCTCCTTGGATTTCAACGAATGATTGCAACCCTGTATGGTACAATTACGAATCTTATGTAAGGATATATGATTACATATCCTTACATGCAAATCCAAAGATCACTGGAAACCAGATACAAAATTTGATTATTTTTTACAGATAAATACTAATCGAAAAGCTATGCGATACATAAATAATTTTTGATTAAGGATACTAAGTAGGCACGTCTTTGTAGACGAAGTCCTTTACGTCTGGAAGACGGTTCAGGCTGCAACCACCGCAGCTCTGTAAACATATTTGTTATCATTCGAACCTTTCGTGATTTTGTGCAAATATGTGAAATACCAATGTAATGAAATTATGTTTAATAAAAATGTATGTGTTTCGTACCTCAACCCTTGCCGACCCATAGTAATTGTTCGCCGAATCGACGTTCGAAACCGCAAAAGCAAGTGCGAGACAGTAGATGACAGCCACCGCAGGAGCCATGTTTGTTATACTAAACCGGAAATTGTATCTAAATAAGTACATGCATCATTATTTTTCAATACTGCAGCGTTAGGCGAAAAATCATTATACTTTCTTTCGACATTATTTACACGATAACATCTGTCATACAGTCAATTTTATAAATATAAAATGATTTTTTTGTGAAAAATAATTTCTTGTTATTATTTCGTGTACTACGTGTCTTAGATTTTATGATTATAGCTTGTTATAATACCTATGTATTTTAAATATTTTACGACATTTTACGATGTTGTGTGCAAATATTTTTTTTTAATACATAAAGCATGTATTATACAGACAAATTGTTTAAATTTGTACAAAAATTGATGGTAGTAGTGAATTGACTTAAACGTCTTGCGCAGTACGTATATCTTGTTTGTGTGAAAATGGCGCTTTCTTGTGCAAGTAAGTTTTTCTTCTTTGAATTAACATTTTTCAATTAGATGTACGTATTATATATATATCTGAGATTCATATAAGTAACTTACAACGAAAGATGTAAAACTAATTTGTATATCTGGGTAAATGATGCGATCGTTGCCGGCAAATACTGAACATAACCTAGAATGCTTCACATTTCCATTGATGCCTCCTACAAGTAACTGTATTTCCAGTTTCCAATGAAGTGCCGGAGCACCCCGTCATATCGCCCGTATCGGGCTCGATATTCGAAAGGCGCTTAATCGAAAAGTACGTGAATGAAAATGGAGTAGATCCTATAACAGGGAAAGAATTGACCATTGAACAGCTTATCGATGTCAAAAGTATGTTATTATGCGTGCACCTTGAACAAACTACCTTAGATCATTTTATAATTCTCATGTCTTTTTATAGCCACTCCGATTGTCAAGCCTAAACCACCAAGTGCCACATCTATCCCAGCCCTATTAAAAATTCTGCAAGATGAATGGGATGCTGTAATGTTACATTCGTTTACACTTAGACAACAGCTTCAGACAGCTAGACAAGAATTATCTCATGCATTATATCAACACGACGCAGCTTGCCGTGTGATCGCTAGACTTACAAAAGAAGTTACTGCAGCGAGAGAAGCTTTGGCTACTCTGAAACCTCAGGCTGGAATCGTACAAGCTACCGCCATTCCACAACCTGTACGAAAAGCACATTATTCTTAGATATAGGGTAAGAGCTGTATTACAAACTATACTCTGTTACAGGCAGTTGCAGTCGAAGCTGGTGATACTGCAGCCCAACCAATGGAACAAGCTGGCATTACCGAGGATGTGATACAAAAACTCCAAGAAAGAGCCACAGTGCTCACTCAGGAAAGGAAACGTCGCGGACGTTCGGTTCCTGAAGATCTGATGCCACAAGATAGTATTCGCGCATTTCAAACACTGGCATCACATCCTGTAATATTTCTTGTTCAATTTAGGCCGGGGTCACACGAAAAACTTGTCTTCATTTGCTCGGAGTTCACCACAGTGCGTTTGAAATGCACTTTTTAATTATTTTCAATTGTTTATAGGGTGTACCTAATACTTTTTTGTTTTGCGTCAAAATTGACGCCCGTCGTAATGTCCGTCGATTCAACGCTCGCGTGACCCCGGCCTTATTCTACTGAAGATGTCTGAGCATGTTATCACAATGTTCGTTTGTTCAAGGGTCTTCACTCTGCCAGTGTACCTGGCATACTAGCATTGGATATTCATAGCGCAGATACTAGTAAGATTCTAACTGGTGGTGCTGACAAAAATGCTACAGTATTTAACAAAGATACAGAGCAAGTAGTGGCTATATTGAAAGGACATACGAAAAAGGTATAGAGATCATTCATGCGATTCATACGTGTCCAGAATCTCCTGGTACTCATAGATTGTATTTTAATATCACTAGGTTACAAGAGTAATCTATCATCCCGAAGAAGATATAGTCATGACAGCATCGCCTGACACTACAATAAGAGTATGGAATGTGGGCACTAGTCAAACGACCTTGTTGTTGAAGGCTCACGATGCTCCCGTAACAGGACTCTCTTTACACCCAACAGGTGATTATTTGTTGAGCTCGTCACTGGATCAACATTGGGCATTCTCAGACATTCGCACTGGAAGATTACTGACTAAGGTATATTACATGAAAGGAGTTAATCAATTTGATTTGTTGTCCGTAATATATTATGATATACCTTTACTCTTTATTCTAGGTTGCTGGTCAAGTTAGCCAACCTTTAACTACAGCTCAGTTCCATCCTGATGGATTGATTTTCGGCACCGGTACCGCAGACTCTCAAGTCAAGATTTGGGACTTGAAAGAACAATCGAACGTAGCTAATTTCCCCGGCCACTCGGGGCCAATTACAGCGATTAGTTTCTCGGAGAATGGTTACTACCTGGCTACCGCTGCTGAGGACTCCTGCGTGAAACTTTGGGATTTGCGTAAACTAAAGAATTTTAAGACTCTTCAGCTCGAAGAATCGTACGAGGTCAAAGATATTTGCTTCGATCAAAGCGGAACGTATTTAGCTGTCGCTGGAACAGACGTGAGGTGAATACGACTCAATTGATCGTCTGATTTGTCACTGAACTATGTTACTACTTATTTGTATTCGGTTTCAGAGTATACTTGTGCAAGCAATGGCAAGAACTGAAAGTGCTCAACGATCATACAGCTGCCGCGACCGGTGTTCGTTTTGGAAAGCATGCACAGTACATAGCATCGACAAGCATGGACAGGACATTGAAACTTTACGGATTACCTTAAGACCGTGGACTCCCTTGACCAAGAATGTTGTTGGTAGCATACACACACACCGCTTGGTCAGCATATACATATGTGAGAATAGCAAGGGTTCCGGAGGCCACGATATCTGTCTCGATAACGAAAGCTAATATTTAAGAAAATCTCATCGTCAGCCGTGTTGTGACGTTACGCTTGTTTACAAAGCCTCTTTGACAGACAACATGCTGCCAAATATTACAAACTACGCCTTGAAAGCGCAAAAGTAGCACTTCTGAGGGATCAATAACGTTAGAATGATCTTTAACGCTCTTGACTATTTAAAAGCTTCATTTTCGCGTTATCGAGGCGAATTCGCAGCCTCCGGTGTCCTTGCCATTCTTATATATGTATGTGCTAACCCAGCGGTACGTGAATGTGTCACCACACTCTTACTCGAATAGAGTCTACAACGATTTTTATAAATACTGCGTGATAGGAAAATCGTTATTTAAATCGTTTATTATGTATATTGTCAAATCGTAAAAATAAAGGAAATGCGAGTCGGAAAGGAAAGATGATCTATGCCTGTATTATTTCAAGTTACGTAAAGTAACCCTTTCAGTCTCTAGTAAAATAGAAACTATGGTGAAAAAAATATCTATATTTTTACGATTTCTATGGCTTGGAATTTATTAAAAATGATATGGAAATCATAAAATTGTTTTAAAAATACTGATAAATAAATATTCTAATTTTCGGGACATCGGAATGCGGTTGAGGACCGTACTTTACATGTTATATACATATAGTATATAGGGATCGGTGACGAATGAGGCAGTAGCGGAAAGGTGTTGAGCGTAGAAGGCCGTCACAATGACACAACCACCGCGCCACCTATTCTACTCTCTCTACCTCTACCTTGCTCTACCTCTACTTACTTTGACGTCATAACTGTACCCTACGCCGCCATTATTAATCTACGTCTAGCAAGGCTGTAGGTACATGACACAAAGTTGTTCTCGGTTGTCGTTTAGCTCTGCTCAGGATTCTTTCTAAGAGTACTGAAATATAACTCGTTCGGAATAGAAAACTGCAATGTACTTTTCCAAATGATTACTTTATCTATTTATCATGATTTATCGCTTTGATCCCGCCTCTAATTGAAAAAATTTTCCAACCACTGGTCTAAAACTGAATATTATCATTTTATGCGGATCTACATATATACAAAATAAAAGTTGTCTTCATTAATTTCAAAGGACGAAAGTCAAATAGTGACTTATTTGTTTTTTTAACACTGGGTATGCGGAGCGTTAAAAGAGATTATTTTACATTATCTTATAGAAATAACAACAATATATCTATCCAAATGTTTAGCCATTCTTTTCATAATAGTAATTTTCATAATAGACCCAAAGAAATAAATTTTTATAATCTTTTATTAAATTATATTATACATATAATATTTTATTTAATTATATATCTTTACAATTTCAATAATCGTGAATTAGAACATTTTTACACCTCATAAATAAACTTATATAGTGTTGATAATTTTAATAAATGGTATGGCAGAAACTCTTCTGACATTTTCAGCGTTTCCGGTTTGGTCTATTGATTTGTCCGTAATTGCATAACAACGGCGGTTTAGTTGTTATTGAAACAAAAGTTTGCTAAATAATGAACGGGACGTAAAGTAAAATTGAATTAAAGAAAGAGCGGCGCGGGCCGCAGGCCAGTTCAATTTACATTGTCGACCTAATGGCGCCACTAGTCACGTGCTTTTTAACCTAACCTAATATCCTTTGTCCTCGATATCCAGCCCCGAATCAAATTAATAACAATGGCCGTCGTGCTTGATTGTCATTCGGTGGTATACACGGATTATGTGACAGTGAGAAACGTGTGGTCGGTGTCAATCGCTGGCGTGCGCTCGGCGTGATTATCTCGCGGATGAAATCGACGTGACGTACGTTGTCGTGCGAAGGATGTTTTTCTAGTGAGTGGTCGTATCGCAGTGTCAACTAGTAACCACGGATGACCAGCTGACAATGTTTTGGTATTAGCATAATTTGGTGGTTCGCGGAAGTTCGAACCTGTCTCCAGGATGTTCAAAGCTGAGGAGTCGTCCAAAGACAGCTTTCTTCAGCAAACGAAGGCCGCCAGGGAAGAAAGAGCCCACGAGAAAGACAGAGAAGTCGCTGTCACCTTAATTCAAGCTTATGTTAGGGGTTGGTTGACCCGTAAAAGAATACTGTGAGTTATCCGTCATTGAATCGTACTTCAATAATCCCGAATCACTGTCCAATGACTCGTTGTCCGCTGTAAACAGAATATTTGTTTAGTTAATCAGTCGACGACAATTATTTACTTAGGCGCTCGGTAATCTTCCACTGGCTTGCCAAAGTGCATTCGTCTTGAATTCGAATTTTGATTTAACCGTCTCGTTCGTGGTATACATTTTATGTATATATATATTTTTTGCATTACTTCTTTTTTTTTGCAATGGGACAATATATGTTATTTATAGTTGAATCGAGAATGACATTTTCAGGGAGGATTTCGACACAAACTTCCTGAATGATGGTCGTATGGAAAACAAAACGGAGCTGAAACCAGCACTGCACATGTACAAGATTATTGCTAAATTTTTGTATGTATATAAGAAAGAAAGGGATCAAGGAAGAATAGAAAAATTGTGTAGGTGTGTGCATAAAAGAGTGCATAATGTATCTTGTTGTGTGCGATACAACGAAATGAAGTAATAGTAAATATTTTTAAACAAATGTTTTAGATATCTAGTGTCGACTCTTGATTCAAAGTCTTTGGAGACTTCGTACATAGGACTGTTGATCAAAGACCGCTACATATCATGGATATTGCAAATGAAGAAATTGCTACTTTATTGTCTGAACGGTTTGGATAATCTTAACCCAAAAGAAGCCTCTGACCATAAATCCATCCTTTTGAGATTAAGCACGTTAATTAGCTTTACATCGCCGGCGACATGGGCGATTCAGAAAGTAGAGGGAATGGAAGTGCTGAGAGCTGGGATGAATCAACTTTGCGCCAATATAATGGGCCACCTAGTCAACAATGGATTTTACCCTACTATGCAGGTAATTAATAATAGTCGGTCTGAACATGCTTCAGGTTTATTCAGTTCATTCGTTTTGCCTTAGGCTTTCCTGATGAAGGGATTGGGTAGAAAGGAAATTGCTTTGAAACCGGTTACCCTTACAGTAGCAGTTACATTGGCTATGAGGCCATTAATTTCTTCCCAAATGTCGGACAAATTGGTATCGCTGTTTTTAATTAACGTTTTCAGTGTCCCCGCGCTGGTCTATCACCTGAACAACATTTCCTCGGAGGTATATCGTGTAACACTGTAGTACTAAATTCTGTTTTTAAATCATGTACTAATTTTTACACATGTTTAGTGTATTTCATCGTTTATCACCTACAATTTGTTTGCTCGAAGCATGGACTTATTGAATTCTGAGCAGAACTTAAAGATAGTTTCGAATGCGTTTGAACGTAGCTACGCGCTATGTTTATTAGCTAATTTAATACACTTGGCTAATATTGAGAGGGAGGAGGTATTCAAGGAGCTATATTTTCCTTCTTTCACGGTAAATATTTATATTATGAAATGTGCAATCGCCTCGTTCTGAAAATCTGTGTTAATTTTGTTGTAATGTATCTCAGTTTGTTGTAACGAAAATGTTGGAAGCATGTCAACAATACGTTGTCGCAAAGAGGAGTAATTTAACGCACTGGCACCCAATTCTTGGGTGGCTGACACAGAAGATTGACAAAACTTTACAAGAACCCATACCATATGTAAAATTACAGTTGCAATATCTGTGGACAGGAAGATTAGTTACACAGTTAATCGGTAAAATAAAATACATTATAATTTAAGCATACTTTTATCGAACTCGGATTATATTCACGAATTCTCGTATTAGGTCAACCATTAATGGAACTCATTGAAAAAGAGATACCTCCATCGGTAGAACAACAAAGCACATCTGTTGGTACTAACATTTTTAGAAGAGCATTTTTGGAAGCACGTACAAATAGGAATAATAATACTAAAAATTATAGAAAATTGGGAAGTCCAGAAACCACTAAAATAGCTTTAATATGTTCCTTGTACCAAATTGCGTTGCATACACTTACACAAATGAAAATGGAAATATTAACTGGTACGTTTTACATGAATATGAACAATTCTGATAACTAGAAGCATGCGAGAACCCGAAAATGTCGAGTACTCGATGGTCGAGAACGTACTCGAGAATTTTAATATGCTCCGGAATCCCGATACATTCGAAAATCTTGAAATTGTTAAGAACCCGCCCAAATCTCAAACGAAATTCTCAGCCCGTGACGATCCTACATTTTCGGGTTCTCGCACACTTGTACTAATAACTTATTACTAATCGCATATGTATTTACAACGACAGGCTTATGCTACCACGATAAAATTTTGTATCACATGTATTTATTCCTTGGAACACTGGGTCCACACTGTGGTCTAAAAGCATTTTTAGACCATCTAGCTGCTAACACGAAATGTACAGCGCCTGAATTTCAAATGTTGATATTGCTTTCGGATTGCATGACACACTATGTCACGTGAGTACATTAAAATATATTAACCGTCCAGATACATGAAAGTGATAATATCCTTCTTTATTTTTAGAATCTTAGACGACATGGAAATGTACGAGCACCAAGAACCGTTCAAGCTTTCGGACTTTGTGACAATATCATATTTTTTAAATCAGTTTTTGTACAAGGCTGTACTGAATAATCTGTTTGGTGCGTAACTTACAGTTCTTATCTGTATTCCTCGCATGGATCATAAGCGGATTAGCTACGTACTGATATTTTAGATGTTCCAGACCAGAAGTCGGTACCTACCAATCCCCTATTCACCTCTCTTCACACACTGTTAATGGCAATCTATCGGCGGGACTGTAGACGAACGTTTTGCCCAGATGGACATTGGTTGGCCAAGGTAAGTCGAGGATAAGGTGTGCGAGAACTAGAAAATGTCGGATACCTAATGGTTTATTAAATGATAGTAAATTAAATACTTTTTCGAACCTATTGCACGGTGTTACAATCGAAATATTTCCCCATAAAACAGGAAGTCCGAGTGTGGGAAAAACGCGGTGCTGCTCTTCTTCTTTCGAAGATGCCTCATGTTATTCCGCATTCAGAACGCGTAGTGCTGTTTCGTAAGCAAGTAGTCAACGAGAAAGCCGTATTGGGTTTGACAGAGAGCGCTTGCAACAGTACCATAACGACGCTGATCGTTGTCCACAGGTGCGTACCTAAGCTGTCATTCACTCAGAAAGATTTGGAGCGAAATCGAACCGAATACCTGCTTTCAGGACGCGTATAGTGGAGGACGGATATCGTCAGCTAGCGATGTTGCCCTCGCAAGCGTTGAAAGGTCTGATCAGAGTGCGTTTTGTAAACGAGCAGGGTTTGCCCGAGGCCGGCATCGACCAAGACGGAGTATTCAAAGAGTTCTTGGAAGAAACTACGAAGAAAGTTTTCGATCCATCCTTGAATCTGTTCAGAGCTACCTCCGAGAATCGACTTTATCCATCTCCAACATCGTCCGTGCAAGATAATCATTTGCAGTTGTTCGAATTCGTTGGCCGTATATTGGGCAAAGCTGTATACGAGGTAAGTAGCTATTGAATAATTCGATAGCACTAGATAAAGATGTGCGAGAACGAGAAAATGTCGGGTAGAGACGGGTAGAAAATTTTATTCGGGATTTGGTCGGATTTTCGAATATTCCCAAGAATTCCAAAAATTCTCGCGAATCTCTATATATTCGAGAACTCGACCTGTCCCGATCATCGTGTACCCTAAATTTTCAGGTTCTCGCACACCTCTAGCACTAGATCTTTTCGGCGATATGGTAAATGTTGTATTTCTCAGGGTATTGTTGTGGACGTACCTTTCGCCTCATTCTTCGTTTCCCAATTTTCTGGGCAAACTGGCGGGGCACTGTACAGCTGGTTAGATGAGTTGGCTTCGCTAGACAAAGATTTGTACAGGAGTCTCACTCTGGTGAAACATTACAAGGGTGACGTTAGCCAGTTAGAATTGACTTTCTCTCTCGACGAGGACGTTCTAGGCAAGCTAGTTACGCACGAATTAATTCCTGGAGGGCGAGCGGTGCCGGTCACCAATGAAAATAAATTCTACTACATACACTTGATGGCTCATTTCAGAATGCACATGCAAATCAAGGATCAGACGGCCGCCTTCATCAAAGGGTTCCGTTCTATAATTAATCCCGATTGGTTGGCACTGTTTTCAACACCAGAAGTAAGACATACCTTGTTCGCTATCTCGACGATCGACCGTACAGAGATTTTCAATATGACTTGCTTTTTTTCCTCAGCTACAACGACTAATTTCGGGCGACAATGTCCCGTTAGACTTACGGGATCTACGAAAACATACGAAATACTATGGCGGTTTCCACGATAGCCACCGCGTGGTATGTTGGCTGTGGGATATTTTGGAGAAAGATTTCTCGGAGGAGGAAAGGGGCATGTTCCTCAAGGTATGATTATTTCCTTAAGTTAGTACGTTCACTGCCACGGTGGTCACCGGTGACCGGCGCTATTGATTTGTTTAAAAACGCAAAGGAACCTGTTTCCAGAATTTTAGAAAAATCGAAGAAAATAGATTCTTCGTAAAATTGGGGCCTTAAATATTTGCAAGATTTTCGGAAGCACAGCCCGTGTCGCTTTAATACACGTCCAAAACCATGGACTCTAATTAATAGTAATGTTTTTTCTGCTTCACAGTTTGTCACCAGCTGCTCCAAATCGCCTTTGTTGGGCTTTGCTCATTTGGATCCACCTTTTACTATTCGTTGCGTAGAAGTTGGCGACGATGAAGACACGGGTGACACAATAGGTACGAAGCTCTATACTTGCGCCCCTCATATGTCTCATTTATTATTGGACTAACTCAAAGTGTCACCCCCGGCATAACATATAATAACAACGTGTTTGTTACATGCATATTTTTTTCTGACAAACAGGTAGCGTAATCAGAGGATTCTTTACAATTCGCAAGAAGGATCCACAGAATCGTCTGCCCACGTCGTCCACATGTTTTAATCTACTTAAACTACCAAACTACCAAAAGAAGAGCACGCTAAGAGAGAAGCTGCGTTATGCGGTCACCAGCAACACCGGTTTCGAACTGTCTTAAACTAGAACCAACTCAAAAATCGCAGTGATGTCGTCGTCGCTCAATAATATCTAACGAAAATTTCTACATAGTGATCGAGTGGTGTCAAGCGAAGAGAAAAACTGAACCGAATGGTGATATGACAGTTCGTAAATGCTGGACGTGTGACGTTTAGGTAGAAACTGTTGTGCGTTGAATCGAGTACTTGCACAAATTTTACGAACCGTTGTGTGCATGAAGTGAAACATTTCTCACATTTTCGTTACCTTTGTAAGAGATTATTAACACTTTTATTTACCTCCGCTTCGATTCACGATCAAGGGAAAAAAATGAACTGTCTCCTGGGATTCTTTGAGGTTTTTAAATGAGATTTTGTGTATGTAATAATTACGGGGCGCGCGTACATGTAAATACATGCGCGCTCTCGACAATTTTATTTCGATAACGATGTTACGTCCTTCAATTTTTAATTCTATAGAATTTCTCGCCAAATGAATAGATTACTTACGGTGTAAAGCACACTATACCTCATGAGCTTAATATTGCTAATACTTGTGCGCTTGTTAGTACATAAATACCATGGATTAATGTTACACGATTAATAAAGCAGCAACAAATACGCGAGGTAAACGTTGAATCCACGAGCCCGTCGGTGCCCGGCGATCGATCGAAAAGAAGTTTGAAATTTTAGGAAAGGGTTTACGAATTTATGAGAGTCCGCGACGTCGTTATCTGGGAGAGAAAGAGAGAGTGAGACAGAGAGAGAGAATGCTATTTTTCGCAAAATTTTATACAAATTTTTCACACGATGCACGAAGAACCACACCGATCCGAGTAGAAGTAGCCTGATCGCGGACGCCGATGGGTTCAGAGTCCCTTATCGTGTACACGTTTTTAACACCGGTTCAGTCGGATCGAACAAGTTTGTGATGTTTGAATTCCCTGCGACTATATGCACTTTGTACGGGCCAGACGAGCGTTGACAGAGAAGAAAAATGGGAGCACGAGAACTGTGTTATCTGCAATATAGCGAGAAGTAACGGATACTAGAGCGAAATTTATTTTTCTCACGTTGTTCGCGTGTTGTTTCGGCGAACCAGTGAAGAGAGAGAGAGAACATTGTCGACGGAAATTCGGTCAGACCAAAGAGATAGAGAGAAAAAAAAGCCTATGTAGCGCGAGAAGAGGTGATTCGAGATTTGTAAAACCTTTTCATATTTTCCTACACGATCGTACATTGTAAGTTTTTCCAGGCCTGTATTCACAGATTATACTCGCGTCGCCTAGAAATAAGCGAACGATCGATCAGGCATGCAGGCAGACAGGCAGATAGGCGTGTTTCTAGAAGCATAATTGTAAATCGTAAGAATGAATTAGAATTAATCGTATACCAACTAGTTCGTTAAACGTGCTCAATGTGATCGCTAGAGAGACCGAAGAAAACGAGCAAAGAATTATTTAAATTATGTACAGGGTGAACAAAAAGGATAAAAAAACGAAAGGAAAATTACGAGCACAATAATTTTTGCGCCTTCGTTATTTTCGATCAGAATTTTAATGGATTTACTACTCTCGTGTTGTTAATTGTGAATACATGCCTCGCTGATATGCGGTACAATTGAACGAGAAACAACAAACAGATAATACTCTTCTTTATGGGTATACTTATCACTGGAATGATACATGTATATGATAAATGTGGATATCGATACAGAGACACGGTTATACGCAATAAAATGTCAAACAGAACTGTTACGGTTGTAAGATAAGACCGACGAATCTCCGAGATCCGTATACGCGACGAAACGGACCCACGTTTTCCGTTGCAACATCGGTGCGGTTCGAGCCCAAGTTAATAAAAAAAGACATGGAAAAAAAAGTCCTTCGATTTTTTCTTACAATCGTATCAAAAGCAACAACTGCGCTTTGTAAATCGCTGGTTTCAACTATTCGTAATTACGTAGCATTTTTTATAATATGTAAGTTGTCACGACGCAGCAGAGGGAGGAGAACAGTTTTTTTAATTTAATACATTCGACAGTGATTCGCAACGATCCTGTAAATATACACGTTCGTCTATAACGATACTCGTCAACCGTCTGTTTCATTGACCCTATACGAATCTACCATTTTCATGACGAATAAAAGACTCTTCGATCATTCTCGGTGGTTCATGTATTTTCAAATTGTCCTTCCTTTTCGCGGTGTTTCGCGGTCAACGGGGAACAGCGAGCAAATCGGAACGTGGATAAATTCTTACAATGTTTATTTATCGGAATGTGCTCGAAACAACAACTTGTACATTTCTCAGTGCGAAAATTCGGTCGTTCTTTAGTTTCGTAGACAAAAAAAAAATATATATATATATACATAAAATGTCAATCTGTTCGCGGTTGCAAGGGTTGGTTCCATGAAACGCGACATTATAAATGAAACATAGTTCGTCGATCGGGAGTGTCAGGTAGAGATGGACGGGGCATCGTCCCGGTACATTTAACGCAACTAATTCGCGATGGGGAGCACGCTAGGGTTAATTAAATTACAAAGTACAAAGGGTAAGAAGAGCGGCCAGGTTGCATCGGTGGTCGTGTTTGCGAAGGGGACGCAGGGATCGCGGAGTTCGGTGTGCGCGTGGCGTCACCGCGCAGGTCACGTGACCGCCCTTTGTGAGCAGCTGGCGCTGTAGACGGCACAGCTCGCCTTCCCCTTCGGCTAGTGGCCAGCAAGCCTTCGTTGCGTGAACACGTACGTTTCGTTCGTACCGCGACGATCCCTCCATCGCGGGCTAACGCGAGAGACTCCTTTTTTCTCTTTCTCTCCCTCTCTCGTTTCTCTCTCCGTGTGTGCGCGCGCGCGTGTTTTTTTCTGTGTGTGCGTGCTTCGACATATCTGGTACAAGAAGTGGCAGTGTGTTGTGGCTCGGCCGTAACACCCGGGGACAGTGATAAAGCGAGAGAGAGATCGCTCGGTGGTCGCCCGCGAGAACCATCGAAAATAATCATTTCGGTCCTCTCTTCCCTCGCGAAGCCGGAGTCCCGTCGTGGTCATCGAGGACTCCACCGAGCTTTTCCAGCGTTCCTGTCGTCGTCGTGTTCTTTTCTCAGTTTTCTTCTCGCGCGCCCCGTACCGTGTTTCTTACGGACAAGCGCATCGCCCCCATCTCCCCCCTCTCTGTACGCCTCCATCCGTACGCGGAACGCGAACGTTATGAGGCCAGCTGAGCGTAACTGACGGCGAAGAGGGAGCGAGAACGCACGGCTAGCGTGCGTGTGTCAAACATAACCTAAGCGCGTCGGCCGTACCGTCGATGCACCGACTGCCCGGACAGAGAGGAACGCCGCGGCGCGTACTTCCCAATTGAACGACGGTGCCCGCTGGCCCGCGACACGTCCAACACGCCAATTCCTCGCGACACCGGGGATCAACCGAGGAACTGTCGCGTCAGCGTTCGTCCCTCGACGAAGCATCCCAGCTTGACGCGCAACGCCCCGTCAACGGCGCGGAGAAAAACCGTGCGCGCGAGGACGTCGGCGGCTACCGTGTTCTCTCTCGGAGAGACCGTCTCCGGTGTTTGCTGTCGCGTTATCGCATCCGTCGCGGTCGCGATAAAGGACACACGATCGCTGCACGGTTCGAGCGTGCGGTGTGTGTGTCGCGAAACCTCGTTCCCCTCCCCCGCCACCTGCCGACCCGTGCCGCCGAAGCGCGGGCCGTTCGAATTTCTGGTCGGAGCGAACAACAAAGCATCGATCGCAATTCGCAAACGAATCGGACCCAACGTCCGACCGTCGTCGGCCGCAGAGTCGCGTGTAATCGACGGGACAGCGAACGTATCCGAGTTACCTCGCACGACACGGACGTTGTCGCGACACCGTGAACCGTGAACCGCCTCGTCCTGGACGAATGGTCTAGTCGGTCGACGCGCGACAAGAGCCGCAGAGGCAAAGAGAAGAAGCGGTGGTGGTACGCGCGGTGTCCCTAGCAGTTGCGCGTGTCGAGTGTTGTCCCGGTGTGTCCCGGCCGCGGGGACAACGAACCGAAGTATCAGGTGTGTGTCCCCGTGGGATTATATCGGTGAACAGGAGTGACGGCGATCGTCATCGGGGTCCTCCTCCTCCTCCTTCCGGACACCTGGTCGAACCGCGTTCGAAAGAGCGCGGCGCCGAGGCGCGTCCGTACCCGGTTCTTCTTCTTCCTCGAGGAAGCAGAGACGGTGGCGGTGGCGGTGAACCGAGGAAAGGGTTGAGAGAGGAGGTTGGCCCCCAGGGAGAGCGGAGGAGAGTTTTTGATGGCAGTGGTTGGGCCCAGCCGGCACTCGCGGGTGTCCATGAGCGTGTCCATGTCGCTGGTGCAGGGGGGTGGGGCGGGAGCGACCGGCGGCGGCGGGACGACGGGGGCCCACCCGGGGCAAGCGGTCCTCGCCGTTGCGGCTGCGGCCCAGGCACCCCCCACCTACTACCACCCCGCTGCGCCTGCACCCCCGCCCCCGCCGCCGCCACCGGCCCAGGATCCCGTTCAACCCGACAGACCCATCGGATACGGTGCCTTCGGCGTTGTTTGGTGAGTAATTGCACGCTTCATTTCTTACTTACTTACTTCCTTCCCTCCCTTTGCTTTGTTTTATTTTATTTTACTTTACTTTTGCCACCACACGCGCTTCTTGTCTACCGACCGTAACCTAAAATTTCTGTTGTCGTTGGTATATGTGTATCGCGATACGCCGAACGCGCGAATGTACCGATGTGTGAACTTTGGTCAAATATTTACACCCGTACAATGTTTGCTGAGGGTTTCCTTGATTCTCGCGTTACAGAACGCGTGTACCGGTCACTGTTCCGACGAACGCGCGACCGACCATTTCCTAACCGAGATTTTCAATTGTCACGGATATCGCATGTTCCGTATGTAAACGTGTGTGGCGATTTTTGGGGTAGCAATGGGAACTGTGTGAGAATATTTACCTATATGCCGTATCCCTGTTTATTGAGAGTCTTGAATTCTCGCGTTACCCAAAGAAATGTGACGATCGCTATTCTGAGAAATGCTAAAACGACCATTTCGTTAAACAAGAATTTCGATTGTCATGTTGCGCGTGTAACCGTGTGGCGATTTTTGGTGTAGCAATGAGAACTTTGTGCGAATATTCACCTATATGCTATAGTTTATTGAGGGTTTTCTTGATCCTCGCTTACACGAAGCAGCGTGACCATCGCTATTGTGACAAATGCCAGAGCGACCTTAAACAAGAATTTCAATTGTCACGTTGCTCGTGTAAATGTTTGGTGATTTTCGGCGAAGTAAAGAGAAATTGTTTCAACTATTCTGTTTATTGCTGTTCTTAGTGCTTTCTTGGCTCTTACTACCGCAGCGAGCGTGACGATGACAAATGCGCGGGAAACAATTTCGTGACTAAGAATTTCAATTGTCACCGATATCGCAATATGGCGCAAGTAATAGCGTTGTGTGATTTTTCGCATGTATTTTTCGTTTCCAAATAGCGCGGGAATTTACTTGGGTAGCGTAGTCGGAATTCAAATTGTTGATAGTATACTACGACATTTGCGACGATTTACTATAGTTGCGGATTATTTATGCAAACTAAAAATTGTCTGCATTGACAGCACGCCACAGACGCTACATAGAGATCTATCAGGTCGTTCGGAAAGTAATTTCGTTTAAGTAAAGTCATATAACTCAATTTTTTGCTAATAAAAAACAGAAATTCTACGAGCTTGAAATCTTTAAGTTGCCTGACAAATCGCAAAAGATCATACAACAAAATGTTATAAAACGTAACGTAATAATAAAAAATTGGCTTTCAGTTTCCCTTGAGGAAACAAGACGACTTTCCGAACAATCCAATAGTTTCATTCTGAAATTCTTAAAATTGTTTTCTAATTTGCATTTGCTCTATTAGTATCAAACCTATAAAATACGCAGTCTATTGATAAATCGGTCCAGTACCTAAACCGGTCACAAGGCTCACGACTAATAAACTCATTGTACAATCGTTAAGGTTCTGTCCGACGAAGGATTAAGTTTCTTCGGAGAATTCCAGATTCCGATACCGGGTCAATGTTATAATTTTTACAATACCTCTTTACGATTGACTTCTATAGCTAAATAGTTCGGTACAGATGTTCCCAATGCCACTGTAGCCAATGTTTTAAAAGAAGGGAACGGTAACAATACTTTTCTACCTTCCTCTAATCATCCTGGGCTAATAACGCTTTAGGTTGGGTCCTCGGAGTAGCAGTTGTACAGCTGTCGCGAACATAAACGAGTGCCAATATAGAGATACATACAAAGCACTCGGCAATGAAGGAAAATAATTAACTTCTTACCTCTATTCAACGACAATTTCTAACAAAGTGTAACAAGTATTCTAGTCCTACAAAACAAAATTAGCATTTATGAGTTTAATCAAACTTTGAATGTACACAAACACTTCGGACAGTTAAGAATTACATAAAAATTAAATCAACAAAAAATTAACAATTTTTCTGCCAGTCGTCGTACATATTTCTAACTAATTATCGAATTAAATGACGTAAAATAATTGCTATATTTACGATTCATATAATTATTCCTGGTATCCGCCAGAGGTACAATACATCGGCATTCTTGTAGATTTGAAAATGAAACTGCTCGCAATACGATCAGTAAAATATTTTCAAATCTTCGCGACGTAGACTAAGGCATAGGTTTGAAAAATCGAGGCGGGAGGGAGAAAGTTTGAGCTAATTAACGTAACTTTCTTTCGGAACGGTAGCTCCTCCCTAAGACTTTTCTCTCTCTCTCTCTTTCTCTCCTTCTCGAGTAAACGCACGGCCGCGCGCATCTCGGCGTGTGCATAAATCGTTGGCCTTTTTCCCCCTGTGCCCCCGAGTAATTTGTGAGTTCGATAAGCGGCAATATAAATCTCTGCCGCGAGTTTTTGCCCGGTCGAGTTGCATCCACCGTGTTCCGCGCTCTCCTCGTAGTTTCTTGCTGGCTCCCGCGAATAGGATGACGTATTGTCGCGCGAACTTGTTTCCATGATTTATTCACCTTTAAGTAGCACTCGGTGCACCATTAACCCCTCGCGGTCCGAGGAATTCCTTACCTTCGGCTCGATCGATGACGTCAACGCGCTAATCCAATTACAGTTCAACTGCTTTGATTCCGTGGTGCGTCGTGCTACGCCTCCCTGGATCAGGTGCATCCGTATCTGTTTTACGGAGATCTTCATACGAAATAAAAATTGTTTGCATCAATTGCAAACATAGTCACCGGATTCAGACCGTCCCCCACTCTACCTTCCCCTTCCGCGACGCTTTCCTCGCGCCACGGCCCGGTCACGTGACGCGTTTCGTCTCCGTCGTGCGTCCATCCGGTACCGGCAGAGAGAGGGTAACTTTTTCCCCTCGATTCGCGCTCCCTCCCCTCGTCCGGCGACTCTGGTTGCGAGAAAACAGAGGCCAGAGCAGGTTTTACAGCAATTTGCAACTTTTCAAGAACCAATTAATATACTCACATTGTCGGAACGACACTCTCCGATACGCTTACAAAACCAGTCGGGGCAGTATCAGCAACGATTTCGATAATTGTAATGATTATTTCGCAATGATGCCGCGCAGAGATTGCAGCACGCGGTTAGGGGCCGTCGGTTTCCGGCCGCAATCTATTGCAACGTGTCACAGAGATTTTTTCACTGCTCGGGATCGAACGTTATCGGTAATATTCCCCGTTTCGATATTCGACAAATTACCATCGAGTCCGAATTTCGGGGAATTTCACGGCGGTGCCGTCGCGTCACCGTCGGAACTTTGGCCTGCGATCGTTCCGGCTCATTAGGCCCCGGACTGGTTCTCCTCGAGGTTCGCCAAAAATTCCTCCGTGTCGCCCGCTCCCACCCACACGCGCACCTGAAACGCGCAATTACACGATTTTTTATTTGCTTGCTCGTCTCGCCGATTTCGATACAAGATGTTATTCGGCAATTTCACGATAATTGCAATGCCGGGGCGCGTCGAAACGGGCGGTTTCTCACGTGTCGCCGTTATCTGGTTAGGCGAACGAGTAATTTTCCTTATTTCGTTTTAATTCGGGTGAACGCGGTAACCGCGGTCTAACCGGGTTAATTCGCTCGCAAACAGAGCCTCTGTTTACGCGGGAAATTTGGTTTCGCGTAAACTCGCGGCGCTGTGTGTCTTCGAGTTTCCCGTGTACACATGCTTCTCGCGAGTTCTGATTTCTCGCGGGAGACCGATGTCACGTACGCGTGACTATCGCTGTTCGCTAATTTCTAAGTCGGGAACTCGGCTGCTTTAATTAGTCGCGAAATTCCGGTCGCAACTTTCGCGATTTTTGGAAGGGCTAGTTATTAAAGAAGCTTGTTGGTGTTCACTGTTGAACTTGTTACCGATCATTTATTTAAACATTTTCAGCTGCGTATTATTGGTCGCTGAAAGCTTTTAAATAATTATCGATAGTTATATTCGGTGAATTTGAAGATATGCATATCATTTAACACCGAACCTATCACCGACGGTCAAATGACCGGTTTCTGGTTTTTAATTTTAGAAATATTGAAACCATAATGTTGTTTTCACCGGAAATGATTCTACACATTTTTGTATCCAAGCACATATTATGATAAAGATCAACGAAAATCTATATAAATTTTATTATGTCATTTTTATAAGGCAACGCATGCCAGCCGTTCTTAGAGCTTGGTAGGTTGTGTTAATCCTGTGAATAGTGTTGCCAGATAAAGTTTTCCGCTCTTCCCCTTCGACGACGTTTTTCCCCACGCTTCAGCCACGGGCCGGTCACGTGACGCGTTTCGTCTCTGTCACGTGACTAAGACGGTGACGACAGAGAGAGGGTAACCGTATTCCCCTGAATTCCTTTGATCTAAAAATTCTAACTATAAAAATGTGTTCGGTCATAAATAAGACCGAACGTGAGAGTAGGGACAGCCACTCGACGGCGACGGTCCTAGGACTGTTTGGGTGTCACCGGACACCACTTGAATTTAGACGTTAAGAATCTTGGACAGGACAATCTGGCGACGAACTAATTTACGATACATTTGCACGCAACTATGACAGACGAAAACACAATACGACTGCAACAGACTCCCACTCCGACCGCTAAAACAAACATTTAAAGACCAATGAGAATTCACGCAACGTTTCCCATACTGATCAATCGGGACAAGACCAGAACCGACGTAAAACGTGACGGAACCAAGACGAACAGTTCAAATCATTACATCACTAAAACCACATCACTTAGAACGCTTTTGTACCAGTTTTTTTTGATCATTGTTAAATATATGTTTTAAAGTTGTTTTCCATTAAGTGTCGACATTATTAATTTTTCAAATAGACATAACTATCCAGTTACGTCATAGCCCCCGATATCGTCGCGAACGCGCGAACCGGATTTACGACCCGCGAAATTCGAAAGTGCGATTTAAAACAGTAGGCAGATTAAACATATGAGCAGCTTCAATGTATTAGTTTTGGCTTACTGAAATCATTAGAGTAAGAAAGAAATTTTTCCTTGGCTCTTGCTCATCATAATTTTCATTTTGCATAAGGAATCTTTGTCTAATTATCACAATCTGCAAATGCGTTTTTCCTAGTTCTGTCGGACCACAAGAAACTTCCGATTGTCCGATCCAACAAAGCGGTCAGCCTCAGACGAATTCAATTTCCACGGCTTTCCACAACCGTGGTTCGCCTTGACTCTCCTAAATGGCTATGTTTCTAAATAAGCGAACCAGCGATCCGCGCGCACTTCACGGAAAAACGGTGTCTTCCATGCGGCTTGCTTTTCAACGGATTCTTACTCACCTGCAACAATATCCTTAACAATACTCTTATCGTTTCAATAGAATTTTATTTCGCCGTCTTAATTACTATGTTGTCTATATCTTTACAACCTGGAAGTCTTGTACAATAAAAGAATTGATCTACTCCGTGAATCATACCAAAAATAGGAACAAGGCGACGAAGCTAGGAACAAAAACTGTTGTTGCAAAAGTAGAACGAAAGTGTCGTCAATGGACTGCAGATTAAAGCACTCGGAGGATCGAAAAAATTGGTTAATTAATTTTCGTTGGATCTTGCAATTATTTTCACACATTCACGAAAATAAAAAATTCTTTTATGATTTTAATAAGTTGGAAGTAATCGGCAGTTAAAAATTTTTTCTACTGTCTTATATTTCACCTGCTCGTTTTTATCATAAAATCCGCCGTCTATTAATTATCAATAGCAATAAACTTGATTGAAATAGAAATTTATCTACATAATATGTTTAATTATATGTATATAATTATATATTATGTTAATTATATATGTTGTTTTTGTCAGAAATGCATAAAATCCGGTGTCCTAGTGATAAACGAAAATGCGTGAAAAACTCGAAAGAAATTGACCGAAAATCGTGGAACCGTTTCGGGAAATGCTAGCAGAATGAAATAGTAAAGTGGGTGTAGTTGTAAAATGATCGCAATAATGGGAAAGTTCCTTGGAAGAGATCCTAGGGTTCGAGCCGTTTGGACGTTTGCCTTGTGGATAAACAATTCGCCGCTTCCGAAACGCGTTTCTTTCAAACCTCTCGACGAAACTGTTCGCCTTTGTCAGGAAAATGAACGGCGCAGGATTAGGCACAATGGGGGAGCTATTCTCTTTTGTTTTCTTCGCTGTGGGTTTATACCTGGTTGCCAGAGGCCATAGGTTTCGGCGGGTTTCCGTTAAATACCGGACGTGGTAAGAAACGGCGACGATTATTTAAGTACCTGGCCGTGAGTCTTGTTTCCCTGTGGGTGGGATTATTACCGTTAGGTTGATCGAGTCCGACGTTTTTGGACATAGTGCTCTTGAATGCTTGATAGCCAGGCTCATCTTGATCGTCAATCAAAAACTGGGACACTTTCAATTTCGTGACCAACATTTTAGCCTTTTATTATTTTAGTCTCGATCAAACATATATCTTTTGTTGGTTATAAATCGCTGCTACGTTAACGTAAACTTTTCTTGAAAATTTCGTCGGGGAAAAATTGTTTCGAAGAACGCTTTCTCGCCGGTTTTTAACGGGCTCGAATAACGTCTATTTACCTGTCGGCGTGCAACGCGCACCGCGATAAAAACATCGATTTGAATCGGAGCGATATCGATTTGTTTTGTCGGCAAACAGAGCACATTCGATTCCTCGTTAAACGCAGCGAGTGTTGACTCTGGACTCAGACGTTGTTGAAAAATTTCACGCTCGGTATGCGATCGACACACGCGAAACATCCGAAACGCTTTGCCCCGGCGTCATTTGATTTTTCTTTCTCACGGGACACGGGGCAACAGAAACATTTATCTCGAGATTGATGCGTTGCAATTCTGCTACGAGTCTGCTGGCAATCTGCTGCAATTCTGCAGAAATTCTGCTGTGCTTGGAGCTATTGTGCAATTTTCAAGCTTGTTCCACTTTCATTAAACCGTAGAAATAAATACTGTTCAATTCAATTTTCGTGAGAATACATTAAAGCTTGCACAAAGTAGCCACGAAAACCTGCTCAATACTAAACGAACTTCAAAGACGATAAAGCACAAAGTAAAGCTTTTTCCACCACGGTAGATTAATATATCGCGCTGGAAGGGGTTGGCAGCACCAATGGGAGGGGGTATTTGAATTTCCGTGGAACCTAGAGCTGGTGGAAGCTGCGAGGCAGGAAAGATTCCCGTGAAAAAGCGCGGGAAATGTATACAGCCGCGCGTCAGCGGTTTCCCGAGGGATGAAGAGGTGACGTTGCGGGGGTGGGAACGGAACCGGGATCACCATGGCGACCGCGGTATTCCGAGATAAGGCAGAATCGTGACCAGATTGCGTATAGGGACTCTCCCGCGTTTCTAAATGAAGGTTGCGTACCGATCCCACGGTAGCCGTGCACGTATAACGTTGCATAACGTACCTATAGCATTCGGCTGCGAGTGACGCGCTTCTGACGTGGCCTGCGATCGAGGGATTTGCATCCTGATTTATCGCTCGATCATTTCCCCATAACCGCATTTTCAATTACGCAGGGCATTTTTTTGCAACCCTCAACGCTCCGCAAAAATCACAGAAATCATTTAATATTTGAAATCATATTTAATATTTGAAATCATATTTAATATTATAAATCATATTTAATATTTGAAATCATATTTAATATTATAAATCATATTTAATATTACAAATCATATTTAATATTATAAAACATATTTAATATTACGAATCATATTCAATCTTCATCACCTATCGAAATTGTAAACCGAAACGTAGTGAGATAGTAAAATTCTCCATTTGCAAACAGTTATACATTAACTAGAATAATTTGCATAAATTTGAATTTGTTCAAATAGTTACTTTAATGGTTACAATGCCTTGAAAGTCACAGTAATATGTTTAACAGTAGGAAGCGGTTTTGCACTGGCTTCTATGAAAGTGACGAGGTTGTATTCATTCAAATTGTTTTGTACAATAAATTCGAGACAGTGTGATTTCAATAATCGCAGAATCGGCAAAATGGATGTTTCTTATAATCTCTATGTTCGACTTAGTTCCTTGCAATATTGATAAAATTCGATTGACTCAAATACATTAGATGTAACAAGAAGTAATTTTTTAAATATAAAATTAAAATTACGATAAAATCTCTAAAATTTTCTTACGCAGTTTGGACGTTTATAAAATTTGTCGTGTACAACATTGTTGAATGTACTGTGCTTCCAGAGAACGTGATAAAAAATTGTTACGGGGTTGTTTGATTGGAGACGTGTTCTCGAATCAGGATTCGGGAAATTAGCGACAGAACATGGTCGTCGAATAAATCTGTCGATTTCTTATGCTCTCCTTGACTCGCTCCCCCTTATTATCTGGACACGCAATTAGAGATTATTGTACTCGAGACATGGAAATAGTTGTGTTCGGAACGATTCTGATTCATCGCGTTTGTTCTCCTTCCATCGTCTCATTTCCCCTCGCAACTAACAATGCAGTTGTAGCTTTCTCGTTCTCTTCCTCGCGTAATCGTTCCTCGCTGGTGCTGACTTCGATTCCAGTTGGCGTATTATGAATCGTTTATAAATAATTGATCGGGGAATTCCTGAGGGTCATTTTTCTGTATTCCTCTTTTTCGGATTTTCATTGCGCAACTAGTCGCCTCACAATCGGGAGACGATTCGCATTCACTTCCACTCTGATTAATTATTCATCTTACCTTTTTATTCTTCGAATGTTAATCCTACCACTGGATATCTGATCTTTTACAATTATTACAATAATCAATATCGAGATGTAGATACGTATGGTTATGTTCGATACCTTTTTTATGTATTTGTTGTTTATTAATAAAGCACAGCATTCAGTCAATATCATTCCCGACTGCAAATGGTTTCCGTTCAATCACGGTATGTTTACAATAAGCCATGATGAAATCGTTAACATTACATATTTACATTTGCAACCGAATGATTTGTGCTGCTGCTCAATATAGGTTAGTTTTTAAATAAATTTTGTTACAGCTCGTAGCAAATACAGGGTATCCCAAAAATGTTATATTTCCTTGCAAGGGGTGATTCCTGGCGTCATTTCAAGTAATTTGTTCCTTTTCGAAAATGTTCTTCGTGGTTTTATTAAGGAGTTATTCACAAAAATACGGACCAATCAGAGCGCGGCTACTGTGGACGGATTCGTCCGTGTTTCTTGTTAAGAACACGTTGACAAAGCTGCGGGAAACATTTTCAAAGGAAAAAGCTACTTCAAATGATCTCAGGAATCACCCCTTTCAAGTAACTACAACATTTTTGGGACACCCTGTATTATAGAAAATCATATTAGAATCGGAATTGCCATTTTATCACAACACAACTGCACTATACATATACCAATCGCGTTCGGTGCTTGGTAAAATTGTGGTGTTAATTACCAGCGATCTATGAGTGAGTTGTGATTAGCTGGAAATTGAATAGCCGGCTGAAAAAGCTTGAAGAACAATTTCATTGTACATTATCGAAGCAATTACTCGCTCTGTTACACGCAACGCTCGCTCCGCTCCGAACTTTTTGCAATTCCATCGCGAGATAAGGTTTGCAAAACGCAGAAACTTCCTCATTAGAGCACTCGGTCGCGAAAAAGCAATCTCGAAAGATGATTTACGATGCAATTACACGTGTACTCGCCGTGGAACGTTCGCGAGAGCGGTTTCCAGGTAACGTGTTCAGCTCCGGCAACGGTCGAAACAAAATTCTAAACGTGCATCTCGTTAAGGGCTCGATCCAGTAGCGCCCGTGTGCTTCAATTCGCGGGGCATTGATTCGCGAACAACACCCGAAACATCTATTCACGCTTGTGGCCCATTAAAATTCATTACACCGCGAAAGTAATTCCTTGCTATTGAATCGGCTCGCGCCCGCACCGTTCCTCTCGAAACCGTTCGCACTAATCGGCACTCTGCACGAATCAAAGCTATTGTTCGATTATTCGCGACACTTTCCCGTTTGTTAAGAAAAAGTTTGACTGAGGGCTTCATGAAAATCGCAATTTTCATAGTTAATTGTGAGAAACTTAAAGTGGGACGAAATTGTTTTTCATTCTTATTATGCGGACGTTTGTGACTCTTGACCCTTTAGGAGATATGTGTCGGGACAGAGGGCCTATTTAAGAATAAAGGGCGTACTCAAAATTGAGAAAAACTAGGGCTCCTTTGGCGATGCAATGAGCTGCATCCTCCACTATAATTTAGGCCGATTTCGGTCCTATATAAGACACAAAATCAGGATTTCCAAGTGAATTCAAGGCAGTATTACTTTTATCGCGACGAGAAACAAGATCGGGTAGCTAAATTTCCAATCGAGCAGTTATTAGTACATATTCGGTTCATTAAACCATAGTAGATCGTCCCCACATTTCTTGGTGCGTAAAAACTGAGACCTAATTTCATACAATCCGCAAAAAGTTACATTGAACAATTGTAAAATCCCGGATTTAGTAATAGAATATATTATTACTCTATATTAAGATATTAGAGTCGTTATTCTCACATCCCTTTCGAAATTTCAAAATGTAGTTAGTATTCTGCGACGATACACCTTTGCCGCTCGAGGTGTATCAAGTTCATTTTCATAAGAGTCGAGACAAAGGAACCATGACCCCTTATTTCTATTTAACGGCGACCCGAGGATGATATAAACATCGGCCAACGACACCACAAACCACAAAAACAATCCTCAGCTCACGCCAAACCTGCGTCTATCCTTGGCTCATAACATAAAAATGACATGACAGTATTACGAATTTTTATCGATATACATAGTTTACAATTTTTTACTAATCTTTTTAAACTCAACGGTTGAGGATTTCTCAGTACGTTGTTCGAAAGCGACAACAATTCCTTTCATTTATCAACGAATTTTTGGAATTAATCAACTTCCAAATTATTATTTGAAAGAAAATTATTGAATATCCGTGAGCGTAATAGTAGAAGTAACATTTTATATTGATCAAGTTAATGGACAAGCTCTGAATCGGTAAGTTACATTATGTAAAATAGGATATTTTGTAACTAATATTTTATAAATGTAAACAACCTATATAAAAAAAATGTATTATCGAATCGAATTGAAAATTATTTGAGCAAGAAATGAGAGGATAAAATGGTTTGTTCGGCGGTTCGAATCGCGATGGTGCCGTGGAAGAGCGACAATAGCTGGCGACCGGAAACGGGCATCGAGTAGCCGCATTTAAATGACAAAAAGGCGGTGTTTATTTGGAAAGGGGGCATTAATGACGGCTGGGAGGGGGCGTAGAAGTTGAGGGGACCACCCACGAGCTCTCCCGCGGACACGCGAGGGTGCCCCGAGGAAGGGGAAATGTGAAAGCCGCATTTTCACCTATTGTTACGCGACCGCCTTTTAGCTTCGCGAGCGTACGCCCGCCAAGATAAGTGTTGCTCGGGTTTTATCCTCGCTGGTAACATTGTGTCGGCGAGGAGCACGTCGCGCGGACGTTTCAGGGTCGCTACCGATTCTGTTCTAACACGCTAGTTCCGATAAACAACACCGCACAGCTTCGGTGTGTGTACGCGACGTTTGTGAACAATTTATCTCTTGAGGATAGCAGGAATTCGATCGTCGAGTAGTGTAACGCGATATCAGATTGGGTATATCGGTAAAACAATGTTTACTTAATGTTAAACTGTTTTGTGTTGAATTATTTCTTTGGGAAACTGTTACTGACAGATTGGTGACGTTTTTCTGATTAAAACGAGTCCAAACACGATGCCGCTTGGATTATATTTAATTGTTTAATCTACGATTTAAATAACATCTTAAGTTCAGAATGATTATCTGATTAAATCCGCAGTGATTTCTACAATAAGTCGTATTTTATACGATTGAACACGAGAAGAAATGTATGAAGGACATATGTACTCGGACAATGAAGAATTCAGTTCGGATAGTCGAGGTTTCACCGAACCGTGAATTAACTTAGTAAATGTGATCGAAATTGGATTGTGTTTGGACTTGTTTTACTCGGTGAAATGTGACAAACATGTCGGTAACAGTACAATTCAAGCCTGCACGAATGGTAACAGTTTCATGTAGCAGCATCAGTTTCGTTTGTCGCACCCGGTGCATCGTTGTCTCGAGGATTGTTGCACCGGCGAGAATCGGTTTAAGCGGATTACACCGCGTAGCAAGCGCTCGCGTTAGTTCAGCGGTGACAAGAGTTACGAATTGTCGGAACAGCCGACAGCTTATTTTTCCTAGGTTCAACCGAAAGGTACCGTCTTTTTTCTCCGCGAGGATTTTTCACTAGTTTAATTTCGTTTCGTCTTTGGAAAATTTTTCTGAGGAACTTTCGTTCCCGAGCCGAGAGGCTGGCAGGGCCTCGATAAATGTCGAACGCGTTCCTTCAACTTCATTTGACTTTGTAAACGGCAGAAGATGCTCGCGAGTCGAATTTGAATAATCTTCTTACGCCCAGTGTCCATTTCCTGATCTTCGTTTAAGGCGGATCGTCGAGCATCCCTTTCAAATAAATTGAATTCGATTGTCGGCAGGGATGCAGCTCGCCCTCGGAGACCATTTACCGAAGGTTCACGTCTGTAGATCAGGATTAAGCGATGGGGAGAACGATAGCACGCGAAATATGGAAATCACTGTCGTGCGAGTGGCTCCTGAATCTACTAGACAAGCATCAGATGTTCCACTGTGGATCCGCAGACTGTAGAACAGACCGCGGCACAAATTGCTGTGTGGGGCACTGGTCTTACACCGTTAAGATCGGGAGCAAGGAGGCCACGCCTCTTCGGCACACTCGGAACGCAAAGAGCAATATAAATTTTGCTACTATCCCTGCTTTTGACCTTATTTGTCCTGAAATATCACAGACACTAGCATACATTGCCCTTTGGAGCATTGTTCTGGTTCCGTTGAGGTCGAGTGCAAACAATTCGCGCCCCTCTTTCACGCTCAAAATACAGATCGCAAGATATAATATTTTTTTCGTAACCCTATTTTTTTATCTCATTTGTCATGGTGGATCGCTTCAAAATAGGCACAAGCACAGATTGTCCTCTGGAGCCTTTTTCCGGTTCCGTTGAGGTCGAGAGCGATAAAGCCACGCCCCTTTAACAGACGTAGAATATAGTCAGGGAAATAGGTTGTCTTCCATTCCTATTTTTCACCTTGCTCGTCTCGAAAGATCAGTGTAAAAGTGATCTATGAATTGCTTTGTGGAGCACTGATTTAATCTATCAAAGTTGAGAGCAAAGAAGCCACGCCCTTTCCACACATTTAGAGTATAATTTGATTTCTATTCCTACTTTTGACCATATTTATCCAGAAGAATTACTTTACAACAGACACAAGCACAAATTGCCCTATCGAGCACTAAGACCGAGAGCGACAAAGCCACGCCCTTTTAATACGCTCAGAGTGCAAAGAACAAGACGGATTAATTTCGTAAAACCATACGTTAGTAAATTGTCGTGCAGCCCTCCGCAAGAATTACAGTAGAGACTCACCGATTTTGCGGGTCCATATTTCGTATTACGAGAGGTCCCTGGCTCCCGGAATTCACTCCCGCAACAAAGAAAGCCTCCACCCTGTGTTCCCTTTTATCCGACATTCGCACACGTGCACGAGTCGTTGCGTTTTCGCGTGGGGAACGGCATCTGCGTCGCCCGTCGCCGACGTAAAGGGAATAAGTTATGTCTGCGGGGGTGGTCGAAGGGTTGAGCCACCCCCAGACCCTAACACAGGCCTCTCCCCTGTTGCTGAATCGCTAATAGAAACGAGATCTTCGCGGGGAGGCGCGTTCAATTTTCGCGATGGACTCGTTCCTCGGATCCACGCGATTCTTTTCGCGGAAACGGGGGTTGCTACCCTCCACGGTGATCGATTCCGCAGAAAATTCGCGCGTCCCGCACCTCGCGGAATCGCACATGTATGTACGCACGCTCTTGGAAACTATCGAACCTGTGTTTTACGGATCGGTGAATATTTATGTCGAATTGTCTTGTTGTCGCTTAAATTAGCAACAACCCCTTCGTTTCGTTTTGCCTTTTCTGCGATTACCGGACTGCGGATTTTATCGCAAGCGTTTCTCTATGCGAGATTAAAATTTTTTACCGAAATTGCAACAAACTGGAGGGAAATAAAAATTTATTTTCCTTTTTAATATGTTTATAATAGTTTGAAGATAATAGAACTTTGGTGACTTTTTATTAACGTTTTTATTAATTTTTGGTAACTTAGTTGTAGTAACTTTTTACTGCTTTAAATTACACCTACTCAGCTTTTAGCGATTCATCCTATAAGTGCCAAGTATTTTATTTTTCAAGTAGTCACCTGGAGTCAGTTTTTAAAAACATTTGTGAGTCGGTCGATTTTTTCGACGTTGACACTAGAAACAAAGTTTTACTGTCGAAAATTTCGACCATTGACACTCATAGGGTTAAACAAATATCCCTCTAAGCACTTCAATGCTTTGGAACACCTAGCAGCATTGGAAAACACACAAAAAAGGAAATATATTTAATAATCGAAGAACAAGATCCCCAAAGAATTCGATTTTCACAAATGGCGTAGCATCGCACTTCCCGTTCAGAATCCGTGAAACAATTTCTGCCAGCCAGCAAGTTTCCTCGATCGGAGGCAAACAAATTAAGAAGCTCGCTCGCAACTTTCTTCGAGTTCTCCGTTCGAAGAGGCGCCTTTCCTTCGCGAACACACAAGGATTACATCGGAATGATCGTTAATTCCAAGGGGAAACTTCCGTGACCATGGAGATCGTTTTCGGACGGTATTCCACTCGAGGCTTAATCATCGATGGGAATCCCCGTCGGAGTGTAACGTTTTAATTGGCCTGGTTTTTCGGCGGAAAACTGGCCTTTCCGGTGGGAAATCGGCGAACAAAGAGAGGCACCGGGAAAAGTTTCGCACGCGAGCGATTCGCTCGTTTCGCGACGACTGTCCTCGACGGTGAACGATCCGCCGCGCCAAAAACGGCCTGTGACGCACGAGGATCTTGCTGCACGTGCACACGATCCGTCATTTCCGCGTGTCGCAGCGAAAACCAACGGTCACGTGCATGCACCGTCTGCATCGAGCCGTTGCGCGTGCGGTTCCGCGTGTGCGGACGCTCGAAATGCGACGGGGCTCGTTCACAAGTGATATTAGGAGATCTGGAAAAGTCGGGCTGCAAACTCTACAAGTGGGACGGTCCGCTGGCAGTGCATTTGCATTTTTGGTTAGGGGCTGCATACCGGTGCGTGGAAAATACGGTCGCATAAAAGAATTTTTATTTCCTGAAAAATCATTTTCATGAAATATATGAATTACCAAGCACTTTCCGATCTAGAAATTGCAATTAATTTTGTACAATACTTGAATATTTTTTATTATTCTATATGATTTTTTTTATGAAACTGAGGCAAATTAGTTGTACAATACTTAAACTTTAGTCGTTAAGTAACAAATTTACATATAATGTAATATAACGAATATACAATGTAATATAACAATACAATAAAAATATTTTGAATAATGATATCAGAATTGTTAGTGGTGCCTCAGAGTCGCAATTCGAGTGGTAAGATGACGGTATTGAAATCGTGAGTTTTCGAAAAATTGCTCTTTTCACTCGTAAAATTGTTATTTTTCTGGAGCGTTTTCGACTCGCTGGTTCGCTGGAAAATACAGTTGTCGGTAGCGAATGCAACTATCTCGGCGGTCGGTTTTCAGCGAATTCGCGAGCAATATGCGTCGCGAGCTCGAATGGATGACGCGCAGAACTGCACGTCTCTTTATCGGCGTTTTATCGTCGACGGCGCCACCGCTCGTCCCCTTGTCGCGTCGTCGCGAGAAATCAACAGGCCAGTCAATAATGGGTCGCGAGAGTCACCACGTGCGCCTAAGGTCGTTACGCGAACATGAATCTGGACGTCGAACCGCGAACTGCGGAAACACAAATAAAAAATAAAGTGATTCTCTCGCTTCGTTGTATCGGAGTAGATACGCATTGGTTTAAACTATTTTATATTTCGTTGATCATGACAAAAAATTTATTCAACCTTCCCACTATTTTAACACTGACTTTACGGGACTCGGCGTTCCAATATTTTCATGAAATTTTAAATATACATCCGTGAGGAATTATTCAACAAATTTAGTTCTTTGGGTACGTATTGAAAAAGTGGCTAAAAATTTGGTATATTCTTGCAGTTTTTATGAAGTAATGTGAAATTGTCTTTCAGCACCCTGTAAATATAGTGATAAATTTCATCAGATTTTTTCGCCATCAAGGTTATTTCAAGGCCATGGTGTGAAGGTCGTTGAACTCATCTCGACGCCGACCACCACATTGTATTAAAAAAAAAACGTTAATGTGCAAAAAAATGTGATAACCTTGGAAAACCGATAAAATGACCTTTACAGGATTTTTTCATCAATATCAGATGCACGCCTTAAAACCGTGCACACCCAATTTAGTCATTTTTTCTTACTTTCAATAGTAGCGAAAATAATTTCAGTGTAGAGAGTTAAAATTAACACCCTGTATGTTATGCTTACTTACTTTGAGAAGCAAAAATTTATTACTTACTTTAATTTAAGTTAATAGATAATTTATTCGCTTTAAAAGCTTGTTAACTTTAATAAATTAGTTTATCTCAAACGTAATTAGAGGTAATGAAATTGAAAAAATAAATTATTGTGAATAGAATTCGCAGGGCTTTAACATTTTTTGAACATTTTTATTCTGCAAAAAGGTACGTACTCTACTAATCACATTTTTATTGTTTTATTTACACTGTAAGGATGCACTCGAGGAGTGGAATGGAGGGGGGTAGAAAATCAGATTTATCAGGAAAGCATTGATAACGTTTTTATTCGACGGTATGGTATCGAGGCAGAATTTTTCACAATTTTCGATCAGCATCGTCACGTTTTATCCTTGAATTGCTCGCGGAGAGTATAGCGGACGCGTGGGCACACGTCGAAATAGGAACACGGATCCGTGGCGCGTGCTAACACGGGGCAGCCAGAAGCAGAGTCGGTGAACGAGAGCCGCTTGTGCAATTTACTCGAATGCCGTGTCCGGAGTCAATGCTAGGACCTTGCACTGGCCGAGCGAGTGAACGAGCGCGCGCGCGCGCACACCAAAGTGCATATAACCTGCATATTAGAAGCGCTGTACCGGGAAACGGTGAACTCGAACCAAAGAATCGATATCGAGTGTCGCAAATGTATCGAACGGCAACGTGAACATTGTCCAAAATACTCCACAACAAATGTTGAACCCTTATGCACTGTGCAATTTGATCCGAAATTGCATTTATTGCTGATGTACAAAAATTAATTACCCACGTACATGCTTTTATACACAATGATATACTGTTTGATTGTTTCTTATCTATTTTTTACTTCAAATCTGTCTCCAGTTACTATATGATCGTTCCAAAAGTTGCGTGACGTTCCTGATTGCACTAATCCTGATATCTCGAAGAGACTGTATATATTGGGTCTGATTTTGAAACAGTTTAGGAAGTGTGTCCACTACATTTTTCCCCCGAGTGTGCATCTCTAAATATTCTGAACACATTACCTAGTAAACTAATCCTTCTAACATCTCAAAGAAACTGTATTCGTTGGGTTCAATTTTAAAAAAGTTGACGAACGGTGTCCACTAAATTTTGTTCCTCAGTCTATATCTCTAAATTTTCTAAACACATTAATCTCAAAGAAACTATATTCGTTGGGTTCAATTTTGAAAAAGTTGTCGCAGGGTGTGCACTAAATTTTGTTTCTCAGTCTACATCTCTAAATTTTCTGAACACATTAATCTCAAAGAAACTGTATTCGTTGGGTCCAGTTTTGAAAAAGTTTTCGAGAGGTGTCCACTTAATTTTGTCCCTGAGTCTACATCTCTAAATTTTCTGAACATATTAATCTCGGAGAAACTGTATTCGTTGAGTTCAATTTTGAAAAAAAATTATCCAAGGGTGTCCACTAAATTTTGCCCTCGAGGGTGCATCTCTAAATATTCTGAACACGTTGCCTAGCAAACTAATCCTAACATCTCAAAGAAACTGTATTCGTTGGGTCCAGTTTCGAAAAAGTTGTCGAGGGGTGCCCACTTAATTTTGCCTCCGAGTGTGCAGCTCTAAATGTTCTGAACGGCGCACGATGCAGCAGTAATGCAACAAGCGGCATTGTCCGTCGTTATCGAGGGAAGGTTAACTAACACGGTTGGCTGAATCACGTCGAAAGAGTGTGCCGGCAGAGAGGCTCAGCTTGATTCAAAGAAACGCGATCACGCGTCGGTGACGCGCGACCAAGACGATGCTTGTCCCCGGTTTCTAGCACCTGGCCAAGCACCGTGCACGGTGCGCCGCGTTGCCCTGCGTTGCACCGTGTTGCACCGTGTTGCACCGTGTTGCACCGCGATACTCCGGTGAGCGGATCCCGCGGCATTCAAAGACAAGCGTCCTCCTCCTCTTCTTCCCGCCGAGGATAATTCCGAAGAGAATAAGGTTGCGGGAAAGAGAGCGGCATTCTGAATCATTCCGCTGCTCGATCACACAGGGAGTATTCTTTCGACGCGAGAAACTTGGTATGTATATGCGAGGTGCATCTTGATGGAACGCGAGTGCTACCCTTTCTGATGCTTTCTATGCGAGGGCTTTATTGGAGTAGGCGGAAGAGCGGGAGCAAATTAATTCACGTATAACCTCACTAATGCAACTTTCGCTTTAACGGTAAACCTACCACCAGAGTTGAGCAAAACGTAAACCGATTAATGACTGAAAATTACGATCAATATATAATTCAATTATTAATTGTGGCTACTGATTAGTAAATAATCAGTAATCATTGATTAATTAATAAGAAAGGGATCAAAAGTTGTTGTAATCAATGTTCGTGATTGCTTTATCAATTATTAATCATGAAATGATTACATCTTTGATTATGATCTAATCTGTACTTTTGCAGTAATAACAACATTGTTGACATTTTTTTAGGAATGTCTATATTTTTTATGTAGTTTTACATAGACAACCCTTGGAACAAGTTATTTTTAGTGTAATTTGCTTTTAATACAACTTTCAACGTACAGATACATATATATTACAGATCTGCATAAAATATAATTAATCATAACAGAAGGTAATCATGATTACGGACTTATTTTAATGGTGCTTGATTGATTAATGATCACAGTTGCTATGATTACATTAAATAATCGATTACAGAAATCTATTACAGAAGAATTAATTATTGCTCAACTCTGCCTACACGACAGATCAAATGACCGGTTCCAGATTTCCTATTTCACAATTATTGAAATGATAAAGATGCTTTTGTGGTAAACCATTAAATAAATATATTTAGTAGAGCAGATATTATAATGTGAACCGTGCAAAGTTCAAATAAATTTAATCTTATTAATTTTATAAGACAAAATCAACGTACTTGTAAAAATCGGTAGGTTTAGTGTTAAATGATTAATATGTCTTTTTAGTGGAACGTTAAAAAATTGTTGAAAGAAATGCAGTAAGTGGATATACGGTTAGCTACGCAAGGGTTAAGATGTGGCGTTAAGTCAAACAGACAAACATTGACCGACACTATTTTTATATTAAACGGTTGTAAACGTCAGGTTGATCAAAAGTACCTCAGCTAAATAATTCAAAGACGACCGTCTGCGCCGACGATTAGCGAATTTTCGCGAGGTTTATTAGGTTGGTTAGTTTTATAATGCCTGTGTCTTTACCACAGTCGCTTGTTGAGGGGAGGGAGCATGAACTGAGGGGAAAAACGTACCCTCTCTCTGCCAGTACCTGATTACTCAGGTGAAATTATTGTGACGCGTTTGCGACAGAGAAGAAACGCGTCACGTGATCGGTCGGAAGGGTGGGGGAATAGCGTCGTAGAAGGGGAAGGTAGAATGTAGGGATGAAATCTGGCGACTCTGGTCTCTTTACCACGACTGATAATTGTCCTTATTCAAGAAAATGTTCCTATAACTTGACAAATTGTAAAAGACAAAACTTAATTTTGACGGCGGTTCTAGCATCAATCTTACGGTAATTGCAATGAATTTTTCGCAAATATCACGCACACAGGTATTTCGCACGTATCGAGGCATTACCATATTGAGGCTACACTAAATTTCGGAACGATTCGAGACGGGAGCCCGGAGGCGATATTCGGAGTTCTCGTGCAAGAACGATCGCCTATGCGTTTCGTGACCCTGAGTTCCTGGTCGGGGGTGAAAATTCCCGTCCCAGGCCGCGATCTCGCCGGCAGATACGCAAAATTTCTCCTATTCTCGGTCTTTTCAGCCGAGGCAGCACGGTAACCGTTGAATATTAGTAGTTCTTTCGAAGGGGCGGGGCCCCGGTTGAATGCCGATGGAAATGGGCTCATTGTTGGGTCGGCCGGGGGAAAATCGCAGCCACCGTTATTTCACGGTTTTCCGTTCGGCTTGTTCCACATTCATCGTTACCTCGTGCTAACGCGCGAATTATTCGCGGATCGGTTTTCGGTGTTTACCGGACGGCGCGGCGGTCGAGGCTTGCGAATTCCTTTCGCGTCCGATGAGAAGTCCACGACGAGAAGATCGATCAGACTCTTAAGACTTTTATTTAGGGATTATTATACTTGTACGGAATACTCCTTCGATCTTCTTTGCCTTAAATACTGCAGAAAGTGAATTCAATCGTCTAACCCTATACAGTGTTGTTATCATTATAGTAATCACTAGATTGCGGATCTTTATGCATTTATGGCTGCTGAAAATTTTCAAAAAAATGCCGTATCAGTATCACAGAGTGTTTATACATATATATTTATTAATTAACTTAATTCCATAAAATTCAAAATTTTATATGCTTTAAACACTTAAATATAATATTTATTCATTTATTAATAATTTATTATTAAATTAAATTTAATTCTTTAAATTAGACTAAAGAGACTTTTATTTATTCCAGACCTGCGAAGGCTACTACCACTGAAAATAAGATTTTATTTGATTGCACTTTCTTTAAATTCGTCTACAAAGTCTAGTAATCACCTTCACTACTTCATCCATTTAAGAATTGTTTGGATTATCGTGGAATGTGCTTATTTTCATCATACATTTTTTGAAGGAATTCTTTTCTTGATAGTGTCGATGAGCATTCGCACCATACTAATGGTAATGACAATTCGCAGGTGATACCCTGTAGGTTCAGAGCTTAAGGGCTCAGAGTTTGATGATGATTTTGGAATGTTCGATTTGAATGGAATGTTCACAGTAAGAGATTTCATACAGTTTCTATTCTTGAGGATTTCAAGCCTAGACCATGTCATTTTCGAATGATCCCCTCAAAGTGTTGTTCAACAAGCATCGTAGGGATTCAGTAGGGATCACGAACCGTATTACAGTGAGGCAAGAGGTACATAGAAATTACTAATATAGCGAGGTATCAAAGTCTGATGACAATTCTGAAATGCTCGAATTGGATGATCTTTTGGAGGCTTATCTATGCCTAACTTTGAATATCTTAGACCTAGACCATGTCCACTTGCAATCGTTTCCCCAACGCGTAAGGAACTACAATACAGCGAGGCAGGAGGCACGTAGAAAAGACTATAGTGAGATATCAGAGTTTGAGGATGATTTGGGAATGCTCGGATTGAGTAGGCACATAGAAATGATTGGTATAGCGAGGTATCAGAGTTTGAGGACAATTTTGTAATGCTCGAATTGCATGAGCTTGAAGGCTTATCTATGCTTAATCTTAACTATCCTAGACACGTTTTGCCAACGTGTCGTCCAACAAGCATTGAAGCTAGCTCCATCATGGGTTAGGAACTATAATACAGAGGCAGGAGAGATTCGCGAGCGTGAAGAAGCGGTAGTAGGTGGATTAGCAGTCTGGTGTTTTTACAATCGCACGAGGTCGACCACGACCGAGACTCTCGAGGTTTCGCGACGTCTGCGTCTGGTTCAGTTTGGTCGGAAGGCCGAGGCAAGCAAAAGCCGCAGGCCGATCGAGCCAGCTGCCAGGCAGGTGATGGTGCAGCTGCCTGCGAGGCGAGCACGTCCTCTCCTCTCTTTCTCTCCTCTCTCATCGGCGAGATCCCCTCTCGTTCCTGGACCAGTCGCACGGGATCGACGTTCTCCCCGTTCCTTCTCTCCGAAACGGCACCGACGAAAATCGACTGCGGGCCCGATTTGACCTGCCGTAGGTTCCCAGGGACGTCCTCTTTAACTATTGCGAGGTGAAACGTGCTTTTGGGTCCACTCCTCTGGCGCAGCAGCCTTCCCAGCTTCTCTTAGTTCAAATAGAGGACAATGAGTTCCAAACATTCTGGGACTGTGAGTTTCGGGACGTTGTCGTTCGTGGACTGGTTTCTTTGAACGATCTTGGGTTGAAGATGCTGTTGAAGTGAGAAGTAGAAGTAGCTTACTGTACTGCGATCTCTTGTATCGGATTGTTGGTGAACCCCTTGGATCGTAACGGTATAGTTCCAGAGCTTTGTTAATTAACAACCTAAAAGGAGGAATATTAGCCCTTTACACTCGAATGACGACTCTGAGGGGTCACTCAAAATTACAATAACATTATTTAATACGATTATTATTACTTGGGTTTTTATGCAAAACAAAGAGATTTTTATGCAAAAATAAGAGCCAAATAAACAGTTCTTCTTTCCTTCAATGACTTCGAAAAGTTAAAAATTGATGCTCCTGAATGTTCATAATGTTTCTCCTATTCCAAATTACACCCAGACCATTTTTGTTATGAATGCATAAAATCCGCAGTTATTATTAAATTTTTCTGTGTTCAATGAACCGCCAAAAGTTCCCGTTTTGTACTTAAGAACAATTTCATGTATAATGTAAAAAAACTCGTATAAAAATCTTGATTTTGAACATGGTCTTTATATTCTTGTTTTATGTCTTACGACATATAAAACCATCTTCAGTGAAATGAGGATCCTGCATAGATGAAGAAGTAAATATCGGTTCACAACGGTACCGAAGAAATCAGAATGTGAATAGATCATAAGGCTATATGCTGCTACCCAATGGAATAAAACTGCGGGTAGATTAAATGAGACTGAATGAAAAAGAGATACGAATAAGAGATCAAGAGGATATCTAAGATCCAGAGAAGCGTAGCAGGATTAAGCGAAGAGCAGTGCTATGGAGCAAGACTCCGCCACTGATTGCACCATCCGACTGAAAAATGATCGTATAACTGAAATTCCACTTATTTCCGGATTCTGCGTGATTCTACGTTCTTCTGGGTTGTTCGCCGGCATCGCTTCTCGAATGACCCACTACCGGAGGCTGATCGGAGTCGCGAGATCATTTCCACGGCGGCGACTGAAACGCGATCCTCACCCGGTCTAATCGTCGCTTGGAGCGCGCGATGTATCACATATACATACTTACCAGGTGGAAAGGTGTTCGTCCGAGGGACTCCCGTTTCGCGAAGTTTCCGTGTTCGCCGGAAAATGTGCCGCGAAGGTTGCTTTTAATTTACGAGAAAGTTTGCCAGATGGCCAGGTGATATCGCAGCTGTCTATGCTCCAGCGCACGCGACCGCTTATCTCGTTCAGACTCGTGAAAAATGCCGATGTGCTCCAGCCGTCGATGGCGGCTGCTGCTGCACCTTTTCCTTCCTTTTTCTTGTAGCTTGTACTTCTCTCTTGGCCCTTTTAATTATTTTTTACGCGGTTTCGATCCAAAAGCATCGAAAAGCACCTCACCGCCGCCGCGGCACGAGCAACTGCGTAGAAAACCGGCCGCCTTTTGCATACACAATCTGGAAACTTGTCACGCTCCAGATACGCGCGCGAGCGCGCTCCTTCATCCTACTAAACTGGATACCACCACTGGATGAAAGCAATATCGCGGCCCCGAACTGCCGAAACTGGAAACTCGCTCCGATTCGTATCTATCTTCTTATCGAAAGTCGGCTTCCTTTGACAGATCGCGGCTGCGAACGCTCTATATACGGTTTTTACGACTGTTTGTCCAGCGTTCTGCAGCTTTGAATCTTACGGGAGGCGTGGGTAGTGTGTTTTTCGCCCTGGGAGCACTCTTAGTAGCCCCCAAGGGCAATTTGGTCGAGAAAATTGGAGAACTATGATCATCGAGACAGATTTGGTAGGATTTGAGGACTTTGAGTACTTTCTGTTGATTGTTCTGGAGCTTTGAATTTCAATAGTAACGTGGTCACTGAGCTTTTCACCCTGTGAGCTCGGTTGGCCCCAAGGGTAATCTATCGGTGCAAATTGAAGAACGAACATTGTCGACCGAATTAGTAGGGTTTCTGAACTTTGAGTAGTCTGTCAATTCTTCTGGACTTTAAATTCTCAAGGTAGACACAAGGAATGATGATCCTTGCCCCGAAAGCGCTCCAAAATGCCCCTAAGGGCAACGTCTTGAAACAATTAGTAGAACGATGATTGTTCGTGAAGCATTGTGGTCCTGAATTATAGAAGACACAGCGTATAGGTTAGTTGAGAATACGGATATTGCCTTGCGGTGCACCGTACCAGCTTCATTCAGGCCAGGAGCAGCGAAACCACGCCCACGCAATGCAAATAGGCGTGGCTTCGTCGCTCTTCATGTTGTCTGAACAAATTAGATCATTTTGGCATCCCAAAAACAATATCTAATTTTATGAGAAAGAGAAAGACTGAATAAAAAACTCGTTTTTTTTTAAATTTGTTTGAGGATCATAAAAATATCTTTTTGTTGCTTTCATTTCACGAAACGACGTTGTGTCGTTGCTTTTCTTAGATATTTTAATGAATTGAAGATAATTTAGATTCTTTTTCAAGAATCGGATTCTTGTAGTCTGCCTGTTGTCGATTTCATCTGCCGATTCTCGTTACAAATGCACAACACTAACCGACAACTCACGCAGCACTCGAATCCAGCGCTTCACGTAATAGTTTAGCAACTCGAATCTGCCAATTCGAGCCTGCTATTGACTTCGCGCGAAGACACGAACGTGTAAGTCGTGTGCCCAACAGGTTCCAGTTAGTACAGTGGTCGCGTGTAGCCACTAATTCGAACTATGAGTTGGACTGTCTCGACTAACGTGACCGAGCCGTTGTACTATCAAATTCGATCGCTTCGACCTACCATACACCCCCTCCGTGTTTCCATTTAACCCACCCGTCATGTTGGATCCGTTCTAATCGAAATGTTAGAAAGAAATTCAAGAAACTTAATATTTGCAATTATCGTGAATACCGGAAATTACTATAACAAAAATCAATTTCGGGTCATGGGAGATCCCGGTATACCAGTTAAGAATAAACAATCGAAAAATTAGTGTTTCGAACAATCTGACCACCAAAAACTAATTCGATAACCCAATCAAAAGCGAAACGTGCCCGGGTCTTCGTGGACCCAGGTCTTCTGCTAGCCGGCGAGCGTCCGCGAGGGTTAACAAACGCGTTGCGTGGCACGCGCCGGATTTAATCGCGCGATATCAAAGGATAATTAGTCAGCGTCCGGCGCGTCTTGTTTTGCGCAGACCAATTACTGTTTAGCGGACGGTTCGATGGACAGAGAAAAGGCGGGAAAGAGAGAGAGGCGACGCCACGGAAGAGAGATAAAGAGAGGAGCAGACACGGTCTGGCAACATTTTTCTTGGAGCAGCTGCAGCTGCGGGAGCGAACAAGCGAACAAGCCGAGTCAAAAGTCACGAGGGGTGCGCGCAGGGGAGACGTCGCACCGGAAATACCCGCAACACATGCTCTCCGCCAGCTTCCTGTCATGTAGGTGGTTTAACTCCGACGCCGGGGTGACGATAAAATATAATTTCCAGGCTGCGTCGCAGCCGAGTTGCCACAGGAAGCCGCTCTCGATCCGCCTCGCGAAAAACAAGCGAATCAGTGGGTCCACCGGAAGCTTCCGGTCGCCGTTCAATGGCTACGTGCGTCGTACAGGGTGTAACAGAATATTTCGGTATCGCTTCTTCGACTGATCCTGCACCTTTGGATCTCGATGGAGATTTTTTAAGAAAGCAGCCACGAAGGTGACCTTGAGCATAATATTTCAAGGTTAAACAAATTTTTTTCCTTCGCATTGCATCATTTAATACTCGTTCAGACTCTTGTTCCTCGTGACGAGTACTAAACGATAGAATAAAACAACAATTTGACCTTGAAAATTATGCTCAAGATCAATTTGACGGCCACCTTTTCTGACACAACTCCAGCGATCCAAAGGTGTAGAATCCATGACAATACATTTTTCTATTTTCTCTTTGGGACGGCATAGTGAATTGATCGATACATTATGGTAAAAATTGCAAGAAATCTAAATAAAGTTTATCTGTTTATTATTTATTAATGGTTTATTTTAACGTATTCTCATCGCTCTCATAAGATGATAAATACCAGCTACTTGATGCTCGTTCAGTGTTAAACGAATCGTTCAAAGGTAATCGGTTAAATGATTCTTTTGAACTCCCGGATCAAAATGGACCCTGTCACGGAGTCCAGAGGCTAATGAATCATTTTGATTTTAATCGGCAACATTTCCACCGTTTTTTCAATGGCGGATATTTAACGGAAAGCGAGTAGAAAGGAGAGAAAGAGAGAAGTTAGAAAAGCGTGGAATAATTTGAGCGGCAAATATTTGAAGGATCATTGCGATTGTATGTATCGCGAGCGGCAGTTATCGATATAAAAAGATAAATATTACTCTTGCCAGTTTTTTATACCCAGCAAACACGTTCGTCAGAGAATCGTGGGGCCGATATCGTTTTACACGGAAATACAATTTCGACAAATTCGAACCTGCCGGTCGTATGTCCCACCCCCACGTTCTGTTTCTGCTCTGGAATATACATAGAGAGAGAGAAGCTGGAAAACAGTAGTCGAGTATGAACGATTCTATTAAACCAATCGATTTAACTCGGGGACAGAAAAAATAACAGCGACCATGAAATTGCGTTTTTATTCGATCGTGGGGGTTACGTCAACAGATCAAACTTTCTCGATCTTGTAAGTACCATAATTGCGATCATAACGGGATATTCGTATTTTTTCACACGTCGTGTTTCTCGTACGTGGCTGACGGAATTTTTTTGTTTCGATTTGTAAAAATTGCGGTAGCGGCCTGACATAATTACGATTTTAGTGCACTCTCTGCATTATTCTAGACGAGATCTCTGTGCCGCGTTATTCGTTTGATGAAATTATTTGTTGGGAATTGTTTGGATTTTTTAAAAATACATTTTTCGCGTTGGTACATTGAGCGTATCAAATTTTTCTAGAAAAATGCAATTTAGTTCTTTTTTAGGGAAATTTTAACAAATATCTCACGTGAAAGATTAATGTTTAAAGATCCGCTAATACTCACATTTAAGGGATGGTTCTAAGTGGATGGGATACAAGTGTAGAAAATATAATAATTTTAGGAAATATAAAAATTGTAGGAAATATCCCAATTGTAGAAATAAATAAACTTCTGCAGTCACCTAATAGAAACTACGCAAGCAAAGCTTAATAAATCCCGGGGGTTTCCAAGAATCTGCGAGTGGACCGAGATCGGAACAGAGCCGAGAATATTTTTCGCGGAAGTGGGATACACCGGCGCGCGGTGCAGTTGCATATTTCTGGCGGGAATATGTTGGTCCGCGAGTTGAACGGGTCCCACGCGACCGATCGTCGTCCGAGACGTCGTCGGACGGAAATGCCTCTCTCTCTCTCTCCTTTCTCTCTCGAGGGTGTCGTCGATTCGACGGCATAAGGGGCCGAGGGGGTGGTGCAGTCGGAGGTTTGCTTGAAGGGGGCTGAAATCGGCTTTGGGGACGGAGTGTAGTGTTTGCACGGGTTACCGACTGCATCCCTCTGCACACAATTCTGCCCCCATCCCCTCCACCCTACCACCGTCTCATCGAAAGGTGAGGGTCCTGAGAGTACTTCGACGCGCCCCTCGTTCGAATAAATTTCGGCCGATTGCCGTCGATCGGAACGTCGAAACTCTCGATTCTTTTCCTAGGAAATTCAATGCCATTTACTTTCACGTTAGTTGTGTAATTTTCATCTCGTTAACCAGACCTAGGGCGCAATTAATTAGACAAAATTTACCGACTCGCTCGCGTTCCGTATCGCCGATCTATCTCGGTGCGAAGTGGAAGATGTAAACGATACAGCAACCCTTCTATCTAGGCTATGGATTTATTTTTGGGCACCACAAATGGATGAAGTAGAAGATTTTAGGGGCAGTGAAGGAATTTAATTACTTTCTACCTATTGGAAATATTAATCCCTTAACGCACCAATTGAAAATTCAAAAGCGGTCGTTTTTCCACCAATTTTATTATTCTCCATGCACGTTTCGCGAATTAACTTGGGCACGCGGGAAAAATCGTTTTCTTAAACCCGACTTAACTCGTAAGTTCTCATAAAAATGACGATCATGTCAATTAATAAATTATTAAATATGACTTTTACTTGTACCTTCTGAAAACGTAAAGTATTTTTACTGTTACAGTAAAACCTCGATCTAAGGAAAACCCTGGGATCCGTGCTTTTCAAAAGTAGCTTTTCCTCGCGGGGTATGTCCCACATTGGAGGGGATGTTATGTTTTTCGTAGATGCTACAGTTTCCGTTTTCTTAGATCGAGGTTGTACTGTAAATAAAAAGTGTTCGGTTATATTCATGTCTTTCTCTTGTATCTTAAATTGTCTACGATTAAAATAACAAATACATTTTTGTTCAGTTTCTGTTCCTCACAGTCAAGACAATTTTTATTCTGCATAAATATCCATAATCCATTTATAATTTCTTTGGTTCTATTATGTATATGATGATCTCGAAACGTCCTGAATTATATTCGTAATAGTTTTAGCGTAAATCATTGGAGTGCGGATTTTGTGCATTTATGAGAAAAATCGGTGTACGTCGAATCAGTGGGAGGACTAAAAGGATCGTATTGTTTACAACTTAATAAAACCACAAAAGACAGAAACGGACTTCCAGTCGGCGTCATTTAACGCGAAAGCAAGTCTGCAGAAGCGATTCCCAGGAATCGGCGCGGAGTTCGTTGGCTTCTCTTTCACTTTCCACGGAGATTTTCATTCGGTGGGTCGAGACAGGTTCCATATCACAGGTGGAACGATAATGGGAAAGAGCACGCCGGGAAAAAGCGTGGTCGGTGTATTTTCACCGGCCGCGATTTTCTCGGAACAGGCAGCAGCCGGTCGAGAGCAACGAGCTGCGTCTTTTTCCAACGTTATGATCCAATTTCGGTGAAAATTCCTTTGTGTATATTTTCGTTACAGGCTCGTAGAAAAAAACTTTTTCGTAATATTTTCATCGGGATTCCGATCAAATGCTATTTTTTCCCCAATTTTTCATTAGACTCGGCGGTTAATCAAAGCGACACAGTTGAAAGGAAAATTGCACTGAAGTGTAATAACAGTATTACCATTGACACGTGGAGCATTGATCAATCGAACGGATCTGTTAATCCCTCGTGACGTCTGTGTACGGAACACACTCTCACGAATCTGGGTGTATTGATTACACAAGATATTAGGTACGATACTCTTTCGTGTATTAACAATTTATTAAAAACGATTAAAAGGTTTTAGCCTAGAAAAATGACAGGGCTCTATGTCGATTTGCAGCAATTTTTATCTGAATATATGCTTGGATAAGAAAATTTGTCGAATCAATATCCATGCAAGCAACTTCAGTATTTATATTTTTATAAAAATATAAAACCGGTCAATTGTGAACAGCAGTGGTAGGTTCGGTGTTAAAAATAGGATTTTATTTCACTCCACTTTTTCAAAACGAGTCCATGAAAATTGGAAATTGCATAAACATATGCAATCTTTGATTCCACTTAGCCAATAACTCCTCAATTCTATAAAATATTATTGCACCGAATTGTACATTCGATTGTAATTCATCAGTAGGAAATTCACGGTCTCCGCCAGCCGAGTGTTGAACTTGCTGAGAGACGAAATTTTTTTCGCTGTTACAATAGACGTGGATCATTTCGCTAATAAGACCAAAATCGCCGTCCCTAAAGGGTAAATTTCGGGGGTTACGGTGTTCTCCACAAAGGGTGGAATTGTCCGTCACGGGGGCAGACGAAAGAGAATCTTTCAATATCGGGGGGTTGATTGTGTTTCCACGCAAAGATCGTCGAATCGTCGAGCACGGAGGCTGGAGCAGAAACGAGCTCGGTTAGCAGCCATCTAACGCCTAGCCGTGTCCGCTTGTTGGACGTTCAATTGACTCTTACCTGGCGACCTACCTGCCGGGACAACCTTGACGCATTTCAATGGGCAAGCCGCGCGGAGCGACTCTCGGCTCTCGGCTCTCGACTCGCCACGGACTGGCAACCAGTTTCTGCGATAATGCTCTCGCCGGACTCCATAATCTCGCCGTAAAAGGAACAAAGCAATGGTGTCAAGTCTGTCGGCGACAGATCGCGCCTGTCTGGCAGGTGCGCATCGCTCGCGGACGCTTGCGCCAGGAGAGACGATACCGCCAGTTGGCTCGCATCTAGGTCCTCTCGGCCCGGTTGCGTGCGCCCGCAGGTGCAACTGCAACCGTCGCAGATGCGCCCGTGCAATTTTCTACCCTGAAATCGGCTCCGAGCCGAACGGAGCCGTGAAAACAACCTCCGCCTCTTTCTTTCGTTGCTTCTCTTTCCTCTTCTTTATGTTCTTCTTCCTACCCTTCTTCTTTATGTTCCTCTTCTTCTTCTTCTTCATCTTGTTCTACTGCCGCGAATTATGGCAAATAAATTGACGCGCACATGCCACAGTCTGCCTCTCGCTCTTTGTACCTTTCAGATCAGTCTTTTTCCCCTGATTGTCTTCTTTCTCTGTACGAAGGTTGTCCATAGTATTGCAGGAATTGGGAAGATCTTGACGTTTCGATGATTCTTCGTGGTCGGACGGGGAGGGGCTTCATGGTCGTTTTGTAAGAGCGTGCACCTCGGGGTAGACAGGTGAGTGATTCGGGGATTGCTACTCTTTGACAGGCTTGCTACTCGGTGTGTGCTTGCGGACTATTCTTGGTTCGTAGACTGCGTGGAAGAGGATCTTGATAGTTCTGTTTTGGTGGTCGTAGTGGAAGGGATTGTTAAAGTTTGTTGCGAGGACGCGAGAGCCGTGTACAGGGCGTCCCACGTAACGAATGAATTTTAGTCTGCTACAAAATGTAATAGAAAAAAATTTCGAAAAGAAATTTATCCGTGAAGGTCACCTTCGTTTTTTAAAATGGCACTACATATTTTTTAGTATACAATATCATTGCCTATGTCAAAACGAGTTCAACGAGTTCAACTAGTATACTACGACCTTGACATGACCTTAACAGTAAGGCGGGCTCGAGTTGTTGACATTTCTTTCGAGAGATCAATATCTTGACTATTATGCCAAAAACTCAAGCCTGCCTCACTGTTAAGAGCTTACTGGTAAGGTCATATCAAGGTGACCTAGATTTTTCACGAAGAAATTTCTTTTTTGAATTTCTCTATCTTGTAGCCGACTAAAAACTAACTAATTTCGTTCCGAACATTTTTTTATCTGGCTACCGGAAGTGTACTTAGCCGGACAAATTTTAATGAGTGCACTGATTAACCCGCTGTCTTATCATTGAACTCTTTTAGACTGAAACGTACCACTTAATTCCGTCTGAAGCTATCAATGGTGGAGATATTGATCTTTAAAATAATTTCAGCAAATTTTTTTTTCCCCTTCCCGAGTGAAATTGCTTTCTCGCTTAGAAAGAGGCTCTCGGCGACGTGTCACGGAACCGGCGGATCGGTCTTCGTGCCAGTTCGCAACTAAAGGGAAATTCGCGAGCCGCGGCGTCGCGTCGTGGCGGTTGAATATTTATTCCGTGGGATTCGAGGGGAAGTTTCGGTGCAGTAGTTGCCAGTTAGCCGGCGTGGCGCGGCGCGGCGCGGCGCGGCGCGGCGCACGCGAGTGTTCTGCAATCTCCGGAGGTCGCAGCCGGTTCACGAAAGTAATTAAAATCGCATAGGACACCGGGGCTTACTTCTCGCGGCAAACAACGTAAATGGCCGGAGTCCGCCGCGGTAAATCGCCGTCCCGAGAGAAATTTCTCGATTCCAACCGGTCCTACGAAACCCTTCCTCTCTTGCCTTCTGCAAGGCTGAACAAAGCTGAGCGCAACGCGCCTCGAGCAGAAATCCGAAACAGCAACACCAGGCTCTTTAATCCTCTCCGAGCTGGTTTGCTGCGGGTGATCGATGCATATTTCGCGAATTTTAAAGCTATACGAATTAAGCGGCTGTGAGCTGCTGATATTTTATTAATTTATCGTGTGTATTTAATCGGGATAGAAATTGTTCACTTTGTGCCTCTATCATGTCCATTGTTTAATTATTTATGTAGTTTAACATTAAATGTGCATATATTAGTGTAAGCATAAATTGTTTGGTCAATACGGTATAAATTATATAAATTTTCAGCGTTGGTCCTGCAGATGAAGCTTCCGTTAATCTTCTGCACAAGTGCTACTATTTTGATCATTTTTTCTATACTCTTGCATTTGGAATTTTCGTTTGTAACTTTTTTGTGGGATAGTTTTAACACCGAACTTGTGTAGAAAAAAGTATCAACAATATTCTTCAGTTAATTTCCTTTTCAAAAACCGTTTAAGTGGTCGATGTTTTGGACTGTTCACTTCTTGTCGCATTTGACTTGCTATAGCTTTGAATATAATTTAAATAATAAATTGTAAAAAATGGGGGCCATAGCTTTAACAGAGAGTTGTATATGAAAAAAATGTCAATCGCGTCCTTCGATTAACAACATTTAAAAAAATCATCCAATTGGCCGATGTTGTGCGCTGTCCACTTGTTGTTCTTGTACCAAACTTACATAATTTTTATTAACAAATTTGCAGTATTAAAAGCTGTGGAAATAAATTTAAAAAAATGAACGATGAAAAGTATACTTAAAGCACCAGAAAAATGTTTGATTTGTCCGTGCCTCGGTTGGAAAACTAATTAATAGAAAAAGGTGAAACAAGAAATGGGTGTAAAAGGTGTAGCAAACGAGAGAGGTCCGTGACAGCACACGATTGTTCCACGAAACACGGTGCAACGACAGCGTGAAACCCGTTCCATCGGTTTCTCTAAACCGAACGAAATTATCCGGGCTGCCGATAAAAGGCAGGCAATCAGGACAAAGAGCTCAAACATCGTTCCCACAACACGGGCGACTTAATCACCGTGTGGCCTCGAAAACTGGGCTCCCGTGTTGGAAACGTGTTCCGAGGGAAAATTGCGTTTCGCGCGCGAGAGCGAGAAAGGAAACTGCGGAAGAGATAAAAGAAATTTTTGTTGGTCCGCGGTATTTCTTCATTTCTTTCAGCTCCGCGAAATTCAACGAAGCATCAACGAACAAATTAAGTCGACCAAAAACCAAGGACAAACGAAAAATTTTCGGAGAGCGCTATAAATATCGAAACGAGCTACGAACACCAATTCTAGAAAACGAAAAAAACTCGGCAATAAAATATCGAGCAATTTATTAAGCTACGAGAATAACTCAAAGTGTCGAGGAACACAGAAAGACAGTCCGGGGGTTGAACGTCAGAGGGTGCATCGGCGCGCATTTTCGTATTTTTAAATTTCTATTTTGGAAAGGAACTTTCTCAATGCACATTCTTCGCCGGGCGAATATAAATTCCTCTTTGTAAGTTTGAACGGACGCGCAATTTTTCTGGAAATATGACTCAAGACATTTTTCTGCCTTCCGACCGGGGTGCGGGGTGCACGGGGAGAACGCTCTCCGGGCTCTGTTGTGCTCGCCCTGTCCGCAAATAACCGACGGAATCGCGCGAGCAAGAGCCTGGAAGCTGTTCGGGCTTTATTACGAAGCTGCGGCTAGCATCTAACGAAAAGCTCCGTCCGGGGAAACGGTAAGTCTTCCGGGCGATACTGGCTGCCGCGAATTTTTCCACCCCCGAAACCAAGCCCCGTAACGTTTCCTCTTTTTCTCTTTTCCACGAAACGCAATATACGCGAAGAAACAGTTGCAGACATTCCTTTTTGGACAAGATATAGCCTTTGGCATTGAAATCGGACACCTCGATATAAATGCGGGATCTGTAGTATGGGCGGGTTATGGCCGGCTCGCGACACAAACAATGAAGATCACACACGACGCAAATCTAGTTATAATATATTTTCACATACTTAATCCTACTACACTTAAACTAAGAACGAATTCGCGCCACGCTTTGACGCTGAACGTTCGCTGTCCCCAAAATATCGTCTATCTATTAGCCCGTCTACTATCGCCTATTATACTCCGCTCGCTTCGACACTTCGACTACTACTCTACGCCTCCTTTTGATGTTTGGTCGTTTTCCCCGCGCCTTGATCGCTCGCATCGTTGCCGGGTTAAGGACCTGGCGAAAACATGCATACACACGCACTCATTCGTCTCAGCCAAACATACTTAGTTTTCGCACCCTACATGAAGATTTTTTAAATAATCCCTCTCGATTTTTAGCACATGAATAAATGATTACCAACAGGAATTTTATCTCAATGTAGAAGGTAACACTGTCAACAAAAATTTTCTTTTGGTCAAGATTCGAATACCCCAATTCGGGGCTCTTGGTCTCTAAATCATCCCCAATCATCTTTCAAACTCCATCGAATTATTTAACACGGATTTAATGTCTATACATACAGAAATATTGACATTCAACAAAAATTTTCTTTTGGACAAGACTCGATCCTAAAAGCACTACTAAGCACTCCAATGTAAAGCTCTTGCTCTCCAAAATCGTTCCCAATCGTCATTCAAACCCAATCAAACTATTCGCAACAGGACCTGTCTCGAGCATCCTAAGTCAAAGAGTTCAGTCGATGAATCGAGCACTCTAATTCAATGATTTGTGGTCCTGAACAAATGTTTTTTCTTTACTAGGGAATTTAGGGAAATTTTAATGACCGTAGTTGCGAAGTGGATGGTGGATTCAGGGGTTGAGGGTGAGTTCACCATGTATACTTGCCGAGTTAGGCGAACGCTGACATAGACATTCAATAATATTCTTCTTTATTTTACTAGGGAATTATTCAGGGGAAATTCTAATTACCGTAGTTGCAAAGAGAATGATCGATTCAGGGGTTAAGGGTGAATTCGGCGGGACACCGTGTATACTTGTCGAGTTAGGCGAACGCAGCGAAAAGCGAGCCGCCTCGGGAGCAATACCGTGACGGCCACTGGCCTTCTCGTTCTTTATTCTTCCTCGACGAGTCGCGTCTTCCCGATCTCTTTTACCCGGGCTGTCCCTGCTCTCCTCGTGCTGCTGCACTCTTCTTCTTCCTCTCGTCCGACCACCTCTTTTTTCTTCTTACCTGTTAGCCTGGTTGCCTGCCTCCTGCTTACCTGGCTGCCTGTTCGCCTGCCTGCCTGCTTGCCTGCCTTTACTCCCTTCTGTTATAAACATCCGAGGGTTCTATGGGTCAGTTACTCCTCGCGGCTATCGCCGGGATCTCTCGCGTCCACAGGCTTCTATTTTATTTCCCCGGGTGTCAGGGGGTGGTTACCACCTGAGGGAGGTTCATAAAGGCACCCCGGAGCCGCTTAGCTCTCTCCTCGATAGGAACAGGGTCGTGATCCTTGCAATTAGGGATGCTCCGAAGATGATGCCACCTGTCACCCAGGCGGCAGAACAACGGTTTCTACTTATACGGGGGTGGAGCTGTGAGTGCGTCGACTGGGGGTGGTTTGGAGTGCCTCGGATTGCAGTGTCTACTTGAAGCTTCGAGGATTATGTCTTATCGGAAAAGAAATTTTTGTCGAGTGTTTCTGTGGACTTGCAGGTAAAATTCCTGTTGAGAACGATTCGAACGAGTTTGAAAGACGACTAGGGATGCTTAATTCAAGCTCCAAGGGTGGGACCTGTCCAAAAAGAGATTTTTGTTGAGTATGTATTCAGATTAAATTGCTGTTAAAATGATACGATGAAGTTTGAAAGCCGATTGGGGGTGACTCACAGACCAAGAGCTTTAAATTGGGGTGGTTAACGAAGCCGCGGAGAACATATGCGCAAAGTAAAAAGTTTTTTAAATGACCTTAGGAACTATCCTTTTGAAGCAGATGCAACATTTTTGGTACATCCTGTATATCACGCTGCGAGTTTTATATGCGAACATTATTTTAATTGACGAATCAATGTTTGTTTAGGGATCGCTCGAACAAGTATCGTTTTCCAATCCTCCGCGTGCACGAAGAATAGATAGGGAGAACGGGAGAAAAAGTGGGACAATGTCTTCCAATTACACTAATTACGCGAACACCACAACTACGAACGAAACGCGCAATCCCGGGTTCCCACCTTTTTTTCGAAACGTTGCCCGTATTCAGTGGAATTGGTCCGCGTTTGCACGGACCCGTCCTTTGTTTGGCAATTTTGCAGGTTGTCCTGCTCGGCGACCGGGACTTCCGTTGGCTTTTAACCCTTTCGCTGCTCAATGCACTCGGGGATGACAAAGAAGCTGCACCCGGTTTTCCTATAATCTATACCGCCGCTTGCCTTCGTCGTGATCGATGCAGGGAAATTCTCGCTTATTTTCGTTCCTGCTCTTTCGCGCAACCTTTTCGCAGTATGTATAATACCACTTGTTACAGCGCGTGAGAATCTCTAGGTAATTGCAAAGTGCAGAATTTGCGAACTCGATGCAATCGCATATTAAATTCATCCGTGCTGGGAACGGGAAAAGTCATATTTTAGTTGATTTCAGGAGGATTTTCAACCCTTATTTTTTCAACCCTTGAGTGGACCGTGAAAATGTACTTTGAAATGCAACGACTCAATTGGAAATTATTTAAATTTTATATCTTGATAAAATAACTATTTATGGATTTAAATAAAATATTATTTGATGCTCATTTTTATCGAAATGGCAAATGTAAACGTAGCGTAAATCCACAAATAATTATATTACTAATAGTTACACGTTGCATAATTATTACCATTAATTGACCCTTATTTTAATTTTTTTTTAAAAAGGCCCTAATTAAGGGCCAGTACAAATTGTTGTTTTTGTAGGTTAATTTTTGGAGAGAAGAACTTAGTTTACTGATTGAAAGACTTGTCATTAGTATACTACGGTTTTTTGAAGATACGTTTATATCTTTTCTTAATAATTTTATAAAGTTTAAAACGATAGTATTTTTATATTCTTCAAATGTTTTTACTGTTTTATATTCGACCTATTAATTTATGGGAGAGATTTAAGCGAAGAAAAAGTTTGAAAAGATTAGCGGACATATGTAATTTTAAATCCTTTGAAATTGTTGAAGGTGGAAAGAAATTCTCAAGTGACAATTTTTATTTTTCATAAAGATCCATAGTCTACTTATCACGATAAGGATTATGCCAACTTCACTTGTCTTTCATTACTTCTTTGTGAGTGTTATAAGTATATTAATGCGTAGTGGAAAATGTATTAATGATTCGGAGCAGGCACTCGGTATTCAACACGTGTTTATTCGTCTATTGTTGCTGAACGTCTGACCAGCACACTATACAAGGATTGTAATTGTACAGATGTCGCGATAAGGTAATTCCTACCTTATCTACATACAGTTACTATATCTAACAGTGAGCGTCCACATTTGAAAAGTCAACTTTGGTTCACCTTCGGTTCAACCTTGGTTCATTTTCAGATCAACTTCGGTTCCATTTCACGTCAATTTCGGTTCAATTTTGGTTCAACTTCTGTTCAAATTCGGTTCAACGTCGGTTCAACTTCGGTTCAACTTCGTGAATTCTCTTTTGTCCCGAGTCCCCGAGAATTTTCGGATGGCATTATGCCCCTTATGGCGAAAAATCCGCAAGTTTGTCCGCGGGATTCCTGGCCGCGTCATCATCGGGGTTCAAGGACCGCCGGGAACCGAAATACTCCTGTGACGCCCACCTATCAACGGCGACGACGCCACGGCGTCGCGTTTTATATCGAGGCGTCCACGATTTTCGCAAAACGATCAACCACGAGAGAACGGCACACAGGTACGGTCCCAGGTTTCTGCATAATTCCGCGGTGGTATCATCTTCGATACGTTCAAAGCGCGTGCGCGCGCACGTCGCCGCAAACAGCGGGTAATTAACTTCGCATTAACATAGACTGAATTATGGCGGTCGATAACGGGCCTCGGATACCTTCCGCGTAAACCGATTAATTCCGCGTTCGCATTCATCCGAGGCCTTCTTGCGCCGCGGACTGATTAGGATTTACATGGTATCGCGATCGTATTAATTACGAGCCCCGAATGGGATTGAACAGTCGTTGCCGCTGTTGCGTTATCGTCGGACCTTTATTGCGACCGCAAAATGCCGGGAACGCAATATTCCCGGACCCTCCAAGGAAATTTGCAATGGTCCTCCATGTGTCAATTATGCTAATTGATATTCTGATAGCCAAAAAGTCTGGGTCCGCTTCGACGGCAAAACTTGTTACACAATGGATGTGTGCGCATGATTTTATACGTGATTAATTTATTGTGTATTTTATCGATAATAAAAGGTAAAGCCGAAGCTTCCTCAAACGTCTGCAAACATCGTCCAACAGAATGGAAAACGAGCACTGTATTTGCATCGGTGATCTCAATTTACTTGTCTCTCATCAGAATCTACAATCTCCATCAAACATAACGATAATATAGATTTCATGCTGTATCATATCGAAGATGGAGGGCGAAGTTTGCCTGGGAGTTTCCTCAGGTAACTGCAAACATCGTCCAATCCAATGGAAAAGTAGACTAGCGGTGAAACAGACTCCGGATGTCCAACTTTGGCTTTTTCTCATGAGAAAAATGTACTTCATGATAGAAGATAGACTGTTCCAACAAACGCAAACATCGTCGAGCATCTCATTTTAGTTTTATTCTCTCAGAAATTCGATTCTCCGGCAAATTAATAATCTCATTATTAGTATTAGAGGACTTAGACGAATTCAACAAATGCAATACCTTAGATTCTCTGCAACAGAAGTGAGATTCTTCAGGAAACTAATAATTTGACGAAGAAGAATGTACCTTGCACTAGAGAATGGATAGCTTTAACAAATACAAGCGTCTACGTAGCTTCTCTTCTGATCAGAAAATCAATTCTCCAGCGAACTGATAATTCCATGAACGAGACGCGTCTCACAGAAGCTAGGCTAAAACGAATAGAAACGTGGTCCGAGCTCGCAGCACACTGGACCGGAGCCGAGTAGACAATCCCATTTCAATTCTCCAGGAAATTAAGAACAGTGCAGGAACGCTGCATCCAGTATTAGACGACGCACGGTTTGAAGAAGTTTGAGACATCGGAGCGTAGTGTAACGCGGCGACTCGCGAGCAACCGAGCGAGCGAGCGTGCGAGAGCACACCCGGTGAAATTAAGAGGGAAGCAGCGGCAGTCGAAAGTGTTCCATAAATAATTCCTGTATCCACTTTAGGAGATTAAAGCGGAGTAGCGCGGGAGACTGAGCGAAGAACTCTGTTCTTATCGCGTGGCACGGAGCACGGAGACCCGGATGTGTTCGTCGGGTGTCTCCCCTACGCTGAAGGAAAAAAGGAGAGAAGAAAACTAAAAAAAAAAATGCATAAAGAAAGTCGAAAAGGGAGCCCGGTTGGTAACCAAACGGAACAGCCTGAAGAACTCACGGTTGCGGGTAACAGCGACTCTAACCGACCTAAGTACCTGCGCGGCCACTTGGTAATCAGGGCCATTGACTTCGCGAAAGTACCCGGTGTACGCTTCTCTTGTCACGAGCTCCACGATAGCTACTCGTGCGCCGAGTCTCTTCCCTGACCCTCCCTCTAGATCCCTCCCCCCCCTCTCGCTTCCTGTCTTCTTGATCCTCTTCTGGATCCTCCATACTTCGACGCGTCTTTGTCCTTCCACGCCACGATCGCCGAATAACAGCCGGCAATTGTTCATTAGACGGGCAGCCTTTTGTCCTTTTGCTGTCCAAGTTGTCCCCCATCGATAGCGAGCAATCGCTGCCTCTTCCAGCGAATGCTTTCACGATCTCTCGTCGCACAGCTCTCGCTGTCAAAGGCTTTTCAGCGAACTGTGCCCGTTCAGCAAGGTTATTGCTGCTACCTTTTTTCAGCCAGCAAGTGGCCCGAAGAGCTTCCGTGCTGATCAACCGTTAAACTGTAAATCGTTTGTTTCTTTAAAAGTCTTAATTTAGTCAAATCTGTGGTTGGATGTGTTAGAATTGCACTGGGCTGTTGTTCTGGCCCTGGTGATGCGAATTGCCGTTTTGGTACTGGCTCTTGGGCTGAACTACCTTCTTCAACGAGCTGGGTCAAGGCATAATTTTTTTTTGTATACAGCGCCTTGACAAACACGTACCGGAGAATTTAGGATTAACACAAATTCAACTACCATTTATAAGAATATCAAGATTGTCAACCTACTGGAACATTATCAAAAAACAAAAATACTCATTCAGTGGAGGTTTTTGCTTCGTGTACAAAATGAGACTGAGTAGATGGAATTCTTCATTTGGCAAACAACCCCTTGAGTGCCGCCTGCCAAAAAATTTAGGAACAACACTATATGACTTGGCTATTAGCTGGAAAAATTTCAGAAATGTCACTCCGGTAGAACATTTCCGAAAACAAGATCGAATAAACAACATGTGCGTTCTTTATTTGGCAAACAACCCTTTGGATCGTACTTGCCAAGAAATTTAGGAATACCAGTAAATGATTTGATTGTTAGCTGAAAAAATTTCAAAAGTGTTACTTCGATAAAACATTTCCAACAAAAAAAAAAATAATTCTCGGTATAGGGTATAAAATAGAACAGAACGAATAAAAGCCTTGATCTGAGAAAACCGAAACCGCATAGGATCTATGAGAAACGAATATCCCCTCCAAGTGATTCGAACGTCTTAGCATAGCAAATCAATGAATAACAAACCGAGTGAACCGGTGAACAATGCCGGAACATCCTGAAACATTTGACTGCCGCGAGGCAATCGCGCCAAAAGCGAGTCGACAATCCGGTAATAAGGTGTCTCCGCGGAGGCATTAATTACGCGGGTATCGGGGGTGGTTTCTCGGGCGACGTCACGATTTTGGGGTGGTTCGTCTGGACCCGGTTGGAGGTCGACGTTGGCCAGGCGATCGATAGCAAAACCCTCGACAAGGGGCGAGCGAGAAAGGCTCTCCTCGAAACAAACCCGAGGCCCGCCGCACGCGTCTCGTTTCTTGTCACGTTTCTCGGGGCGTCGCGACGCCTCCCTGGCGCCGCACGGCGGCCGATTTTTCGATCGGTTATTAGCGACCGGGACTGGCCGTTAACGAGCCGATAAAGTATCACCGGCGCCCGTAACAATGACGTTTATCGCGGCGACGATTATCGCTGATAATTTATAACGGATCGATACCGCGCAACTGTGCCTCGTCGATATTTTATTTTCCCAGCGGAGATTGCTATCGACGGAGAGGAAAAACGCGGCGGCCCGAACGGATACTGGGTGTCCACGAAGTCCCTACGGATCTTCGTCGAACGGTCCCGACAAAAAATCACCCGATTTTCGCAAAAAATTCTGAACCGTTTGCTCGCATGGTTTTATTTCGCTCTGCATCCACCGTGGACGCAGAGCTTGAAAATAATTACTGGAAGCACAAATTAATGCGTTCTGTTATCATATTTAATCTTTTACATTTCTGCTATTTTTATTTTACAATTTTATTTCATTGATTGCAATGATTATTGCAGTATCGTCGTGCACAATAAAAATTTCGCGAATCAAGAATGCAAGGCAAGGAACAGCAAAGCAATAAAACGAAACTCTCTTTTTTTTAATAATTGTAACAAGTTAAGAATCGTGTCACAACATTCTTAACACATAAAATCAGCAGTCTACTGAACAATTCATTTTTCTAACCACACCTCGAGAAATGCTCCTCTTCAATTTAAGCTCTACCTATTTCCCTCCCACGCGGAACGTCTCGGAACGCATGTCTCCGACGCCCCAACAATCGAAACAAACCGGCCAGCCAATGAAACTTGGCACACCTCCGCCGAAAGCCTTGTTACAACAAGCAAAAGCCCTGCTCATGCATTCCGTGGCCGTAGATAGGGTCTTTAGAAAGGAAAGGTTCGGTGGAACGCTCGTAGAAAGAAAGACGGCTAGAGAAATAGAAGAGGGCTTTCGATTCGGCACGATGAAATCCAGCTCGCTCTCACTCGCTTCGAATACTTCTCACACTTTCGACGTGACTCGAACGAGCTGCCAGCCAATGAAAGTCGACACACCTCCGTCTGTAAACACACTCTCGGAACCGAGTGTCTTGTTTGCGGAGCTTGTCCGTAATCGCTAGACCGCGGATGCCATGCAAATTTGCATTTTTCGAAACTTTGAAAAAAAAACACCGTGCTATTTGACCGGGCAAATTTATTTCGACCACGGCTGTTTGCGCGCAACAAAGTAAGTGGCTCGACATTCTCTTTGCTCACTCCTTTGTACACGCGGGGACGGCTCGCGACAGAGGCCAACTAATTTCGGTGCACTGCGAACTAAACGATAAACGACGAAATGTTAAAAATACTGTATTCCCGGCCGGGACGTTACAACAATTTTTATTAAAATAAAATAATTTTATCGATATAAAATAAAATAATTTTATCAATATAAAATAAAATGAATTTTATTCAAACAAAAGAAAATAAATTTTATTCAAGCAAAAGAAAATAAATGACTCTATTTTATTGGATAAGATATTCTTTAAAGTTCACTTTGAAATAGGAAGAGATCTACTAAGGATAACTGCATTTTGTTATAAGATAGATGAATAGAATCAAAGAATAGGATGAAAAAATTGGTTTAAAAATACTGTGCATTCACCGCATATTATATTCAGCCAGTAGTTACAATTTCTCTCTAAAGAATTGATCTTCTTTTTGCGAAAAAGCCAGCCCATAAATCGTGCTCCAAAACAATTTTCGGGACAGTGCCGAATCGAAGACAGGGGGGAAACAAAACTGGTAGCTATTCCAATCAGCGGGGGTGGAAAACGAGCGGAATGAACCGGAGCCCAGCCCGGGCGGAGGACGCGCCGATTGTTACGGTAATCCAGCATCTGGAATACGCATTACGCGGGAAACAGTGTTGTAACGCAATACTGTTACACCGCCCCGTTGCCAATTTGCAATTCATCGCCGGCCGTTCCGCGTATAACAATAGGATCGCGAGCGCATCGCGTAAGCATCGCGGACGCCTTTCCATCGGATCGTCCACTCGCCTCTGGCACACGCCCGGGCCTTCTCCGATCGCGATTCCGTTCTTTCCCCCTCCGTTCTTTCTAACTGCACTCTTTCCCTCCTGTATACCGCGCTCACCCCCGCAACGATTCTCTTTTTCGCTCCCCCATGGATACACACCATGCTTTTCATGGCTCGAATCGTGGGAAACCTGGGCCCACGCGATCGCTCGCTCGCGGGTTCCCTGGTTCGTTGGTGCGGCTAATTGATATTAGGTACCGGGTGTTCCGCAAAGCAACGGATAAATGTGAACGTTCAGACAGTTCACAATGAACATGGCTAGGTGAACGTTTACATATGAACGTCTGTATCTAAAAATGAATCTCATAACATGAACACTTAAAAACGAACATCTAAACATGTACATTTAAAAATGAGCACTTAAAAATGCACATTTAAATATCAACCTCGCAAGATGAACACTTACACATGGACATTCAAGCATGTACATGTAAACATGTACATCTAAAAATAAACACTACATACAATTAAATTGAAAATGAACATTTCAGTATAAACATTTGAACATCTCAGTATGATCATATGTCCTTGTGACATGTTCATCTTCAAATGTTCACTCTTACATGTTCATACTTACTGTTCATTCTTCCATGTTCATACTTAATGTTCATTCTTCCATGTTCATACTTAATGGTCATTCTTCCATGTTCATACTTACATGTTCATTTTGAATGTTGGTACTTGAACGTCCATTTTTAGATGTTCATATTTAAACTGTTCATGTTCCGATGTTCATCATCAAATATTCATGTTTGGACGTTCATGTTACGATGTTCACCTTCGAGCGTCACTAGGAAAATGTATTTTGATAATCACGTTTTAGATTAGGCTGCGAGACACTTATTGACCGATGCGGCAGGATGCAACGTCGGAGCCGTGGCGAGAGCGAGAGAAAGAATTGCAGAAAAGGGAAAAAAGTGTATTTTCGAGGGAAGGGTGAATGCGCTCATCGGCGAAACGCAAATCGAATTTCGCATTTAGAGCCTCCGGGCTCGCGGAGCTCCGCATCCGTCGCGACGACGTGGATCCGGGCCTGAAATCCCCGTCCCCCGGCGCGACGTCGGGAACGCCGGCTCGTTACACTCGTCGTCGACGTCACCGCCCCCGGCGTCGCGACGCTCATCGATTCGAGGGGCCCCGCCCCTTCCGCGGACGTTCCCGTGACGTCACTGGAGCCGCGGCACCCCGACGCAAGCCTCGTGCTCCCAACGCGACGCTATCTCGTTTCGGAACGACCCTGTTCTTGCGCGCATCTCTGCTTTGCCGCTCGCACGAATGCCGTTCTCTTGCCAGCCATTGCAACGGGAAAATCGCTCGAATAATGCTCTCCTCGTATCGCTATTAATTACACGTCTGCTCGATGTCCGCGAGAAATTACTTTTTTGCTCAACGTCCGGGGCAAATGACTTTTTTACCCGACGTCTGCGCGGCGGAAACCCTCGCGTAACTGGCGCATAAAACTGCAACTCTGTTGACTTCCGGTTTTCAAGCTTGTATGAAAACTTGCCGGAATAGTTACGTGGTAGGTCGTTCGATTTTTTAATACGGGGTTGGTTATGATGATTATTAGCAATTACGTTGAGGCCATTGTAATGAGAGAACTAAAAGATTTTGCAGTACCGAGGAACATCAAAGGGGTGGTTTTCTACTTGAAGAACATACGGGGGTTTATAAAATTGATACTTGCGTTCCTGTGGTCGTAGAGTCTAAACAAGAAGATCTGAACTTACTGTTTCTCAGAAATAAAGCTCGACTGGTTCAATTACCAAAGCAACCCCTCCTCAAGCTACCCCTAACCCTTGGAGTACCGGTTTTATGGATCTTAAACCCGAAGGTTTATGTCTTTCCCAAAGACAAGTTTGCAAATAAAGGAGAAGAAAATAGGTTACCTTCGATTGATGCCCAAAGCAACTTTTCCTCAAACGATCTCCAACCCTCAAAGAACAACTTCACCTCAAGGTTGAGGACACGTATCTCGCCATTTCACTGGTAAAATTCTCCAAATAAAAATTTACAGTCCATCCATCGGTCATCAAGATGAAAAGAAAGCTACCCTGGACAAACTCCCAAAACAATCCTTCTCCACCTAACAATCTCATACTCTCTTAGCACACGGTAGCATGGGGGTTCCTAAACGTGAAGAGCGTCGGATCGAAGGTGAGCCACATAAAACCCTCGGTAGCCGTTCGGAGCTCTCTCGCGAAACTCTCGAAACTCATCTCGCCTAGAAAAGCTTCCCCTGTCTCTCGGGGGAGCCTAAAACGAAAGGGCTGAGGGCGGCGGTAGCAGATAGAAAGGGGGGAGGGAGAGTTGATCCAGCCGCAACAATAATAGCTGCCATAAATTCAATCCGCGTCGGCATCCGGTCGACGCGCAGGTATCCCGAACACCAGGTTGCTATAGAGAGCACGGACTCCGCACCGGGCTCGCGACCGTAATCCCATCCTTTTTCGTCCATGGAAACGCGCAATCCCGACAATGCGCCGCGTATGCCCATAATGCAACCTGCGCGTGATGCATGGCTGATGGGGCTAGGACCGGGGCCGGGGCTAATGGACAATGCTCACGGCTAATAATCTGTCCGTCGGTAAAGCAGGTTCAAGGCGAGGCCTCGGATGCAACCAGACCCGGCGCAATTGCATGCTCGGACCGCACTCGCTGCCACGCAGCGCGCCGTGGGTACAGTTACGAACGTGTCATCCTACGGTTGCCTGCATGGCCTGATTAACGATAGACAAGCTGGCACGTGGTCTCCTTTAATGTTCATATGTGTATGTTCATACTCCGATGTTCGTGTTCACCGATCACCCATAATGATCATACACAATGTTCAATATCCAATGTTCATATACAGTGCTCATACACAATGTTCATACCCAATGTTCGTACACAAAGTTGGTACATTTTGTTTGTACGTAATGTTCGTACACAATGTTCTTACATAACGTGCACGCATAATATTTATATTCTAACGTTTATCATACTCGTTTATCAATGTTCATTTTCGAATGTCATACTGAGATGTTCATCTTCCAATGTTCATGTTACGATGTTCACTTTTAGATGTTTATGTTATGATGTTCCTTTGTAGATGTTCATGTTACGGTAATCATTTTACAATGTACATCTGTAGGTGTTCATATGTAGACGTTTATTTTTAGATGTTCATGTGTAGACGTTTATTTTTAGATGTTCACGTGTAGATGTTCATTTTTAGATGTTCACGTGTAGATGTTCATTTTTAGATGTTCACGTATAGACGTTCATTTTTAAGTGTCCATGTCAGAATGTTCATTTTTAAATGTGTACGATAAGTATTGTTCGGTCATAAACAAGACCGAACGTGAGCGTAGGGACAGCCACTCGACGGCGACGGTCCTAGGACTGTTTGGGTTTCACCGGATACCACTTGAGCTTAGGTTTAAGAATCTTGGGCAGGACAATCTGGCGTCAAAGTAATTTACGATACATTTTCACGCAACTCTGACAGACAAAAACACAAGACAACGGCAACAGACTCCCACTCCGACCGCTAAACAAAACACTTACAGACCAATTAGAATTCAGGCAACCATTCCCATGCCACCAACTACCGACCAATCAGGACAAGACCAGAACCGACGTAATACATGACAGAACCAGGACGAACAGTTCAAAACATCACATCATTCAAAACACTTTTAAGCGAACGCTCTTTATACCAGTATTCCAATCTTTGTAAAATATATTGTTAAGTGTATTGGTTCCAGTAAAGTCGAGTTTATTCATTTTCAACTAGGCGTAACTAACCCAGTTACGTCATAGTCCCCGATACCGTCGCGAAGGCGCGGACCGGACATACAACCCGCGAAATTCGGAAAATGAATTGCGGTACTCGGGACGCTTCAAGTATCTACATTAAGTCTAAAAATTGAAATATGTATATTAAGTAAAAACATTAAAAGTTGAACGTTTCAATCCGAACATGAAGTACTAACATTCGAAGCTGAGCATCTTCACATAAGAAGCGACGAAAGGCTTCGGTAGAATATGCAACGTAAAATGCAACATTGAACATTTGCCGAAGTTATTGCAACATCGAGTAGATTCATGGTGGGCAGTGATATTGCCCCATCTCTTTCGTCCATTATTTTTCTACATAGTTGCCGAGCGAAGATTTATGGTAGCATGGGAAACCAATTCGCGTGTCGCGGTTGCAAGCAATTCCCTTCCGATTTTCCGACACCATGTTGAGGTTGCTTCCGTCGCGATGCTCATCAATAACCTCCCCCCTTGGACGTTTTCGAGTAGTTTGCACCGCTTAATGACTGGCTGACTGAGCCTGGGCCTTTATACCAAACCGCTGCCAAAAAGTTAGTTGTGATTTCATTTCGTTTCTACCATTGAATTTACTAACTCCTCGATTCTACTTATGTAGAATGGAGGAAACTGGAATTTGCCGTCCTTAATGGAGCTAAGTATCGTTTTTAGGCTAGAAATGAGTAAAAAATATTAGTATAAAGCATTATAGAAATCTGCGTAACCCAACATAGCTTCAGTGTTGTTGCTGAAGCAAAATATCGTCTGTAGGGTGGAAAAGAGAACTGAAAAAATATTAAAAATATATTTTGACAAAGCAAGATTCTCGCGTATTCTTAATCTTACAAAATACTAAAAATTGCAATTGATATAAAACCATACAGCCTGAATTTGCGTAAATATTCCCACCTAGCTGAACATCTTCAGAACAAAAGTCGAAGAGTGTGAGGGTGGTTTCAATCAAGAGAACCCCGGTTCAAAACGAGCAAAATGAGGTACTCGGAAGATTGCCGGGATTTTTTATTTATTAACAAACGCACCGATCATTAGGAAGCACTCCGGGCCCCGAAGCGGAACGTGTTCCCGCGACGAAATCGCGTTAAAGCGCGATAACGCGAAACTAAAGCTCTGGCTGAAAGGCCCGTTAATTGAACGATGGATATAATTGATCGTAACTGCTCGATGTTTAACGATGGGGTGGTGTTTTCGAGCCGGTGCAGGTCGCTGTCTCAATCCGCGCGGTGGACGCGGATATAGGGGTGCGCGCTGCGTTTGGCGACCAGTTACCACCTCGTCAATCGATTTACCCAGGATTTATTAAGTGTACCAATTAAGCGAATACGCGGTCCCCATTCGAACCGGTCTTCTCGATCCTTTGTTGCCGGTGAAAATGCCGGGAAATGTTGGAAAGCAGCGGGACACGATCCCCCGTTAGCGCCCTCGGTCTTTCGATTATCGTCATGAAAGGACATCGAGCACCTATTAAATTAACATAAATTTCTCGCGCTGCGTTCACACGGACAATTATTATACCGAATTTCCAGGTCGTAAATGGGCAACGTCGCCGACTCGTTAACGCCATGCTTCTGTTTTATTGGCTCTATTGATCATCTCGATTATTTTTAACGCGTTTGCTACCGACGTCAGTTTACTTGAAGATGGCCAAATGAATTTTATACACTTCTTTGTTTGAAGTCCTAGTACACGGCATAACATTCAGTTAAAATGTTATAATATTTCATGACGGAGGTACGTTGCACTTAATCAAGTATTTTAACGAAGCAGGAAAACAACAAAATAAATTCTCATTCGTGAAAATATGAATATTGAATACAAACACAAAGGTCCCGTGAGGAGATAGGATAAATAAAATTGCGAAGTTATATATCTGGTTTTGAATTTGTTTACTCAACCATATGGAAAATATGTGATCCATGATGTAAGACGTTAGATTCTACATTTTTTTACCATCATTTAGAAGAAAGATTTAGTTACCCCAGGATTGAATTGGTCGGCTATTATCATCGTTCGATCATACGATCCCTAATTAACGAACGGACTAAGTATTGCGCTATGTTAGAGCCCTACAAGTTCTGAACCATCGAAAGTTTCGGGCGAGTTCTCCAAGAAAATTCAAAGAGGCAAATTTGTTTCTGCGGAACTCCGGTTCTTCACGGTACTCAAGATCGCGATTTTCAATTGCAGCCTCCTCGAATCGTTACACGCGAACGGATTTATAGATCGATCCGGGCCAGTCAATTAACAGGGAATCGCGGAGTTAATGTAGTCAGCGAGCGGGCCCGTTCGATGTTTGTTACCGTATTACAAGACAGTCTGCTTCCGTCAGGCATACACAGAGCTTCAGATCCGGTAGCCCGATAATCGCAGGTGCATAATGCGCCTAATTGGTAATTAAAGGTCTCACCGGTGGCGCATACACTGCGCCGTATGCTCTACTCTCTATCCCCCCCTCTCTCTGTCTCGATGTTGCTCCGAGAAGATCGTGAAGCACCATGCGGCGCAAATCTAATATCGAGGGCATTACATAGCGTTCCTGTGCGTCGGATTCGCTTCTGGATCGATCAGCGATCACCTGATTGTTCGGCGACTCATTCAAGAATTCTACAACTGATCACGCGTCGATTGACTCTAATGGCCATTTTTCACTCGGTACTGCGATACTATAGGTGCCGACATGCTGGCGAATTCACCTGGTGTGTGGTTATTGAAGGGCCCTGGATGGTTCTGGATACCGTGGCTCGGTAGATTAATATTAATTAAGACTTGGGAAAGGGCTGATAACGTTGGCAGCTCAGAAAATACGATCTTCCGAACGTTTGTAACCAGTAATAATCTTTATTGCATCCAAATAATCTTGTTCTCTTTTGATCGGGGTAAATGGAACACTCTGTGTAACATAGTCAACATCCAATTGTCCCACGAAATCAGAAAGAAAATCACAAGTCGATTAAATAGTCCTGTGAGGTGCTGGTCTGGCTCTTCCGAAACAGAGAGCAGAGAAGCCACGCCCCCTCACCCACTAGCAGGCCACGCCTATTATAATACGAGCTAAGATAGATACGCTAATATGTACCAAGAGAGTAAGATAGATCGTCTTCTATAACTAGTCTTCAATCTATCTTATTCTCTTAGAATCGCAATTACACAGCGCTCTCGGGGGCGTGGCCTTGTTGCTCTCAATTCTGACAGAGCCGGGGCATTACAAGGCAATCTACACCGGTGCCTGCAATAAAATGGCGCTACAACACAAATAATATAAAAGGGAGAAGTAATTAGCAATGGAAGACTATACTTTTTGTTCTATACTTATAAAATGTGCTTAGTGGTCGTGGCCTCGATACTCTCAACTCTAACAACACCGAGGCGATGCTTCACAGGACTATATACACCCATTATTCCGCTAGAATAATCCTCCAGCACAAATAATGTCGAACAAAGGGACATTTAATGACAGGAGGCCATCTACCTTATCGTATCCGAATAAAACGCCCGGATGGGCGTGGCCCAACTGCTCCCACCTCCAACAAACCCAGACTAATGCCCCACAGAGGAACTTTCTCTACCTTCAACTTTTTTGTCTGTCACAGCCATTTTCTCGAGCTCCACCCACCTTATTGCTCCCGGGAGCAACCCGCGGCGCTCCTACGGGCAAAATGCGCTCGCAGCCCATTGAATAAAGCTCCCGCGTGCTCCGACAAGCCAATATGTCCTCTCTGGGAGCAATTTGCAGGGTAGAACGTGAGCGTAAAGGCATCGGAGCCTCGTCTCGTTCTTTCCCGTTGAAAGGGAATCGCGCGAGGCAACGTTCGAGGCGATCTAATCGCGGAACGCGGCCGAGCCTGGCCGTGGAAGCGAGATGTGACTGGCTTCGTTCCAAAACTCGCCGATACACGCCGCGCCGCGAGTAAGCAGGTTCGGGGGCAGAACTGCAGCGAGGTGCAGGGGTGCAGGATGGCTGGTCCGCGACGAGCATAAATTTCCAGCGCTGCGCTCGTACGCTCGCTCGATCCAGCTCCCCCGCTGTTTCCATGGCCTCCGTTTAATTTCCTCCATCCTCCCGCGACCTCCCTTGATCTCCGCAGGATCGAATATTGTTCCAGCTATTATTGTAATGAATGTCGCGGCGCGGGGGTGGGCTCGCCCGATCATTCCGCTTCACTGTTGATTCTGGCGAATTTTTCAGTGCCGAGCTAATTGACGCCGATCCGGTCCTGGCTAATGGGTTTCCCAATGTATTTCTACCCCGGAAATAATCGGAAACTCATGCTATCACACCAGACAACAAGTATAAAATGAAATCTTCGGCGGAACGTCTTGGTTTCATTAATTGATTAACCCTTTGGGGAGATACTAGCTAGATTGGCTAGGTTATAGGTTGGCTTTTTTGATAAGGAACTATGAACTCTTTTACTGTAGAACTTCCATGCACCTGTTTAAATATGTTTCAGTAATTTTCACAAATTTTTGCACCCAGGAAAAATTAAAATTAATCTTTTTGTGATCGTCTACTACAGAGTCTCAACGGAGCGCATGCCCAAAGAAACGTAACTGTAACCGATTCTCTCGCACACACAGCACTATCACCTTCTGAAACGTTAACATCACTGAACAAAATCATGCAAAAAGAACCAAACAAACCTTCCGACAACTGTAGCAGTATTTCCCCATCCCTGCACGAACAATAAAAAGAAGAGAATATCCAAACTTCCGTTAGAAGCCCTGCTCATCCGACTTAATGATTAATTTACTTTCTTCCTCGTTGCAATCGTGCTTCCGATAGCAACATACCGTTCAGTAGGAAGTCTGTCGACGATCGAGAGACAACGTCCGCAACCCTCCCGCTTTAAGCAAAGTCGATATATAGGGAGAGAGTACGAGAGAGAGAGAGAGAGAAAGCGATGCGAGAACCGTCCGCCGACCACTGTCAAGCCCTAATTGAAGCGTGCATTCAATTAGACGCGCCTTAACGATGCCCGACACACCTGTGGAGCATTGCGTCCCCCCGTTGCACGCTCGCTATCAATCACGATCCCAATCAGGGATCCGTTTTTGCATTCTACGTAACGCGAGCGAACGAGCGGGCGCTCTCTCTCTCTCTCTCTCTCTCTCTCTCGTGCGCGCGCACACGACCGGACGACCGTGATTATCGTAAATCATACTCCTCCGAGTGATTTTTCCGACCACCTCTCTCTCTCTCTCTAGCCGCCTAATGGAAATTGCGAGTCCTAACCGCGGACCGTCGATCCTGCCCACCGATGCCAGACATTATTCTAATGGGCATCCAGTGTTTCGTCGAACTTTTATACCAGATCCACGCTCTCTGCCAGTCGCTCACCCCGGAAAAAGTTTCCAGTTGGTCCAGTTCTGCCCGGACAATGGCCCTCGGAGATGGTCAGGGGACTTTCGGCAAGTAGTTGTCCCCCGGTTCAGTTTTATTAGCTGCGAATCGTTGGCATTTTTCGCCTCGATGCACCCCAGGATGCCCGACTCGCGTGTATACCATTGTTAAAGTCACGGAAAGTTACGTTTGTAAAAATTACGATTGTTAGCAGAATGGTTACGCTGGTACCAATTTAAAAGATAAGGACTTTATTTCGTTAGAAATGCGGCCCACTTGAAAATAAATAGCACTATCTGTAGCAAGTAGTTGCACTCTGGACTAAACTTCACCTTCGGGAACCAAAAATTTTTATCTTCTTTTTACTGCAATTTTGTAAATTGTGGCGAGAAAATACCGAAAATACAAATTTTAATGTTAGGAATTCACTGGTTCAATAGTTACGCGTGTGTAAACTTATAGAGCGCCTTTAAGGACGCCGCCATACTGGTATGTACTCTGACATTGTCCAATGAACGGAGCCGCAAATCTAATTTAAAACAGCTCGAGTTTAAACACGCCTAACTTTTGAACTACTGAATTCCTAATATTAAAATTAAGTTTCTCGGTATTTTCTCGCCAAAATCTGCAGGATTACGTAAAAAAAGTTTTAAACTTTTGGTTGCCGGAGGTGAAGTTTAACCGTTCTCCGGTATAGTTTTATTGAGGGAACCATGGGAGTAAATGTTTTAGCAGAATCCTTGTTACAGTGTCGATTTAAAAGCTCTTTCAATTTAAAATTCTTTCCGAATTCAGTGAAAAATAGGAAAATTAAATATCACTGTATTTTACCAAATTTTCACGAACAAAATACAGAAAGATACCTTAAGTCATAACGACCAAAATAAAAGCAAATTCGTACGCTAACTAGCGTCATTGGACAGCGGATTTTATGTATTTATGACAAAAATTAATAGGTATAATTTAGAACAGTAAAAATATTATAAAAATTTAAAGATACTGTTATGTTATTTTCAACCTATTAAACATATTAAGAAAGGAAATAAATTACTGTTTCACTTAAATTTGTAATTCACATAAAAAAAATGTTATTTTGCGTATTGATTCGCTATCTACACATTAACAATCAAAGTAATTAAACGATAAAGCCTCCGCAATGCAATTTCCATGCCAGAAGCAAACGGAGGAGCTGGAAGAGAAGAAATTCGGTTCTCGTTGGATGAGCCGCAATACTGTTCGCCCCGATTTGCATAAGTGCAGGTTGTCGTGGAACAGGTTTCCCACTAATTCGCGCTAAGGATACGTTATCGTTGCCGATAGGATTGACGGTGGTCCCGGGTGCGTGTAACTAACAATAACTGCCAGTGGAATTCATTCTCATCTTGCGGCGGTAGCAGCTTCGCGATTCGCAACCAGAACAAATTGTGATCTTACAATCCGCGATAATCAACCTCTATTCGCGCGGCTCCCGTTTCGCGAGACGGCTCTCGGGAATGGCGAAAGATAGTGGATTACATGTTCTTCGACTCGAAGGATTCAATTCTATTCCACACCGGATACACTCTGCGCCCGTGGAAATCAATCGAACTGATCCAGGCTAACGGAAAATTAAGTCTGTAAATTGGTTTGGCGATCCTTAATGGGATTAGCTAATGTGCCTATCCGTGGTCGACTGTATCCATTGGCAACCAGGAGTGTTACTATCTGCCCATTTTCGAATTAGCCGGTTATGGCTGGCGCTGGAAGCTTGAATCTTGCCGCGGAGAGCGAATTATGCTACCATTCGACACTCGTAAAGGTATCGTAAGTGTCTGTTGCGTGTGTATCTTCTCGTGTTGAGTCGTAAAATTGAGATAAGGATCGTCCTGGGGGTTCCTGGGATTTTTTAAAGGAGGTTCACTGTTGTTTAGGGTGCATTGGAACGGGTCTGGGTAATTGGCGTTAGGTGGTTTAATTGGTCCGGCCTTTATCTGCCAAGGAGTTGATCGGTGATATGCGTACCTTCTATCTAAAGAGGAAGCTACATAATTGACTAACCAGTTTCATTTTTTGGGAAGATATTTTCGTTTTGCTGGCTTTGTGGACAGAGTACCTTACGTGGGCGTAGTTTAATTGCTCAGGATTTTGATAGAGCCAGGAAATAGCACAGAGTAATTTGTGCCCGTGTGCGTTCTACAGAGAATTTTAAGGAGAGATGTCAATTTACAAAAAAAATCATTTATCTTCTATATAGTCTTAAATGGGCGTGGTGTGGTTGTTCTCAATTGCAACACAGCCATAGCAGTGCACCACAGAACAATCTATGCCCCTGCATGTTATACTGTGAAGTTTCATAGAGAATTAAGTCAAAAATACTTTAGAAACTTTTCAATAGATAGACTATGATATGCAGGTGTTTCTGTAGAGAGTGTTATAAGTGGGCGTGGTCAAGTTTCTCCCAATTTCATTGAAGCAACCAGCGTCCATGTCTATTCTAGAACGACACCCCAAGGTAAATTGTGTCGAATTAATAGAAAATAGAAGGTCATGCATTTAGGGGTCTCTCTACAGAATGTCATAAGTGGGCGTGGTCAAGTTTTTCTGCCAATTTCAAGGAAGTAACCCGCGCCCACATTTATTCTAGAATGACACCCCGCGGCAAATTGTGTCATAGGGAATAGAAAATAGAAGATCTAGAGATTTCTCTACAGAATCTAGTAAGTGGGCGTGGCCAAATGGCTCCCAAGCAGATTCCGATCTCGCAACCGTGAAGACGAAGCGCCAATACAAACAGGGAAGAAGCAACCGATGAAAAGGAGCGTGAATTACGACGATTCCTCGCAATTTCTCCGACCGTGACAGGCTTTTTCCGTGCCACCCTGTATTTCCACGCGCAGCCGGTAATAACGACGCGGGTCACGATGCGGCACTCCGGTCTGGATGGTAATGCGTGTATAAATCAGAGCGATATCAGAGCGCCGGGTTGTTTCACGTGCGCCGTCCGAGATGCATTGCACCCATGGCAGGCGTGCTTGGGGGGGGGGGGGGCTGAGGGGATATACGGGCTGCGGCTGTTTATGGTCGCCGAACTGAGGAAACCGTGAGCCCTAGCCAAGCCTCGGACCCTGACGTCGACCACCGAGCACCGTTCAACCTTAATTGAAATCTACGTTCAATTAGACCCGTCTTAATGACCCTGCGCTGCCTGTCGACACCCTGCGGTACTTCGTCCGAAATGCCACTCGCTCAAGGTCATCGAGGGTGATGATCAAACAGCACGTTGGACCCATTCTTTGACCCTCGAACGTTCCTCAGAAGTTGTTGCACTCACAATCCTGGGACAATTCGTCAAAGTATGCAGCAATTAAACCATGTTCATTCAACTGACACTAAACGCTACACAATTTATATCATAACTGCTGGTTTGATTCGCGATTTCTTCGAATTGAACAGTTCGCGTGTGAAACACCGATTCGAATAAATTTCGGATATCTGTTCGGATAGTGGAGGTTACATTAAACCGTCAATTGGTCGAGCAAATAAGCTCCGAAGTACATCGTGCGTGTATTCATTTTAATCAAAGAAATGTCACCAAGACGCCCGTAAAAATATCACAAAAAAATAATTATAAATAAAGAAACCTCGTAAATAAATCCAACACCATAAAATATTGTCCGTCTAGGCGCTCGAGTTAAGGGGTGTGTCCTATAAAATATTAAAATATCTCGTGGAAAAGTTTAGATAAAAATGATTTCATACGAAGGGGGGCATAACACGGTACAAGTGAACTTTTTGTGGGGTAGATGGTGATTGAACTGTTGAAATTGAATTAACTTTTTGTTTCATGGAACCATATATTTTTTCTCTTTATATTATGACGGCAATTTCGACGAGTTCAACGATCCAGATGAAAGATGCTTTCCGTCGTAGTCCGTTTTAGTCTGATCGTTAGTGGACAGCTTGCATCGAGACAGTACTATACAACAATATTTGACGAGTAAACCGACGTTTTTATCCCCCGGATAAAAGCGCAATCCTCTTCGACGCGCGTCGGTCGGGGATGTTTTTCGGACCCGTCGGAAGTTAATTAATTCCGTTTCGTTTGATTCGACGCGAGAGACCGTGCACGGGACAATGGCCTCTCCCATCTGACCAGGGGCTTTAATCTTTTATTAGCTGGAAAAGTGACGTTTTCCGTTTCCACGTGGCAGAAGAGAGAGAAAGAGATAGCCGGCTACTAGGCTGCTCTAACGTGACTCGAAACAAAACCGTGATCATCGGCTCCATTCAGCTGGCTCTGCCTTCCTCCCGCGTTTCTATTCCCCTAATTTCGTCCTCTCCACTTTTGTCGGCCCCGTTCGCCGCTCCGAGCCTGCTAATTCCCCTATTTACACGCGCCGCCATTCGTCCCCGGACCCTGACACCGTTTAATAGCGTTTCCAAAAGCTTGACGCGCGAAATTATTCAAATAAAAAGGCTCCGCGCGGCAATTTCCCACGGCAAACTCGACCTGTCGCGCAAACCGGACGAAATTTCGCTAAACTCGCGATTGTGTACCGTCCTCCATGTTAATCGGATCAATCATTCTGCGGCCGTTCTTTTATTTCTGCTATTCGTTGTTTAATCTCTGTCCGAGCATACACGATTTACCTGTCAAGTTCAAATACATTTTTCTAGACAATTTTAGTAATTTCTTATTTTTAGAAAATCAGTTCCTAACATTCGGATTTTCATGCAAAATACAAATTGTCCGCATTCTTTGTGAAATATTGTAGCTTTACATTTATTTCTTTCAATTATTGTTCGTAAGTGATAAATCAAGTTGAAAATATAAAGGGCAGACTTAATGCGTATTCATGCTTGAGAATTTCCATTCAGCAAGGAATATCGAATATATTAATTGATTCCTTGCATTTTGGAGTCTGTTTCAAAAATCCATTGAAGTGTTGCTCTCAAATAAAGCTGGTACATATGCTACAACATACCTTCAATCTTGCAATTTTTTAAATTCTATCACTGAATATAGCTCAACGACCATTGCCTCGCTGAAAACACCGGTTCTCGTTCGATCATCGAAGTTAAGCGGCATAGGGCGGGGGACGCACTAGGATGGGTGACCGCTCGGTAAAAAGTCGGGAAGTGGCCCTCTGGGTGCGTTTCACGTGTTGCTGGCAAAATGGTTCGGAACCCACCTTAATAAAAAGTAGGTCCCGCTTGAAATTAGGCGATAGTTGAGGATTGGTAAAGGGAGAGGTGGTGGAATGGATTTGAAACCCTGAGGGGACCAAATATCATTACATACACTGAATATAGCTACCGCTGTATGTAATAAACAACAAACCAAGTTCTCCCTTCACGTCAAAGGAATAGAGACCTTCTATAGTCACCGGTCCGCTTAATCTCCCATAGCAATCGCAATTTTGATCTCCCCTATACGCAAAAATTCACACACACATTCCCCAAACATCAACGAAAACAATAAATGTATTAATGCTCTCGGCGTACGGGTTCGGTCATTTTTCTTTTTTTTTTATTTTTGATGAAATTTGAAATTATATTGTGTGATCTACATTTTAATAGAAATAATTTTCTGTTACTTATCTTCGCTTTTGAACATTTTGTGTTGGATCAATCCTTAAGAACCTTCACAGTTTCAAATCCAAACAGTCTTGACATTGACGCATAAAAACTTTCATTTGTTGTGAGTGTTTCGCATTCCATGATAAATATTTCCTTGTATCGATCGTAAATTGCTAATAATAAATGTATTAATAGTTTACTATCGATACAAGGAAATATTTATCGACGAAATCACCCACCAAAATATTCCCCAGTTCCGCGGTAAAAAAATCGCAAAGTCAGCCCAAACCGAATCGTTTCGCAAACTCGCTGGAGAGGATCGAAAAAGGAAATCAGTAGAAGGAGAAATACGTGGGGAGAAGAAGAATGTTTAAAAAAGATTGCCGCTGCATGTCCCGTTTTTCCTTTGCCTCTAACATGGTTGACAAAAAGGAGGTCCACGATTCAGCCCAGGTAGGATGCGTGCGCGTGCATCGGGGCAAAAGTAGAAACGAACCAGTCGGAGCGAGCAGGAAGAAGAAAAGAGAAGGAGAGAGACTGACGGAGCGCTTTCTTCGAGAGACGCTCGTCGCGGTTGTACTTCCGGCTGTTGACCCGGTTCCTGAGGTTCCAGGATCGGCCGGCTCTTTCAGGGCCCCTTATCTCTCGCCTTATTATTATTTGCATCCTGTCGTTGGCCCGCGAGACGCTGGCGAGGACGCGTTCGTTCCTTTCAGCCGCTGGTTTCCGGTTTTTGGCCCCTCCCACGCCGGAAACTCCCTTTCAACAATCCTGATACATCTCCGCGATCTCTACCCTTGCCGACATCGCTTGACAGTGTCGAACCAATCCTCGAAAAATCTGCGCTCAAACAAGCAATCTGGGGCTCTCTGAGATCGGTAGAGAAATCCAAGTCACCTTTTTCACACATTTTTTCTTCACAAAACACATATTTCCTTTACGGGCGCAAATAAAAAAGTTTTGTCAAGTGCCTTTTTTATTTTCTCATGTAATCCCTAACCCAGACAAAATTGCAATTTTTTCAAAATCTTTTTTGCACACCATTTGGTAAATTCTTCTAAATGCTAAAAAAAATTTGGTCCGATTTGAAAAAAGTTAGTTTAAAGAGCGTTCGAACACTTTCTCGAGTACAGGGTGTCCCAAAAATGTTGTACTTCCTTAAAAATGGTCATTTAAAGTAACTTTTTTCTGTGCAAAAATCTTGTGTGCAATTTGGTTAAGGAGTTATTAAAGAAAAACGCGGACGTCAATAACGTTTTCGTCAATAACTCCCTAACGAAGCCACGGAGAACATTTTCGCAAAGGAGAAAACAACTTCAAATAACCTAACCATTAACGTTTCAAGTACAACATTTTTGGGACACCCTGTAAATACATCGAGGCACTTCTACAATAGTTTTCTGTGCCTAGTCCTACGAACGCTACCAGTCGTCAACTGCTCTCTAGACAGCGACCTCGTCTCGAGGACCCCGCAACAGACAAGCCCTCCTCGCCACGATAGATTTCGGTAGACGCTCTCGACGCTTCAACCCTGATAAGCATCGAGGGTGGAGGGAGGTTTTCCCACGACCGGTTAGATTTATCGTTTCGGGGCCGAGGGTTGAAATAAAGCCACGCGGCCGCGCCCCGCGTGCGTCGCTTGGAAATGTATTCATTCAGCAAGAACCGCTCGACTCGAGCGCTGGAAAGCGAGCGTTGACAGCGATAAACAGCTTTCACTATTTCCTCGATAATCAGAGGAACGGTCGTCTAGGGGGACTCTCTTTGAAAGTCGGCGCCTAGAAAAGTTCCTTGCGCGATCTCACGGTAGCCATTTTTCGTTCTTGTTTCACTCCCATTTGACTGCCCGCTTGAATTTCAAAAGTGCGATTCGAGACACGTGTTCCGTAAAATCAGTCTTACAAATAGAGACTTGGAGAGTGGGCGAGTACATGTTGGCGCCAATGTGTTTCGAGCAAAATCGACGGTTGATGGCCGCCTTGGATCATCGGACACAGGGTCGGCACACGGGGACGTTTATGTTGTCGTCAAATTATTAGTAATAACTAGAATGCGGATTTCATGTATTTATAATACAATATCAAATAGTGAAATTATTAACCTGCACGTTGCGTACATATATTCTAACGTTAATCCTGCACTGGGGTGCAATCACACACACCCTGCATGTTTTGCAGTGGAAAATGTAAAGAAAAAATTATTTCTGGAACTTTTTGATTTTCATGGCGGTAGGTATGAAAAGATTAAAAAATCTATTTGAATATATAAACATTCTCTACAAATAAAAATAATAAATTTAATCATTTATTTTGAAAATTTTCCATTCGGCGTTACACCCCTATACGCAGAGTGAAGATTAAGGCGAATATAAACACATCAATGTACTGTTTCAAAATTACTAAAATTATTAAAGGAAGAATTTTTTAGTTGGCTCCTGTACCTTCCAACCAATGCATGAACTTTTTATTTTGCATAAAGATCCGCAATCTAGTGACAACTGAATTTGACTTTCTGTAACAGTTTTATTAGCAACTCGATAGATTGCTGTTTCTCTTGTAATTAAATACTAATCTAGGACAGATAACAGACGAGATTTATTCTCCGACTCATCTTCTGACCAGAGCCTCCAGATTCTGACTTGCCCCCCACTCTACCTTTCCCCACATCGTTATTTTCCCACGCATCCACCGCGGTGCGGTCACGTGACGCGTTCTGTGTCTGTCGTGCGTGTGTCACACTGTCACGTGATTAATCCGGTACTGGTAGAGGGAGGGTAACGTTTTCCCCTCAATTCGTGGTACCTCCCCTCATCTGACGACTCTGCTTCTGACTGAGGGAGTGAACGACTTCAAGGTACATAGGTCGTCCTGTCGTTTCGTTTATTTTCGAAATTCCTGAGTCAGAGGAAGCATGAATATTGGGCGTTCAGTTGTTCTTCTGACTCAGGAGAATTGTGGATTCTATCACGAGATAAGATCGACAATGTGTTGAGTGTGTTGAGAGAAAATTTCCGTGAAGGTAATCCGACGTTGTTTAGAGAATTGGGTACAACGACTCTTTATGTGCGACGAATTCTCGGATGCTATGTTTACGGGATCGGTTACAATGTCGCCTGCCTGTGTGGCCGATGACCCTCCGTGGCGTCACGCGGCACGTGGACAGCGATAATCACGTTATTATATTAATTTTTCTAGCCTAAATTTCGTCCACGATTTGTTGCGATAGAAAATTCCAACTGGTAGAGAAAATATGAAAAGTTGTCGTTTACAACTGCAACTCTGACCAATACCGATTTTCTTAAAATACTTTCTGTACATTGCGTAGTAAACTAATAATTGTTCTAACTGCTAAACAAAAAATCCAAGTCGTACGGTCCAATCTTAAAAAGCCATGTCCCTTTAAAACCCTGTCCATTCGGGTTTCAATTAATAAATTCCACCGTACGCAAACAAATAAATAAAATAAAGCACGATAGACCTAGATCACAGCACCTTTTCGACACAAGGAGTTCATTTAAGTCTTAATTAATAAACTCCCCGTATGCCAAGCGTGGTACAAACAAATAAAACGAAGCAGAGTGACGCGTGAAGGGGTAGCTTTCAGCTAGACTCGAAAGGATAATTTATTGGACGCGTGCAGGCCCTGAACGTCGAGACCGGCGTGTTTCGGAATAAAGACCGGGAACGGGCTGAAACGAGCCCGAAAGAGAGGGAAAAAAGCGACGAAATGTCTGGAGCTGGAAAGCGTGTTCGCGAGGCCTTATGTCGCTGGTTTTTCGTCGCTGGGTGCCTCTCGAAATTACCCCCTCGGATCCGGCGGGTACAAAAGCGGACCCGTGCACCGTCGCCGTCGTATATCCGATCCCGGAGCTCTTTGTGTACACAGGCCGGCTCTGGCTGCGCTTTAACGCACGTACACGCACGATCTCGTATTTACCGTGCGAGAACAAGGGAGAGAGAGAGAGAGAGAGAAAGAGAGACGAGAACCGGTTTCCTATTTCTCGTCCTCTCGTTGTTTGGGGGTGAATTATGGTGGCGGGCCACGGGGTGGACGATTCGAGGGCAGACGCCTTCCTCTCCTAACCCCATGCGTGCATTTCTCTCCCTCTCTTTTTCTCTATCGTTCGATTATTCGGGGCTCGAAAACTGTTATAAAATCGATTTCCGTACTTGGAACGACTGCGAAGAACCCTTATTACGAATAACTGTTGCGAACGACCGAAATATTCAATTACAGTAACGCCTCGATACATGCGATACCTCGGACACGTCACTTCTGCTTCTTGATCGTCATTAAATTTTATGGTTATAGCACAAATGAGTAGATCAAGATGGCAAACATACATGAAAAATTTCAAAATTCCCAATTTATTACAGTCATCAAGAAATTTTATTAATTATTTTTTTTAATACTGATCATCAGTATTATTTCTCAAATTTCTCTCATTAAAACGAGTCCAAGCACGATACAATTCGGATGATTAACCTCGATTATCCAAACTAATCAAAAGAAGATGATTTACTGTATGTGGATCAATTTAGACCGAACTGTTTACATGGAAAACACGTTTACATCCGAACAATGGAGAATGTTGGTCCCATTGGTTCGGATAGTAGAGATTCTACCGAATCGTGAATTATACAAGCAAATATGCTACGAATTATATCGTGTTTGGTCGCATTTTAATCGAGAGAATGTCACGAGTATATTGGTAAAAGCTTAACACAATATTGCTAAAATTAACATAATGTTGTCATTGGGTTAGTGTCGTTTTCAAACTCAGAATAAAAACCGTAATCAAGATGTCTAGATCGTAACAATTATTCGGAATAAAGATGCTCGATCGGATTGATTTTAATCAGATCCTTTCTGTAACAGTTTTAAATAGTTAGACTCAGCCTTTGGAGTACCTCGCTTCCCCCCAGTCTCTGTGAAAGCACTTAATTCGGCCGATTCTTGAGAAATGACTATTGTGCGCCGCCACCGGTGCACACCCTGTTGCCTCGACTGTTACTTTATGGGGCTCGGCACTGATAAAAATTGGGGTAGCTGCGTTTGCGATGGGGTGAGGGGGAGAGGAAGGGTGAGCTGGAGGGTGTCTTTGAACATCGATGTCGATCAGATGGGTCGCTGAAGGCAGAAGGTCCGGCAGATGGGGTTTATCAGTTATGGTTTGTCCATCCGCGGTGGTAAAAATGAACTCGAGATATGAACAGAGGGAAGGTGGTTTCAGGGGGCAGTTTTTATAACGATTTCGGACGCACAGGGTGCCTATCTCGGAGACCTTAAATATCTTATTGTTGATAATAGACAATAACGTCATTAAAAAAAAATGTGTGAAAATATCGATCGTATTGTAAATCAATTTACAAATTGGTATCGGCGGAAAGGTTAGATCGTGAAAAACCAAATTATGAAAGCCTTCTTGCAAAAATTTTACAGTATATTTACGTTTCGATCTAAATTAAGATCATCTTCAGAATTTTTACTATAACTTGCGTTTGTAGGAAAGGTGAATTAGTAAAAAACATTTTTAAATTTGAATGGTGATTAAATGAGCAAATATATATAACGACATTAGTTGACTACGGATTTTATGCAATTTTAAATTGTAAAAATATTAAAATAATCAAGGGGAATAAGTACTTTTATCCTGTTAACAGTGTTAAAAGAAGAAACAAATTTTTATTTGGTTCTATTAGCTTGTAATTGGTACGAATTTTTCATTTTCCATAAAAACACGCAGTCTATCAATAGATTGTTTAATAGAATAGAAAGATAATTTTCGAATTTTATTCAATTGCCGGTAGTAGCTACCTCATAGAATCAGGGTTTAATAAAATGTACACCGTGGAAGAAACTATTTCCGATTCCGTTCCATCCCGTCACGTTCGCCGCCGAAATTTATTCGGCGATTTTAATAAAATATTTCGGTGCGCCGAGGGGTCGAAGATAAGCCGGCATTCTGAATGGTCTCAGATTTCTCTGCATTGAACTTTCTGACCTGGCACGATCTAAATTCTAGAGAAGCCACGGGATTTCGATGACGGGGATCGTGGAAGGGATGATCGAAAAGTATAATTCACCGGTGTGATTTATATCTAACATTAATTCATGAACTGAGCTTATCGATTCCATGGATAAAGTTACACTTTTCAGTTCATCAGAAGACGACAGAAACAACTCTTCAATTGATCAATTTTAACAAGTATTTTTTTTACAATTTTTATAACAATTACCGCCCTTTTGAAATATTTTCTTGTCCAACAACAAAACATAAGCTTCAATGGATGAAAATTTAAAGAAACCATAAAGAGAGCAGCCTTCTGTTAATAGTATCAACCGCCTCTATAAATAATAGATTATTGTAAGGATTTCTATTTTAATTTCTGAAGAAATGATTACCTTTTCGCATTATTGCGAAATCCATTAACAGGAGGCTTCAAGGAGTGGGAGGAGAAAAATTCAACTCCTTACAGATGAAGCACAAACTCCACTCGTCGCTGAAAGTCTACTGCAATTAAATAAATCTCAGTAAATATTCCTACCGCCGTTTTTAATAAAACTGCTGACTCCTTTAGAATATTTACTTGCACAACCACGAAGTCCAAGCTCCAAGGGGTGAAAAGAAAGAAGGCGTTCCTCAGTCGGAAGTATCAACCCCTTTTTATAGATAAATTGTAAAATAAACTGGTCGCTGAAAGATTTTTCCAGTCAATTGATTCCGGCAAGTATTTTATGAATGAATTGATGACCTTTTGAAACATTGACAAATATTGAAGGGCCTCTAGAATCGAAGGAGAGCGTTCCTCGAAAGGCGCGAACCCTTCGCGAACAAAACGTAAAATCCACTCGTCGCGGAGAGACTTCCGCGATTAATAAATTTTAACAAGAGGCCCATCCCTAATTTGCAGGAAGCTGATTACCCACCCTCCTGCGCATTTACTCGCGCCTCTTCAGGCTACAGTCTCGAGGAGGTGGAAGCCTAGGACGACGTAAAGAAAACTCGACCTTCTCTCTCTCGAGCGAAGCGTCAACCTCCTTCACAGATAAAAACGAAGCCTGGCCAAGAAAGGAAACGCGCAGAAGGGTGAGGATAGGTTCTCCGCTCTCCCTTCTTCGACCATCCCCCGCTGTTCCACCCCCGAGCGAACCACTCGCTCGGACTACTAATAGGGCTCTTAATAAACGAGAGCACTCGCTTCGCGACTCGATGTAATTTCTAATGAACTCTGCCCGGGAGAAATGGGCAGGAAGGGGCCGACAAAACTGAAGAACGGTGGCCCTAGCCGCTTGCGGGGGTGGCGGGCAGAGGCTGCCGATAAATAACAATCCTAGACGCCACTCTAATTGCCACTCGAGTCCGCTCTGGTCGACACCTGCGTCCGAATTTACTTTTTCGTTACCGACGGAAACGCGGATTCGGCGGAGACCGGCAATTTGCACGGGAAAAGAATTCTTCGAGTTCATACTTTCGTACCTACCTTTCTTCCGCGGTCGCTGGATTCGAGGATGCAAACGTTCTCGCGGTTTTAGAGATGATTCTTCAGTGGATTTCAATGTTGAACTTTCACCACTTGACTGGCGTAGAGTTTTGTGCACTTGCCAATTTTCAGAATTGTTTATGGAATTGAATTTATTAATTTTTCCCTTTTTACGACAGAAACTTAAAATCGACTTTGGTTGGTCGGGAAATCAGGGACTTTTTATCGGCGATTTTAGAGACGTTTCTTTGGAGCATTTAAATATTGAATTTTTATTACTTGACTGGATTTATATGCAATTGAAACTTTAAAGAACCGCTTACCACATTTAATTTTTCAATCGTAGCCTCATCCCCTTTTTACCAAGAAGTCTGAATCAATTTGATCTTTTTTTCCGAGATGATTTTAAATAGTTCTTTCGAAACATGTTCACTTCTCATCCTGATACCATCTATGTACCAATTAATTCATAGCTCTCTCAATTCATCAATTGCAATTTTATTTCGAATTCCAATCTTCCAACCACCATATTAAGTCGTTCTAAAATGAAGAGAGTAGATAAGAAAATTATGGAGATTATTTAGAACCGCAAAATATATTCTGTTTGTAAACAATCGATAAATTCTTATTATTATCTTATTCTTATTAAACGAATTAATTAGTACGCCTAATCGAATTATGTATGGTCCCCATAAAAGATGTTTGAGTACATAACACATCAACACCATCCTTTTGAAGTGTGACGCAATTAATTCTTCATTCATGCGATGAAACAATAAAAATTATACTCGAAATTTCGTCAACGAAATCAAGCTTCGAGAAATTTTCCAATAACACTTTCGACGAAAACGATGTCACTCCATCGACACAGTCGACTATATCGCTTTCCATCGTTTTCCTCGACGCAACAAAGAGCGCGATTTCGCAAGAGACAGCGGCTCTCTCATTACGTGGGAACAATTGCTTCTTACGTGGTAGCAATAAGCCGGCTGTCCCACCTTAAAAAGCTGTGCTTTGTCCACGGTTCAACGAATCGGCAAGAATCACAAGAAAATTCGCGCGACATTCATGATAGATCGATCCCCCTCGATCGCTGCTGGATGTTTCCTGGATATCGGACGCGTATCGACGTTCCCGACTGATCGGCCAAAGAAACTTAAACACCGTTCCATTTCACGCTGAACGACATGATCGAGTCGCGTCGATCCGTATCCCCGCAGGTGGGAACAAGAAAAAGAACGTTTTACATAAACGCCGGTGTTTTGCGGAGCAGTCGTTTGCCAGAAGAAATAATAAACGGGAAGCGGGGATAAGTAGATCAGATAAATGTCACCGATCTATTTTTACGTGGTCGGTCTTGCAGATTTTTCTGCTCGCGATTATTCGTTTAACTTAATCGTTTACGTAATCGCTTCTCGCGATCAGCTGGGCACTCACCGTTAAACGATCGCGTTCAGAATTTTTCATGAAGCCAGTAAATGGACGTCTATCTTTCTTGTTTAATATCTGCTCTTTTTGCACGAGATCGGGAAGTTGTTTTGTTAAAGACACGAGACTTCGTACTCGATCTTTATCTTGTGGCAGCTGTGGATAAAATGAACGATTGTTCCCGGGACAGATGTGACGATATTTTTTAGTTTTTGTTTATTTCGTTTCGTTTGAGCTCCTTCTTTTCGTTAGAATTAAATAATTCAGCTGTTCTCTTGCCACGAAATTCGACATTCTCAATGCAACAAAAACGCCCGCTGTTTCTGCCAAGTCCTCAAACTTGTTTATAATTAGATTGCGGATTTTTATGCATTCGTGAAGAAATACCTGAGATGTTCCCAGATTTTTCATTTTACAATTGCACTATTTGTAATAATATGATATAAAGTATATAATGTGATAATATAAATAAATATATTTAGAGCAGATATAATACGAACCGCACAAAATCCAAATAAATTCAATCTTGTTATTTTTATAAGGCAATCAGTAACTTTTAAGGTTATTTTAGTGTTGAAGTGGCAGAAAAGGAGAACTTAAAGATGTGAATATATTATTTTGAACTGATTAGAATCGTCAAAGTATTATTGCATAGATATAATTTAGTAGAACACGTATTACGATACGAAACACAGCCATTGAAAAGAAATAAATTCGATCTTGCTTTTTCATAAGGCAAGCAGTTAATTAAAATAGTAGCAAAAGTACAAGAACTTAAAAATGTCAATATATTATTTTTAGCTGATTAGAATCGTCAAAGAATGATTGAATAGATATAATTTAGTAGAGCACGAAACGCACAAAAAATAAAATCGGTCTTATCATTTTCATAAGGCAACCAGTTAATTAAAATGGCAGAAAAATTAGAAAAATTTAAGAATGTCAATGATTTGGAACTGCTTAGAACCGTTTATTTTGCACGAAAATCCACAGTTTGTTTTATTGGTAAATGACAGAAACTTAAGAAGTGACAGAAAATACCTAATATTTCTGTCGAGTGGTAATTCCCTCGGATGGCTCGCCAATTCCTCAGAAAAAGAAGCTGGTTCTCCGAAAGGGTTACCGGATCAGCTTACGAAACGGCATCGATCGAGCCTCGTACCAGTTTGGTGGAAAAATCGGAAACAGGTCGAGGAAAGGCGAGTCCGCAAGGGTGGCACAGCAGTCTGACTCATCGACACCGGGGACACACGTGGCGAGAGGCTTAACCGTATCACTGATAAGGCCGAGGCACGGCCAACAGAGATAAACGGCCCTTTCGATGCGTTGTCCTGAGAACGATGCTGATAAACGCATTCCTTTCGGTATCCGGGAAACAACAAAAACTAATATTTCCTAGAAATCCATTCATCTTCATCGAACACCTAATAATTAACACTATACTTATCACTGCCGGTCAAAATTTTATATTTTTCATTTTGCAATTATTGAAATTATAAAGTTACTTACGTGGAAATTGATTCGATAAATTTTTTTCTTCAAGCACATATTGAAATAAAAATTGCGCAAAATCTAAATAAATTGACCCTTCTCATTTTTATAAGCTAAAACGTTTAAATCGCTTTTAATGCTCAGTAGGTTTAATGTTAACACGTTTACTCTCACCGATAATCGACGTTGTGGTTTGCTTAACACTAAATGGCGAGTTCTAGTATTTTTTATTTGCAAAAATGCTCCCATGAGGCATTATTCAACAAATTTATTTCTTTGCGTATGTTTTATAAAAAGATGACTAATTTAGATAGACACATTCTCGTTATTTTCATAAAATAATATAAAATACTCACTTTTAGTGGCCCGCGAATCTAGTGTTAAAAACGATCGATATAGACCGCGGATATTTATGCAAAATAAAAGATATAAATAAAGGATAAATCGGAGCAAAATAAAAATCGATTTCCCTAAATACTTCACCATTTGTTTGTGAATGCTTATCGTTAAGATACTTGATTAAATGCACTCCTTTACGAAATATAAAAACAATTTAGCGAACGAAACTCATGGATTCCACGAATATTCGCTCTTAACCCTTATACATTCCTCAAAAATAATTGCATAAAATAGACTAGAATAATAATTTACCATTATTGTTCTACACGTTAAATCAACAAATTGTGTTTCCTTTATAACGTCACATTTTAAAGAAATACATCTCACAACATAGACGTAAAAGGATCAATAATTTTAAGTATGTGAAAATAGTAAATGGGTGAATTTTCACTCTGATGAACGTACGAGGGTTAACATAAGTGACTGCATAGAATGAGTTTTACTAGTTTTATGCGAACTATGAGATCGTGGACGTCACAAAAGACGGTGCTAAGAACGTGTTAATAGGTTTAATAAGTTGAAAATAATGCAACAACATTCTACTAGTGCTTTTGCTGCTTCGTGTTTCCCCTACCCAGTTTAATTAATTAAACTCTGGTCTGGTCATAAAATTAGTGGCAGTGCACATCAGTTTATTCGTTCCGAAATTAACTGAATTGGCAAGGAACAAGATGTATTCTCGAGTAGCTAATGATAATTATTAACAAACTCCGATCGTTCGTATAAATAATAAAGACTCGTATGAAATACACAAAACGCGTTAACCTAATAAACGAAAGGAGACACCGTGCAAAGCAGACTGGTGTGTGGATCCATGGTGATCGAGGCTGGGCGTAAATCGCGATCAATTAGGCCCGGATGGGGCAAATTTGAGGGGATCCAGGGCTGAGTCTGAGTCGGCGTATCCCGGCTCCGATATATCGCGGAGATAGCAGGGCCAATGGAAATCTACGTTTAGCATAACCTGTTTCCAGCACGAGCCACACAGAGCGGACACTATATTTAGCTGGTTGGTCTACGTTTAATCTACGTCTATCTATCTATAATCTGCAGCTAGGCTGACGCTAGGATCGTAGACAGCTGACGACGCTGTTGATGTTTCAACGTTTCCGAATTTTTTTTAGCGAACTGTACGATGTTTCTTCATGAAACTTTGCGGAGTTGTTTGTGCATGTGTGCAGCATATCTGTGGATTTTTCTGTACCGTTATTGTTGAAATTGTGGGAGTTATGCGTCAATAGGATCGGACTCTCCGAGTGTGAATTATTGTTCCTTAAGAATTTTTTTTTGCGAACTATGCGATGTATTTTTATGAGATTCGATATACTTATTTTAACATTTTTTACACGCATCTGTGAATTTTTGTACGGTATTATCATCCACAGGATGGAAATTATTGAACGGATCTTCCACTCACACTGCTTTAATGAATACCTACTATACTTTCAACAATAACGTGGCACAAAAATTCATGAACGTTGTGCAAACATATATCAATGAACCTACGAAGTTTCATAAAGATGCACCGTATGGTTCGGTAAAAAAAAATCTCTCGAAATACAGCCTCGCAGAAGAAAACCACGAACTAATATAAGAGACACATGTTAGGGCACTAAACACGATCTACGTTTAATCTACGTACATCTAGGAGTTTGTAATCTGCAGCTAGGCCGACGCTGTTTGGAGCGTATTAACTTGGCCACGCACCAGTTAAGAGCTCGATATCTTAAATTTCCTCACAATAACTCGGCGTTATACTTGAACCTCGCCTCTGCAACAACCGGGGAACGGCTAAGCCGAGTTTAACGTAAGGGCGCGGCATAAATCCAGCGTAACCCGCGCGAGATATGAACTTGGCGGGCCTTAAGCCTGCCATAAACTGGCCCCGCCGGTGATTCGAATTCTACGAGACCATCTATACTGAAATTTTCAGGAATACCGATTTCGATCATGGGTCCACAAGTCTGCTGGGCTAGATTTTCTTTGGAAAAAGCTGGCATGTGTACCTTAAGATGTGTACAACAAACGAGCCTCGTAAGATTTTTCATTTAGTTCACAATTTTTACATAAAAAATTGCTTAAACGCAAGCTTGAGCTGTTGGGTTCAAATGGTTCAACCCTCTAATTGCCTAGTAAAAGTATTTAATGTTTTGTATAAATTTAAAAAATATGAAAACATATTTCTATGCCTTAAGATATGTACAACAAGTGAGCCTCGTCAGATTTTCCGTTTAGTTCACGATTTTTACATAAAAAATTGCTTAAGCGCAATCCTCAGCTGCTGTGTTCAAATGGTTCAACCCTCTGTCTACTAAAAGGTTTTGTGTCTGATCTCTTGAAAATTTTATAACTTAAAATTTATACCCTAAGATACAAAATTTGCCTGTGTTTGGATCTTAATAGAGCACCATATTTCTAATATTAACATTCTTAATTCTTAACATTCGTATTTCATGCGAAGATAATCCACTTTGTAAATTGCAATCAGGCAAAGACGCTATGATGTAGTGTCAATCGGATCGATGATCGTGCGACGGCACAGTTTGGCAGAGAAGTTTCCGCGAGAGGGGGGATTGGGAAAATACGTTCGCGAAGGTCCGAATAAAAATGTTAATGCGAGGAAGAAGGCACAGCGCGCGTCGATAACTAATTTCAGGGAGGTCTGGCCGGGGTCGATGGTGCAGGAGGCGTCGCGACGCTGGCATCGCCATTTTCCAGGGGTTGCGTCGCGGCGCGCGACGCCACGGGGTTCATTTCCATACTGTAATATACAGCTAGCTTCGTGGACCGTAGAAAGGGGTTCGAACCGACATGGCGAGGGGTTTGAATCTACACTGCCGCTCAAAAGTATGCGAACGCATTCTTAATTGCAATTGAACCAAACATTATTATCATTCACAAATTTTGCTAAATTTTATGCATCGCGACCTTTCATTAAACGGGCAGTGTCTCGATTACATGTGAAAGATATATGCATAATAATAATGATAATTTAATGAAAAACTTCTTTCGTTCATGAAACCTTTACCAACGTATCGGTGACATTTTTCTGGTTAAAACGAGTACCAACAAGACATGGTTCGGTGCTTATTTGCTTCTTTTATTCACGATTCAATAGATCCTCGATTATGCGAACCGACGATTTCGACATTCTGGATATGATCCGAATTGCGTCGTGTTTGGACTCATTTTAACCAGAACAATCTCACGAGTATGTTGCTGAAAGAAAATTATTCGAGTCGAGGAAGCTTTAAGAACTTACGGTTTACAACTGTTCGCATACTTTTGAGCGGCAGTGTACGTTTCAACTGCCCTAACCGAGCCAAGCGGAGCAGAGGGTGCGCAACCCTGTGTATGCCAAGACCCTGAAAGCTCTGTACTTTTCACCGCAACGACAAAGACTACGCGCGCCTTTAACGAGACAGATTAATCCTAACTCGAGCGAGTCTAGGGCCTCGAACTTCGACAATTAACCGGCGTTCTTCAAAGCCTTTCAGGAACTTGCGCCGTTGGATTAATCGTGGTCTTTCTAGACCAGTTGTTTTCTCTAAAAACGATTAATTATCGTTTGTTTTAATGTTGATGCGTCTGCATTTTTCAACCCTTTTAAAGGTGGCCAGAGTGCAAATGCGCCCATTTCAGAATATGATCAATGGGCAATTTGTTTTTGCGATGGAGGTTATATATGACTGGACTGTGGATTGTTACGCGAAATAAAAGTTGTCTGCATCGATTGCGAGATACTGGAACGACATAAATATTTGCTTCCTTCTTTAACAACTTTCACCCTCAGACTCTAAACGTTTTTACGGCAACTCTAAAATTTTAAAAGTTGATCTTTAAAAGATCTGAAGAAATTCATTCGACAATTTTCAGTTGAGATCATCAGAACGAAAATAATTGTTCAAAATATTTTATACTTCACAAACTGTTCGATCCCTATTACAGTTTAAGGGTTAATACCTAAGAGTACATCGCTCTTAAATTCTATCGAACTTTCTTCTATGTTATCATTGATTATTTGAAAACCAGCAATCTATTTAGGATTCAGTATTTGCTTTTTAATTACTAGAAAAATGCTTGTCAGTTTCGATCTTTGTCTGTGCACCTGCGAGTGTCGATGGTGTCTCAACGAGGGAAAGATGTCGGGGACTCTTCTTCGCGCCGAAGTGAATCATCTGTTTCGCTATTCGATTACCGTTCCTGCGGTCTCGGCGGATTTTTTTGCGCAACGTCCGTCAATTAGACGAAAGAAATATCGACGTGGGGCTTCGAGGCGAGCTTGACGCGCCCCGCGGATCGATTGCGAAACGAATTCCGCACACGTGAGACCCGCGAATCTGCTAACCCGGAGTTGGGGAACTGGTAGCCCATGGGCCGCACACTTCTTTCCCCTGTTCTCACTGTCTACCAGCATCTCCCACCATTCGACTGGTATCCTATGAAAGAAATAGCGTGCGGTCTGTGGACCGCCGCGGCAGTTACCCCGGCTCAGAAGATCGAGTCAAGCTAGGAATGGTGTTGAAGAGTGAGAGGCCAGAAAATTAATAATAATAAGACAGAGTGCCCCCTCGAATCTAGTTTCCGAATCCACAAGGCAATTCGCGCCTTTATGTTTTGATATAAAGGGTGACCTTCGAGAGACGATTGTCCTCGAGAATCGAATCGAGTCGTCGGAGCGATACATTCCTGAATGGATGAAACGCAATGCTTGCCGAAGCCTTTTCGCCTTGTGCTCTGATCGTTTGCTGTCCTTGTATGGTTCTCGATCGAAGTGGATTCATTTCATTGCCGGGAAACCTGATATAATTCGCGTAATCAATTCGTAAGTTTTGCTTCCCGGTACCGAAATAAAATAATAAATAGACCACCGGGAATCTTTAAAATAAAAATTGTCCGAGTCAATTTTAATAAACGAAAGTTAGATGACAGTGCATTTCCACTGAATAATTTTGCAACTTCGCCCAATATTTTAAATGTCTTTACAATGTCATATTTGACCAACCTTTTATTTTTTCTATATAGAGTGTTCTAAGAATTGAAATAAGAATAATAATTGAAGTAAATTTTTCCTTTGCAAAAATATTCTCCGCGACTCCGTTGAGGAGTTATTAACGAAAAACGCGGACCAATTAGAGCGCGGCTACCCAGTGAGCGGAGTCCAGCTCGGCTAATGCTAACGCTACGTTTAACGGGACCTATCGCCGAGCTGGACTCCGCCCACTGTAGCTGCAGCGCTCGGATTGGTCCGTGTTTTTCGTTAATAATTGCTTAACGAAGCCGCGGAGAACATTTTCGCAAAGGAGAAAATTACTTGAAATATCTTCAAGAATCACTCGAAATATTTACCCATACACAATGGAAAGTAAGAAATAATTTGGCCGGCAGATAGTGTTTTAACTTTGGCAGACCTTTCTCTCATAGGACAGAGTCCGTCAGTGGAGCAGATCGGTCACGCGCGGAGATTTAACCCGAAAAATCAAGATCCCGTGGATCACGAGAGCTCGAGTTACGAATCTGCAGAGTGAGTGAGTGAGTGAGAGGGGGGGGGGCATAAGTGCACCGGGCTGCAGGTTGCGCGAGAGGACGCGTCCCCGTGGTCTTACCTGCTTGTTACCACGAAACTGGTCCCGGTAACAGGAGAAAAAGGTAGTGGGGGTCCGACAGCACCTGGCATCCGTGTACAGGTAGCGGAGAGGTCCGGCCTTTTGTCGTCCTCGAAGCCCTCCCACGTCCGACCGGCCACGGAAACTTCTTCCTTTGCGAGGCAGCCGATCTATACCTCGCAAACTCTGGACCCCGGGGCCCCTTTGTGCCGTCGAACCAGGACGAACAGCTGGTGAAAACAGAACCAGCGACCGCCAGCTGGTACTCGTCACGAGAATTCGAGCGGACCCGCTCATTGTTCCCGCGAAATCTCCCGCTTTTTCGAAACGAAATCCACCGGGGTGGCTCGCGCAATGTTCGCAGGTTGCTAACTCTACCGAGAGGACTTTAGGGTGTCGATCGTTGTCGATCTACCATCGGACAGTCCTTTTTGAGGAAGAGAATCAGTCTAGGTTGGGTGAATCATGGGTGATTCTTGGGAATCTTGGCATTTTGTGGCCCTAATCCCGATGCACCGGAATGTAACTATTAGCACAGGATTTGTACAAAGCATAGGATCCACTGTTGCAAGTTTTGAAGGAAGAGCCTGAATATTTAGAATCTTACGTAACAACTGTGTCAGGTTGTTAACCCAGGGTCCTAAGAGGATTTCTAGGTATTCTTTGGATTATGATCCTTGTGGATCCACCTTTGATCTAGAGTCCTTTTCGGGGTAACAGATGAGGAATGGATCTTGCGAGTCCTGAGTGTGTTGACTTAAAAGCTATGGAAGTGTGTTAAATCTTTGGAGAAATTCTGGCATATTGTGGATCCAGATCTTGATGTGTACGAATCGAAGGTTTCTTATAGTGGTACCAAGCCTACTGAACTAGGTTTTAGAATAGACGCGGTAGGCTGCCACCTATCTCAGCTCCTCAAAAGTTTTCTAGGCCCCAGGGCCTCGGACCGAGAGTCCCTTTTGTGTGAAAAGGACAACAAAACCAGCCCTGGTCGTATGATTCCTGAATACCTAAATCCACAACTGTAGAAGGTTGTCGATCCCTAGATCTTCGACGGTTTCTGAACACCTCATCTTCGAGGAAGACCTTTTCGGACGCAGTGACCGAGGTTTCTCGTGTCGCAACGACTCGGCCGCGATAAGTGTAGCAACGGGAACGCCGCGGACTGTAACAAGAGGGCCTCTGTTAGGGAAATTGACGAGTGGCCAGGATGATCAAGGAGAAACGCGGCCGCGAAGCATCCGGCGAGCTCGTGGAAGCGGGTCGCTCGAGATCCCGGGTGGATAACGACTGGAAAGGCCGGTAAACGCTAATTCAACTGTTGGTGAGTAACTGTTGATTGCGGGCCGACTGGCACGGCTGACAATTAACGGGCTCTCGCCGGCTTCAACCTGCGAAACGCGTTGCGTAAACGTGCCAAGGTTGCGAACCGATTTTTCCAGCTCGTCGATCGCTACTTTGTTCGAGTCGAATCTAACGAGACTCGGTCGAACGATAGCTCGAGGAACGGCAGTCTCGAGTGTCCGGACGCGACGATGAGCCATGAATCTAGCAGGCACGCCGCGCGGCGTCTAAGCGAATGAATCACCTCCGCTACCAATTAGTGTCCCGCCGGGATGGTCCAGTCGCCGTCGAACCGCAATATGCTCCTGATTCGCGCATCCGACCGAACCTCGCCGGTGGATCACCTGCCCCGACCATCTGTTCGAGTCACCTGTTAGCGGCTGGGACCTTGATTCGCTTCACTGGCTGTGCCCGATCGCTCTGCGAAAAAGTGCCACCTGCTCTGGCAAGAGATCGACCACGGCGGTGCGGGACGACAGTGTCAGATATTAAATTCGGCTTTGTTAGCTCTCATTATACTCCTCGGATGTAAGATACACTCATTCTCCATTTTAAGAGCGGCAGCCGAAATTAGAGCAGCGTTGGACCTAATTTATAAATCATGCTTAATTAACACCTCTGGTAACACTATACTTTTCTTATTATTATATTCATTAAGAAGAAAGAAAACATAATTTCGAATCAATTAATAGTATTATTAACGCTTGAAATACTTTTCTTTCTCGAAATTCATACGCGGTGGTTCATTCAAAGGCTGATCCGAATTAAGCTACTTTCACCCAGGAATTGACTCAACTCTGCCACGGCTTACTCACGTGACATTGTGACGCATGCGAGAGCGACGGAACGCCTCACGTGACTGGTTCGAAGCGTGGGGGAATGGTGTCGGAGAAGGGGAACGGTAGAATGGGACGCGAGTCTTAATCCGGTGACTCTAATTTTTCCTACTGTTAGTTTGCTTCTCTATTGTTGTAAATATTGTGAATGCACTACGGGCTTGTATGCGAAGTAGAATGTTGTTGTATCGATTAATAAGGTACTGGAACCAGGTAAATATTCGTTTCTGCGTTTATTAATTTTGATAAGTTGTGAACATTTATACGATATTCTGAAATTCTCTTAATCTGTTTGAAATTTTATGATATTATTAATGATAATATAATTTTATATTTAAACGAATAAAATCCTCAGTCTAGCTACGAATAAAGCAACTGGTGTAATGTACAAAACGAAAATGGATTTCGAAGACGATGTTAATCCATGATTCAGAAACATGTGCGATCACGCAAGATGCGCAATTTTTCAGTCGGCTAGACACGTGATTATGACGGTGCAACTTCTGTCGCGTCAATTATGTTAATTGAAAATAACGATACAAAGTTATCTGTCATTCGACTGTAACTTTGACCCGCCGCATTTGTCAACGAGCTGTTTGCAGAGCATGATTTGTTAAGCAAATTGCAGATCATTCTACACGCTGGGTTTGCACAGTCTACTAAGCACGGGAAATTAGCATTTCTGGATGCAGAACGCGTTCTGATCGCTCGTGGTCTAGACCTAGACATAGAACAGGTGCAGCGTTAGAGGAGAACGTGATCCCTCGGTTCGGATAACCGTAGCCAATAGCGAGCTTCTGCGGTGTATAACTAACACAATTTCAATAACAGCGACATATAAAAAATCCAAGAGCTGGTTCAAACCTGTGCAAACAACTCTGCAAAGTTGCATAAGGATGCATTATTCAGCTCATTTAAAAAGAAGTCCCAAAGTATCCCATCCGAGACAAAGATTGCTGCAAAGTAGTCGACTTCGTCGCCGAATAACTAACGCAATTTTAACAAATGCGACATATAAATAATCACAGAGCTGGCTCGAACTTATGCAAACAACTCTGCAAAATTACATAAGGATGCGTTATTCAATTAATTCACAAAACATTCCCAAAGTATATCTTCTAAGACAGAATAGGGAATATTGTTGCAAAATGAGTGAATAACTCCAACAACTATAACTTTAGCAGCGTATAAAAAATCACATAGCTGGCTTAAAATTATAAAAAAAAACTCTATAAAGTTACACAACGATATCTTGCTTACTTTAGTTTTAAAAATCGTTACTACCTTCAAAATAGAGAAACGGGAAATTCTACTACATAGTTAGAAACAGAAACTGGTATGACCCGATTGGTCAGCGGCTCGGAGGAAATTCTCACGTATGAACCGAAAGGAAAATCGGTTTTGGATCGACGGTCCGATCGTGATCGAGGCAGTCGCAGGCTAATCGCGAGCGGAACAGGTGTGTAGTTAGCAAGATCGTAACGGTACGAGGTTCAGGGTCAATTACTGGACGTTGTTCGCGTGTATAGCGATCACGGGAGATGAAGAAGAGGAACGCGGACGAATCCTGTTCTTCGGGGCCGGTATTAGTCCTGGGTGGAGCCACGGTAATCCTCCTTGATATTCCTGTCCCGGCGAGGCAATCCTCGCCTTAATGATCGCGCTAATGACTCCTCCTAACGATACCCTCGCCGAAATCCCGAGACGCTGTTGCGAAAAATGCTAATCCGCCCCTGTGAACAACCGTAAACTTTATCCTAGTTCATTTCGTTGCTCTCTCTCTATTATTGCGTTCAATTAAATCTTCCGTTGACGTGCAAGCGTAATCAGGCTTGATCGTACTGCACGGAAATCCAAGAAAAGTCTAGAAAAGTATGTTAAACAAATTGTGATCCTTACTCGTGGAATTGTAATTCATTCTATAATATTAGCTAAGCTTTTTAGAAAATTTAATCAATTGTCGACGAAGATTATTATTTTGATAATGCAATGAACAGATTAAAAGAATTTAAAAATATTAATAATAAATATTTAAAGAAAGAATGAGATTTATATTTAACTCCTGCGTGTAACAATTCAATGTAACAATTAACAGCGTCAAAGAAGATTCAATAAAGTGGCAAGTAAGACGTGTTTATCAATTCGTCGTTTTCGAAATGTAATTTTGTTCAAGATACGTATTCCGCTGGGATTTGCGTAATTTCGGGAAATAATCTTCACGATAAGCCTTAATTCTACAATGTTGATTACAACGATTATTTTGCGGGATTTTCCGGAGATTGTGCACAGCGATGAACGCGTTGAACAGCGAGGCTAACAAAGTTGATAACGAAGCTCTCTTCCGCAGTACTCAGCGAGCGTCCTGAGGATTATCGATCGCTTCTTAAATATAAAACGCTATGTTTAGGCAGTCGACGGACGACAAAGGCAGTCTGGGATCCAGCGGGAAAAAGAGAGAAGCAGGTCGTCGCTAGAGACACGTACGAACAGATTAAAAGTGATTACAGGTCGTCGATTAAAAATGGAGCGGTTCGATCTCTTTTCTAAAATTACCTGTCTGCGTTTAAATAAAACCTTGACGTTTAGCATTCGCGTCGCCTGCCGTTCGATCTGCCTCCACGCTAATAACTATACCAACAGCAATCGTTCCCGTCGCTAACGTCATCGTTAAAACAGGTTGACTGACTTCTTATTAAATCTAGATAAGCGAATTTACCATCTACACCGACGTATCAACAAGAAAATACTGATCCAATGATATAACTTTGCTGTTTCGAATGATCTTTTATCGAATCTTCCACGGACATGTCCTCGACACTTCCCCGATCAGAATGATACCAAACACGATACAGTTCGGATCATGCTAACTCGTTTGATCTACGATCAAGTGGGACCTCGATTATCCGAACCGAGTCTCGTGAAAATTCGTCAGCGACCCACGTTCGCCACACTTTCTCGATTAGAATGATACCAAACACGATACAATTCGGATCATGTCGACTCGTTTAATCCACGATCAAGTGGGACCTCGATTATCCGAACCGAGTCTCGTGAAAATTCGTCAGCGACCCACATTCGCCTACCGTGTGCCCGCGGAAAGTAGATTAATTCTTACCCTTTGAAATCTATCTCGCGCCTCAATCTAGGTGTCCAACTACCGACTCCCGGCGTAAACCCACAATCAGCGTAATTCATGCTCGAGACACCTACTCTCCCGGCGTACCTACGCTGAACGGGCCTCCAGATTAACACGTTCGCAGCGATACGGGATATTTATGCTCCGCGTTGTATCCCAGCATCACCTGCGCTCCGCTTTACTTCGGTACATATTGCGTGTTGCGAAGATGGTTTCGTTATTTCGCTCCGTGAGACCAGCGTTTCGCTCGCTGCGGTCCTCTGCAACTTTGTATCTTGGAGAATCGCTGGCAAATAACCTGCAACGGAACGGGTTGATCTCGACGCTATCCACTTCGCAGAATGTCGAGTGACTGTGATGTCAGTTTTACGGTAGTCTTGTTTTATTGTTCATTCTCATTCATATTAATGAATAGACTATGTTTATGCAATTTTCAATTTTTGTACACAAATTTTATGACTGTGGAATGAAGTAAGATCCTATATGTCCGCGATTGCGGACTTTAAACCGATAGATGATCGCGAACGGAGTTTTTTGTCTTCGCCGCGTTCGTACAGGCGTCGACCGCCGTTGTGTCTTGGACGAGCGATCTGTTTGTAATTCTAACGAGGCGTGGTTCTTCATACAGCCGCGACAATCGGAAACCCGTTGACTGTTGTATGTTGGTGGTCGTGGCAGCCACGCCGCGTCCGCTCCGACGTTTTTCTTAGGACAATGAACACCAACATCAACGGCCAAACCGAACTCCTTCGTTTAAATCCCAATCGTAATCCGCCATCAAATTCGTACGAACGATTTTCTTCTGCGTGCGTTATCGACGCGGTACTTCGCGATCAGCCCTTATAGCGTCACTGCACTATAGTTTTCTATTCGCGACAGCGTCGTACTCTCTATTATTTGGTATAGACTTTATTCTATTGGGTTGGCAAGAAGATGATTTCGGTTTTCACTAATAGATAGTGATATGTTTCTTTTTATTTTCATCACTTCTATTAAGATTATAATTTTTTTCTGCTTGACATTTTGTGGTGTCGTGTCGATCCCGAAACTGAGAATCGGCTCACGGCTTGGTTGACGGTGAATGCGTGTAAATTCAAACTCTGGAGAATACGTTCGAATACTTTATTCAACAAAGAGGCAAGGCTCGGCTTGCTGGTTGTAATTCAGACTCGGCTGTGTTTAGATGTTGTCGCGTGTCTAGTAGAAACGATTCTGCATTTTGCGCGCTCGCATGGAAATTGTGGAGGTTCGGAGGTAGGTGTGGTTTTTTCTGGAAATTGTTGTAATTGGTTGAGAGGTGTGTTTTGGAAGATGATGGAAGTGGTGGAAAATGAGAAGGAGTAGGAGTAGAGGTACATCTGGTGCGGGTGACTAGGATTGTAAAACTATAAAATTTGTCAAGTTAACGGTCCAAGGCCCAACACGTGGACGTCAGCTGAGGTTCCGTTATTTTTTGACCGTACCGTCCGTCCTTTATGAGTTTATGATTAACCTTTCCCTTAAGTAGGTATGACGGATGGTAACGGTCGTGCGCTTGTCCCTTCGCAGGAGGTTTTACAACGTAACACATTTGATAACTAACATTCGATAATAAGATTGTAGCGAAGACAACATATTTTATTGATTAAAGTATAGGTTTTAATTCACCTGAAAAAACCGAAATTACTTTCTTGCCAACCCAATATATAAACTCCCGTCTCAGTGTTTTATTTTGTCCGCGTAACGTCTAAGGTGTTTTGTTTTCATCATTAAACGTATTTGATCCGTACCATTATGCCGCTTTTTTGCCGTCCATCTCGTGTCCGTTAACCATCAGTCCGCTGCTTTCTCCGCGCTCAGCGCTGGGCGGATCTGGTGTCAGGATAACTTGAACGGTCAAAGCCGAAACACTATTCTTAATGGGATTTTGTAGATCCAAAACAAATAAAAATAGTACTGAATTCTATCGAATTTTCTATTCTCGCATCTTTTGGAAGTTTTCATAAGCCATAAATGCATAAAGATCCGCAGACTATCATTGAATGTCTATTTAAGCGTGATTTTTTGTTGTCAGACTGTGTTTGGAGAATTTTTTTATCAAACCGTAATGCATCTTTACAAAACTTCGTAGGTTCATTTATGTATGTTTGAACTGCATTCATGAATTTTTGTGCCACGTTATTGTCGTAGGTGTAGTAATTATTCATTAAAACAGTGGGAGAGGAAGATCCATCAAATAACTTCGTGGATAATGATGCCGTACAAAAATTTACAGATACGTGTCGAAAATATAAAAACAAGTCTATAGAGTCTCATAAAAATACATCATATAGTTCGCAAAAAATAAATTCTTAAGGAACAATAATTCACAGTCGGAGAGTCCGATTCTTTTGATGCGTAACTCCTACGACTTCGATAATAACAGCGCAGAAAAATTTACAGATATGCCTCACACATGCACAAACGACTCCGCAAAGTTTCATGAAGATACATGGTGCTAAAAAAAAAATTTTTAAATTCCCAAAATCATCTACTCACGAGCGAACGGGACACATTCGAAGAATCGGCTTACGCACGCGCAACGAGCCACGAAAATACAAATACCAAGAAATAATTCCGCACGCAACAACGTCGCCAATAAAAGTCACTCTGATTTACACGATTCGCGAGAGATCAGGCTGGCCGAACGCAAAAGAAGAATTTCGTCGGAAGCGGCCGCGGCGCGGGATATGAAAGATGATTACGCGGGAATGACAAAGGGGAGAACGCTCGGAGGGAAAAAAAGCTTGTCCACGCGAGCTTGTAATTAAAACCCGATGAATGCCCTCGTTATATCACCGACGCGGCGCGCGACGCTTCCTTATTTTGCCGGTGTCGTTGGTACGCGCTCGCCTTCGACAACGCTAACGACTCGCCCGAGATCGTATAATCGCAGCTCGAAAAAAGAAAACGACACGGTATCTAATTACAAGGTTAAGTCCTTATACATCGCGTGCAGTTTACGCAACGGACGGACAAAAGTCGCCATTTTGCTTCCGGATATCGCGATTCTTCGAGTCAGATCTCGATAACGTCTCTGGATCGAGATTGTTCGTTGTCCACATTTTTGAAAAAATACAAAAAAAAATAAATTCACTTAACCCTGTACTCTGGGGTGCAGTAACACTCTCTGCATGTTTCCAGTGCAAAATGTAAAGAAAAAACTTTGACCGCGTGAGTATTTCTGGAGTTTCTCTTATTCTCACGACGCTAGGTATATAGGATAATTTAATTGAATATATAAAAATTCTCTGTAGATAAAAATAATAAAAATTCTTAAGAGAATTTTGAAAATTTTTCATTCTGCAACTTTTCATGTATGCTTTTATTAGTCTGGGGTGTGTAGGATCAGGTTCGTACCTATTAAAAAATTTATAAAATTCAATGCTAAAAACGCAATGCTAATTAATAGCGCTCTCGCACATGTTCACCCTCCGATTAGGCTATCAAAAGTCCGTGGAGCGATCGCAGGATGCCTGAATGTTCCACGGAGGTGATTCCGGCGCGAATCGATGGGAAATTCCGCATGAAAAATTAATGAAAAAAGTTCCCGGCGCTCTTCCGTGAGAAGCAACTCGCGTGCGGAGCTCGGGCCGGCGCGGTTTTATGGCGGCGGACGATAAGGGAGAGTAAAAATGTGTCGCGAACGCACGAAACATGACGCTTGTCAACCGGCGCGGCGTGCGTGAGCCACGTCGCCGCGATTAACGCGATCGAGGAGAGACCACCTGATCGATCCACCTGTATCGCGGCCGGCCACGCGACGCGGTTACACGCGTCCATCACGCCTCGTCCGGATTTCGAAGTTTGTTCCAGCCAACTGGGGCGGAAATTCCGATATTCCACAGAAATTCACCATCGCGCCGTGTGTTTTCCGTTTTCTGCTTTTCCATTTCCGCGGGAGGTGTCCATTTTTACTTGAGTCACGTGAAAATCGCCCAGGCCTTTCTTCCTCGATCACCATCTATTGTTCGCTGCTTTGAACTTTCTTGTGCCGCGATTTTCTTGGATTGCGGAGGATGCTCGGGTGTTTTCAGTGGATCCCAGAGGATCGTCAAAGACCTGAGGACCTGTTCGAAGCCATTTAAACGGTCGGAGATGTGGAAGTTTGTTTTAGAGTCTCTGAGAAGCTCTCAAAGTTTGTCAGAGTCTCCTAAGGATTCTGAATGAACTCAAATCCTGATGACGTGCCGAGGATTTTTTAAAGAGATGATCTCAGAATTTTATCATTTAAACGATCAGAAAAGTAGAAGTTCCTTTTGAAGTCTGTGAGAAAACCTCAAAGTATATCGAGGACTTCGAAGGACTCGTTATGCGTACTTTGAGATCTTGATGATCCTAAGGATCTTTAAAGGATCGATCGTAGATGATACTCGAAGCTTTTTAGAACCATCGAAACGATTCTGAAAATCTATAAGCACCATTCTAAGTTTCTGGAAGAGCCCTACAGTTTTTCAAGGTTCCCTATGGACTCCGGAAGATTCTGAAGAGCTTCTAATAGTTCTCAAAGAATTTTCAGATACTTCGGAATCTTGTAAATATGTAGAAGTTGCCTTTCAAGTCTCTAGAAAGACCTGAAAAATGTTGAATGTCTCCTAAGGACTCCCAATGAACTCTAGATCCTGATGACCCTCCAAGGACTTTCATAGGGTTATGGACTATTTCAGAATTTGTTCAAGTCCATTTAAGTTAGGAAAATGTAACAATTCAACGTCTCTGGAGAGGCTTCAACGTTTTCCGAAGTCTTCTATAGACTCTGAAAGGACTTTGGAAGATCCTGAAGTCTCTCCAGTGATCCTCGAGCGATCTTCAAAGATCTCCAAACCTTCTCGAGTTCATTTAACCTTAACCCATCAAAGGTATAGAAATTCGTTCTAAAGTCTCTGGAAAGGTCTCAAAATTTGTCAATGTCTCCTAAGAATTCTGAGTGGACTCTGGAAGATCCTGATGACTCTCCTTAAGACTGGTGTCCCCACTCTACCTTCCCCCACGCATCCGCCACAGTCTGGTCACGTGACTACATAGTCCGGTACTGGCAGAGAGAGAGAGAGAGAGGGTAACTGTATTCCCCTCGATTCGGGTCAATTCTCTTGACCCGGCGACGCTGTCTCTCCAAGGTCTCAAAGAAGCCCCGAGAATTTCCTCGACACCTTCGAACGAATGGAAATAATAAATCTCCGGGGCGATACGTCGTATCAACCGTTCTAATTTCGCGGAGGTCTAACAAAGGTGGAAAAACGGGAGCGAGTAAATTCGGCTGTCGGAGGGGCAGGGGGAGCGTGAGGGGAGCAGTCGCCGGAATTGATAACCCATTTCCGTCGTCGAAAGACGGGCCGAGAGCCATTTTCGCGACGAAAGAAGGTCGGCGTAGATGCCGATATCGATTTACATGCATGTGGAGAGAGCCAGAGAGAGACAGAGAGAGCGACGGGGTCCCGGGGAAACTTTGTTCACAGCCCGCGGGATGAATATTTATGGTTGTTCGCCTCTCGGCGAGCGACGACTGATACCTATGCCGTTCTTCTCTCGCGGCTAAAAAGCCGCGGCCACGCTCTGCTCCGCTGGAAACCGGACGGAGAAAGATGCCACGCCGGCGTTATTAGTTCGAGGAAAACTCTCCAGCACCGGGAAACACGTCGTCATTACATCGGACGGCAAATTTGTCTCGAGCCTATGCTAATTCACGGTGTGCTAAACGACGTGTACGATCGCTTGTTAATCGGCGTGTTGCTTCGAACTTCGCTTTCGCCTCGCCCCGGAAAGCCTGGGAAAATGGTAAACAGAAAAATTCGCCGCTTCACGGTGTACCGAGCAACGAAAATTGAATTTTTCTAACTCTTCCCCATCCGATCGAAGCCGAACCCGGAAATATATATTGTTTACGATTAAACGGCGGATTTTATGCATTCATGACGAAAATTAGCAGGTTCAATTTCAAACGGTAAAAACATCGGAAGAATTTTGAAATACTGTTATATTAGTAAAAAATTTCCAGTGTTATTGGCGCTACGGTTCGATCAATTAAAAAACCAATAAACAATTTTGCAGATTATCAAATAATCATCGACGTTTCGATTCACTTTTGAATCATTTTCAAGATGTATTTGTTTGCGTCTGTAAAAGTATGCGTATTAAACAACTTTCAAAATAAATCAAAACTGTTATATTAGGTTGGGGAAAAAGAAATCCATTATTTTTGCGTGAACTTCAAGACTTTATTTAACATGTTTCGGATTGTCCGATTTGGGTGAAATATGCACCGTTTTGTTCTATACTTATGAAAGTAGTCTTGATAGAAGTCTTGATCCTTATTGGCGAAAAACTATAAAATATACCGAATTTTCTCTTTGTTGACTTCCATTTTTAACATCCTGTAACTTACAACTGAATGGACCAAACAAAAAACGGCAAAAGAATTTTTTTAGTGTGAAATGTCATCTTGACAACGAGCATAAATCTGAAATTGTTTGATCGATACTTTACGAGGTATCGATCACTACAGCCATCTACCAAAAAAATAATGGATTTCTTTTTCTCCAACCTAATATATCATTTTCAATCTATTAAACATATTACCGAAGAAAATAGATTTCACCCGAGTATGTTGCAATTCCGGTAGAAAATGTTTATTATCCATAAAGATCCGCACTCTATTTATCATATTTGATAATATAGTAACGAAACCTATTTTTTCGGAAACTACCAGCGACATATTTGTCACATTTTTCAAATTAAAACGAGTCCAAACACGACCTAGTTCGGAGCACATTTGCTCGTGTAATTCTCGTTACAGTGGAACCTCGATTATCCGAACCGAGTGTGTTAAATTCTCCATAATTCGTGTATCACCTATCACGAACAGGACTTGTTCTACAAATAAAGATATGATCGAGGTAACTCTGTTATATTATCAAAACGCTCACAGTCCATCGATCAGTTCGGATAATCGAGGTTCCATTCTATCGCGTATTAAACGGACAAATACGATCGAAAGTGCGTCGTGTTCGGTATCATTTTAAACAGCGAACGGTGGCGAATGTGTTAGTAAATGTATAACGATGTTCAGGAATCACGGGGAAGTGGGGAACGTGAAAATGCATAGTTTCTCCGGAAAGGAGATGCTGCACGAGAATGTATTTCAGGAAGCAGACACCGCAAATCTTCCTAAACACCCTATTTGCAATTTGCCGTATTAAGTACGCTACAGGGGGCTCAACTGGGAAATTTCAGGCTGTTTAATTTTGAGGCGGCTAGAAATTCGGCCGCATTGTGGCCGCCAAGGAATGCGACTTTAATAACTGAACGCGGCTCGCATGCTCCGCGGTGACGTTGCAGTGATAAAGGTTAATGGACACTGAAATATTTCAGCTCCGTTGCATAACTGCTGCGCCAAGCTTTATTTCCTATACGAGACGTCGAAGGTCATTCACTTAGCGTACGTTGTATATTTATACGTTTCTGTGTTGATGACTTCTCTGCCTTACAATTCTCTTTGTAGCTGCATACGAAGATCGACATACTCTTGGTCTCTAATAATTCATTAGGAGAAACATCAAATTTACAGGACCAGATCTTCATTAACCCTTGTGTCAATAACTGGGTAGATTTTTATGTTTTCGCGTGATAAAATAAAATAAAAAATTCTCTGCCTGGGCTGCAACAAACTAGAGTGAAACAGAAATTGATTTTCTTGCTTAGTGTGTTTAATAGGTCGGAAATAATGTGGCAGTATTTTTAAATTGTTCTAATGTTTTTATCGTTGTAAATTATACCTACACAGTTTTAGCGAATGTATAAAACTCTCGGTAGCGATCACAATTTATATTTGATACATAAAAATGTAAATATAAAAATATCGTGAAAAATGTTGGTTATTCACGTAAGCGTTAAACACGGTATTTGATTTCTCATTTAGGGTCGACGTTCGTAATCTCGTTTCATTGGTGAAATGGGTGTTACGTTGTGCGACGTATCGATAAATAGGAAAGAGTTCTAGCGTGCGGGGTTTTAATGTGACAGTATTACGTTTTCTGCTGTCCATCGGGACAGTCATTACGCGCATCGATCATGAAATTTCCTATTCCGAAGCCGCTACTGTTACTTCCATGCACAGGAAACGATACGCTTTCGCCGCGGCATACGTCACGTAGAAAGTGAAAGGACAATGGGTCAATTTGTCTTTGCAATCGTCGCCCTATCTCTCCATTGATCTTCCTCGTTCCGTTGCTAACGGAACTTCATTCTACGATATTTCGTTTCCTTCTTCACGTCCGAGCCTCCGTTAACACGATCTTCGGTGATCCAATCGGTTCAGAGCGATGTGACGTCGAACCCGAGACGTGTATCACTAGACTGCGGATCTTTGTGCAAAATAAAAATTCTCTAAATCAGTTACAAGTTGCTAGATCCAAATAAAAAATTGTTTTTTTTTCTCTGCAATAATTTTTATATGTTGATTATAATACATGAACTGCTGTGTGTTGCTGCGTCTCATTCCAATGTCAACAGTAACCATGTGATCATTAATGACCTCGCTGTTAATGTGACCACTTTAAAATAAACTATAAATAAATAATAAATAATACTTCTAAAATTATTTTAATCGTTTTACTGTTTCAGCGAGCCTTTTTTCTATGAATAGATAAAATACAAAATAGTAAAACTACTAAAACAATTTGAAACTGCTGTTAGATTAATTACAATTATTAAGAAAAGGAATGCATTTTTATTGCTAACCTGTTTGAGATACGATAGTTTTATTTTACGTCACCCAGTCTCTTATTCATCATCGATAAATTTATATTTGCATTAAAATCGACAGTTTCATAATAAACATATCGATGTTGAACATTGATGCAGTGTTTGTTAATTTTTCGAAAATGAGGAACCATTACTTAGTATTAAAAATAGTAATTTAAGATTGTTGTAAGACGACGTGTAACATAGTAGTTAGGAAAGTAAATACACATTAATGTGGTCGGGATGTTTTACTAAATTTTTCGTTTCCTTTGTTTCAGGTAAGCATCTTGGAGCACAGTTTGTCTTGAACACCAACTGATTCACGGGTACTCGAGGTAACGTTGCCGACCTTGTTCGCAAGACGATGTAAAACGCCGCTCGTTAATTGGATACGTCAATAGTTAAGCCACTGTCAGGGGGTGAACTCTGTTTTCGTCAATATTCATGAGAACGTACAATGAATAATTAGTCCCCGTTCACGTTTTCCTTTCTTTCCGGGCTAATCCGCGAGCTCCTAATCCATCTTCGATATTTATTCAACCTATTTCCCCATTTAAATCAATTCGTTCCAGTTCCACCCTCATTTTTCTAGATTTATTTTACAACATGTACAATCTCTGCATCTTTTGCTATTATTTTTACGCAGAGTCGAATAATAATATACACAATGAAAAATTGAACAGTTCAACCTCAAAATTCTGTTTCATTAAAGATGAAAAATTCTGTAAAATTAAAAGAAAATGATTTCCATCGTTGACAACTAATAAACCTAACAACATACTGCTTTTCATGATAGTAAGTTGTATTAAATCAACACCACAGACGTCGGACAATTAAACAATTAAAAGCGAAAAATGGTAAATTCGGTAACAACAATATTGTGGCATTCAAAGACCGAGGAAAACTCTATAAAATTAGTGCCACGTAATAAAAGCGAGAAAGAGGGAAATTCGATGGAAAACGAAGAATTTTCTCTCGAAAATTGTATAAAAATTGTGTAAAAACACCCACCCCCCTCCTCACCAAGAGGAAGAGAGTAGAAATTCGGGGGAAAAGAAAATTGCGACCGACAAACAAAAGGAAGTTCCGTAAAACTGCTAGGAGAGGCACCTGGGAGTAAAAATAATCGAGTGGATGGCCAGAAAGGGTGAAGGGTGGAAAGGGAGAAATTCGAGGGAAACGAACAACCTGTTCGCGAGGCACGTTCTCAGACGGGCAGCGACCCCGTCCGGGGGCCGAAGACGAGCGGAAAAGTTGTCCGCGCGTTATCTGGTAATTCAGCGGCGCGCAATTTCCCGGAGCCGATCGCACGCGCGCGGCCAAACGAGGCGGGAAAAGAATCGAGATATCGAGCGGCGGGTGCGATCGAACCGGAGGGTTCTTTCAGCCGCGCATGTCGTCTCTGCCTAAACGGGGTGTCCTTGTCGTCATGGTAACCTTTACGCCGACGGAACGGCTGCTATCGCGGGAGCGAAACAGAGATGACAAGAGAGGGAGAGAGAGTCGTCGCGACGCGAAGCGTCGCCTGGCTCGACAGGCGACCCTGCCCGTATCCCGATCCTCCCGTCATCGTCATTTGTCATCGCCTGCCACCGGCCAAATTCGGCGTCGAGTGGCCACACGCGTGCCCCTTCAAGCTTTGCCGCCCGCTTTCTTACTCTCCACCCCCAGTGATTTCACCCCTCGAACACGGTTTTTTTCATCGGTCTCGCTTTTATCTTTCTCGGAGGATCATTTGCTTTGGTACCGGGGTGGCTATCTTTGTATTTGTTTCAATTTATTTTAACCCATTTGCATCATTAGCGTATATATACACTCAATTTTCTTGGCTACTATCACCGGAGCCGTATGAATACGCTCAACTTTGTATAAAAAAAAATAAAACCAAAAATTTGGTGATAAAGACCTTCTTTTCATATTTCCTTATGATGAAAATGGGTTAATTGTTGACAGTTAATTGTTAATTTGAAACAGACCCTCGAAGAGCAATCGTTTTAGTCTTAGCTATTTATTGATTTTTCGGTTGCAAATTATTTTTACCCAATGAACATATAATGTGTGTTCTTTTCATTTGACCCGTGAAACGTTCAGCAATTGCCACAGATTCTAAAACCGGTTTGGAGTGACCCCTTAGAATCGTATCAACTTATGAGTTTCCGGTGGGAATTCTTTAATTTCTCTGTATGAACTCGAATTTTCCTCGAAACTTAAATGTACTTAAAGTACAATCGTCCAGCTTCGATTTGAGCCCTGAAAAGTTCACAGGTTTTTCCTGGAAAGTATTCGATTGGTACAAAGAATATCCCAGAAGGAAATCCTCGAACGATACCGAAAAATGAAGATATCGCTTCGCGTTTTTTCGCGACCCCCTTCCGGTTCTCCCATTTACGCTTTCAGGGAACTCTCGTCGCTATTGAGAGAACGCGCGGAAGCGTGTGCCGCTTTTCTTTTTGTTCTCCACCGTCGATCGGTCGCAACAGGTGCAAAAATCTGTGGAAATCGTCGTTCAACCCCTTTTTCAATCTACCAATTAGAAACTTAAAAAGTATCTACAATTTACTAAAAAGAATTCTCTTAACCAAAGAATCATATAACTTGTATAATTTTAATTATTTCATCATTATTTAATTATTTATTTTAATTATTTAGAATACCCACAAACGTTTGTGCCAAATCCTGATACAAAAGCTTTAGTGGTTCTTCGGAAAAAATTCCTATAAATTGAGAAATGATCTCGAAAACACTGAACTAAAAAATTATACATACGTATAACCCACATAATTTTGATTATTTCAATTTGAAAAAAATAACTTGCCTACTTAGAATACCCACAAACGTGTGTGCCAAATTCTAATACAAAAGCTTTAGTGGTTCTTCGGAAAAAATTCCTATAAATTGAGAAATGATCTCGAAAACACTGAACTAAAAAATTATACATACGTATAACCCACATAATTTTGATTATTTCAATTTGAAAAAAATAACTTGCCTACTTAGAATACCCACAAACATGTGCGCCAAATCTTGATACAAAAGCTTTAGTGATTATCCAGAAAAAAATTCCTAAACATTGAGAAACGATCTCGAAAACCGAAAAACTGAATTAAAGAATTATACATATAATCCACATAATTTTGATTATTTCAACTTGAAAACTTGCCTACTTCGGATACCCACAAATGTGTATGCCAAATCCTGATAGAAAAGTTTTAGTGGTTCTCCTGAAAAAATTCCTAAAAATTGAGAAACTGTCTCGAAAACCAGCCCTAATGAAATGAAGCGACGTTTCCACGTTTCTTTCTCGACGATTGGTAATTAAAGACGAAAAGCTGTCGACGATCGTATTCTGGGAAGCATATCGGAGATACGGCGCGGCTTTCAGGCGCGATATCTCCAGGATATCGACCCGTGGACGACGTGGAGGTATCTCGAATCCGTCTGGTCGCCACTTGGACCGTAGACAATCGATAACCGAAGCCGGCGTTAATCTTGCCCGATAATTAGGTGCCACTGGCTGTTCCTCGGATATTGACTTGCAGACGCCTCGATAGTTTACACGCATTCACGGACGGTTTCGCAACGTCGTCGCCGCAAACGGCCTCTCGAATCGATTCGCGGCCATTTAGCCGCCCTTCCTGTCTCTTGGTCAACCTAGCCTTCGGTCTTCAACCTCCAATCGTCTTCGAGAACCTCTCAGGAACGTTCGTTTCACCAGACTTCCGCCGATCGAACCGATATTTGCCTGTCGATTTCTTCTATTAATTCGAAGAATGTTCGTTTTTATTAATTTCGGTGTTCCGGGATAGAGACTGGGTCGCTGTTGATACAGATATGTTTTTGAAATTATAATTTTTTGTATCACTTCTTGAAATGTATATTTGATCGTTAGAGCTTTATGTAAAATAAATTTTTTAAATCTTTTGATATTCTCATTATTTTGCGTTTCAGCTACTTAATTTTCTCTGATTTCAATGATGCTTAAAATGGCATATACAATGCTCGATTGTATCCTCTAACTGAACATAGGCAACAGAAATTTTCGAAGAATAAAGTTGTGTAGCTTTGCTTTAATTATTGTAGAAGAATTTTATATATAATTTTCTAAATAATTATAGCATTACTGTAAGAGAAATTCGATGAAAATAGATTTAAAGAAGCTTATACCACTTTGAAAATAATAATTGTGCGATCAAATCGAAACTAGCTTGTATTATTTTAAGAATAACGATTGAGAAATTAGCAAAAAATCGATAAATGCGCCAAGTAAATAAAACACGATTGGCTGGTTTGTTAAAAACAACATTCACGGAGCGAGAACGCGCAACAAAATCCTGTTAATTGCACGCAAGAATTCGATTTTCCCGAGCAGAAAGCAACACCGTTCGCAATTCGAAAGTGCCTCGCGCACGCACACAAACGACTGCAGAACTCGCGAAAACGCGAACTTTTTCACGAGTTGCACACCGCGCACCGACGTACCGTGACTGATTTATACGCTGCAACACAGTTTCACCGGGTGTCATCGCGGGTTTTAGTCACTTTTAGCCGACGAACGATCTTGTTGGTTTAGCCGCCGTCGTCGCCGCCCGGGCCGACAATATTCGCAGTTTCCCTGGGAAACGTCGATCGTTTTCCCGGTTTTCCCTCCCCTCCCTCATCCCTCCCTCCCTCCCGGACTTCAATTATTCCGCGGCCCGCGGTAATGCTCACTGTAAACTTCCCGCGAAACTGCGAACTGCAGTAATAAAATAATCTTCGTTACGCGGCTTCGCGTTGATAAAACAACGTGCGCTCGCTAAAACCGCTCGGCCGATGCGATTACTTGAGTGCCGATTTTTATTGTGGCTTTCTTGAATTGTTTTTTGCGCAAGAGGCTGCACGACAACGTAAACGTTCGCGAAGTTTTTATTTATGGGGAATCTGTTTGTCGACGAAAGAAAGTGTTCTGGATAATGGAGATCTGGTTCGTGCTGTTGCCTACTGCTTCTCTAAGGACTAATTCGTTGAGTTCTTCTGTAAAATTCAATTTATCAATTCATTGGGCTCTTCTTGAAATGCAGTGATGAAATCAATGGATTGAATTCTTAAAAGCAGTGCTCCAATTATTAATTCATTGAGTTCTCTTTCAATAGCAGTGCTAAAAATTCTAATTCGAGTTCTTTAAAAGCAGTGCTGAATTAATTAATTCACTGGGATCTTCTTGAAAATCAGTGCTAATTTTAATTCATTGAGTTCTTCCTTAAATGCAATGTTGAATTTATTAATTCATTGAGTTCTTCTTAAGAAGCAGTACCCAATATATTAATTCATTGAGTCTTTTTTTAAAAACAGTATTTAATTGATTAATTCACTGGACTCTTCTCGAAAGTTCTTCCTTAAGTACTCAATTTATTGATTGATTTAATTCTTTCTCAAGAGCAACACTAAATATATTCGAGTTCTCCAAGAACACACGTTTTGCTTCACCAACGCATGTTTGACACAATTAATTCATTGATTTCTTTTTCAAGAACAATGCGAAATACATATTCACATATTGAGTTCCCGAAGAAACATGTTGCTTCATCAAAGTATGCCTGACATAATATATCACCTAATTTACCGAATTCAATTAGCCAAAAGGGTTGGTGGTTCTCTGTTTCACAAAATGTGTGCAGAAAACTCGATGGACCTATTTCGTCGGACGATATCTGGAGTCGGTCCCGTCTACCCGTCGATCAGAGTTCATTATGAGAAGGTCGCTCGGATGAGGGGTTAATCCGTTCCCCGAAGGTGGGCGTAGGAATTCTTTGACGGACACGACACCGAGACGCGAGGAGAGGAGAGGAGTGTCCTTGGACGAGAGCTAAGTGGAACGCGAGGATCGAAGGATGCCGCCGCGAGGAAACCGAGAAAAAGAGGCGCGCTGGCCAGGTGCTCTGGTCGCATGCCGGCAGAATCGCACAACTGCATTAATCCGCCCGTTCCCAGCGGGCTTCGGATTTGCGTCGACGTCATCGTCGGTGCTCCGGTTACGTCCAGCGGAGCAGTCGGCGTGACAACGAGACCTTAAAGTCGGTTTCTCCTGCTGTCCACAAAAGTGGGTCCTCGCTCGTGGCTTCAGACGATTCTGCGGTCACCGCGGACACCTGCTTCCTGCTCTCCGTTTCTCCGAAAACTCGCAAATCTCTTCCACAACTGCGGTTTTTGTCACAATTTTATGTTGACCTTTCAACCCCTGGTCGTTAGCCTTTTCTACTACAATAGTATTTTTCAGCTTGTACTTGCAAAATTATTTTTGTAAATATTTTGTAAATTATATTTGCATTCCTCTCTAGGCTTCATTGCCGGAGAAATCAGTGGCGGAACTACAATATCGCAAGACCCTTTAACGCGGTAGGCCCTGTAATCGGAGGGGGCCCAAAATTTTTAGAATTATCTTGTAATTCTACTAAAATTATCCGTAATTTAAATTAAATTACAAGTACACTGACGAAGGAGACATACTTTTCGCGTTTATTGAATTTTTACAATTCAGAAAAAAGGAGGTTCAAAATTATATTTTTCGGTGGGGGGGATTTGTATTGCCGCCACTGGGAGAAATTGACCAGACTGTTCAGGAAACTTGGTACTTTGTTTCTTTCAATTTGTTCTTAAATCACAGATTTTGTAGTGAAACTTTTACCAACATGTTCGTGATTCTTTTCTGAGTAAAATGATACCAAACACGGCACAATTTGCATCGTATTTCACTTTTTAATCCACGATATTGTAGCACCTCGATTTTCCGAACTGACTAAGTGTAGACAATAGCTAGCTAGTGATAGGAAACTAGATTTTTCATTAATTGTGGAAGAATTGCTTGCTTAGCTTTGTTAGTTCCATGATCTACAAATTTTAGTTATTACACTGTGAGCTTCACCATCGCGAAATTGTTCGAATCTCATTTCTTCGGGAGATACTGGTAATGCTTCCCAGATGTTCCCACGTGGATGATAGCTAGTTTGGTAGTCTGGCACAGGGAGGAGGAATTCGTCAATTGGACAGCTCAGCTGATTAGAGCAACCGTCTAGTAATTGGAGATCTGGTTTCAAGCCCCCGTTCAGCAATTAGATCCTTTTTCTTCTTGCAACTGTGCCATATCTTCTCGCGTGGCGACTGATTCATGTTCCGAGGCTGAAATATTCTCGACTCTTGCATTGATATATTTTATGCACGAAAATTTTATTTCTAGGCGTAGTTCGATGTTATTTAACAATAATTACTTCACGATAATCGATTAATATTAGTCATGGGGAAAAAAAGCAAAGCATCAAATTACATTTTTCACGATGAAAGATTATTTATTTACGATAAATTGACTGCAGATGTTTATGCAATTTTCAATTTCCGTAAACAAATTTTAAGAAAGAGGAATTAAATAAAATCTGAAAGATCTGAAATAAATAAAAATCTTACCAAATTCTATCAAACTTTATATCCTAGCATTTTTTGAAAATCTTCAGGTGACAAACGCATAAAGATCTACAGTCTAATGATAAACCTCGGACAAAAGTACACAAAAGATTTCTGCAAATATTACAGATATCGTAACATATGTTAGGTCTAACAAAATAAAATCTGTAAATCCACATTATGAAAATTTTCAATGTTTTTCTTCATCCCTTAACTAGTCAGTTTGGTTCGCACGTGTTCTGCCATTTGTTATAATTATAAAAAGCTATCGATACACAACCAATGTTTAATGTATTAGTTAACCTCGCGATAAGTCGTCTACTAAAAGACCAAATAAAAAATTGACACGTTCTCCTACGACCATCATTTTCAACAGCTGAGTAGCAAAAGCTGGTTCGTCTCGCGGAAAAATGCAGCCGTCCAGCCGGCAGATTATGGCTCGTTAAAGTGGAATGGTATAATTAAAAGTGGTGGAAGATGCGGGCGCGACGGGACGCAACAATGTTACGGCAATTATTTGTAATGACCCAGATATCGTTAATCACTTCCGGCGCGATTATTATTCGGTTTTTGCGCACTTTATGCTTCCACCCCCGGCATTTTACGAGTTTCGACGAACTTTTGAAGAATCTGTTGCTCTTGAATCTCTTTTTAACCTATTCATCGTTTCTCAAACGATGCATAGTAAAACCTTGATCTAAGAAAAACCCTCGGGTCCATGTTGTTTCTTAGATCCTGTCATTCTACTATTTCTACGTGACCTCGTTTTTGAGCAATTCCTTAATGCCACATAATTTTTGTTCGAGTTACTCATCGCGATTTCTCAATTTCCCGGGATGGTTTCGAATTTTTCATGCAACTAAAATGATGCGCTTTTCTCCAGGTTTAACTTAAGCCCTCAAAAGTTTGACAATATAGATGGGAACACGTACAAAAATCGACTGAATGTTTTTTTAAACGCGTTTTTAAATTTCTATTTTAACCCAAATTGAGTCACAAAAGGTGTCTCTCTAGCTCTAATTTGAGCCCTCAAAAGTTTGAAAATCACTTAAATCGATCGGGGTGTACTTTTTCAACGCGTTTTAAAATTTTGATTTTAATCCAAATTGAGTCACAAAGAACATTCCTTCAGCTTTAATTTGAGCCCTCAGAAAATCCATATTCTTTCATACAGAATTACAAATTACACGAACCAGTGCATTCGCGAGTATCTGCAGAATTAAATTAAACAAACGCAGTTAAATTGCTAATGTTCGAGACACACATGGGTATTGTACGAGCGTAGGATACACGAGCAAGAATTTGCGGTTTGATTACTGATGCGTCTTTGGTGGCTCGATCGATCAACGAATTTCAGGAATTGCCGGGAACCTGTCGAGCGAATTAAACGCGGAAAAAGCCCGCGGGAATCGGGCTCGTTCGTTCCCGTGCACGACACGGATAAAACGGTCCCATAAATCAGACGGGAGAATCGGGATTGGTAATAATGTCGGTTCTAACCGAATTATCGGGTCCACGGCACCGGCGCCGCTCACATCGATATCGATACGTAATTAATGCATAATCCTCGTTCCGCTATGGATCAACCCAAAAGGAATTATTTGCGATTCGCAGGAATATTTGCCGGGCAATCGTTGCTGCGCAAACGAAAAATTACGAACACTCCGACTCGTTTTATTACGTTTTTGCATATCGAACATAAAAAATCCATTCATACGCGTCTCCGTATGAATATAGCATTTGTTAATGATTACGTCTTGATGAATGTTTCACGTATTCTCATTCGCCATAAAGAGCATACATCTTGGTTCCTTTGAGATCTCAAAAGTTTCAAAATTCAAATGGACAACCATCTAAAATCGTTTCGCCGGAGCTTGTTAAAATCGAGTCACCATTCTCTGGCTCATTGACCGTGATCTCTCAAAATTTCGAATTTTTCTTAGGATCAAAGTCCGCCTATCATAAAAGGTGTTTGATTTGAGCTCTCAAAAGTTTGAAAGTTCTTACGGGAACAGATTCTAAAATCAATTTGAACTAACCCATTGAAACGACTCGTCATTCTCTGAACTTCCATCAATTTTTCAATATGTGCTTCGAATTCTTTTTGAAACCAAACTGGATATATCATATTGACCGTCCCTTCAGCTTTAATTTAAACCCTTGAATTGAAGAATTCGACGTAAATCAACCCCTTAAAGTTGAGTCAACGTTCTCCGAGCTATCGATCGGATTGTGCCCATTTTTTCGACGTGTTCCCACAAATTCTTTTAAACCCAAATGAACCTGTCTTAACGACCGTGCTTGTAGCATTAATTTAGGTCCTGAGAAATTTGAAAATTCCTAGGAGGACAAATACTAAAATCGACTCAAATCAACCCCCTAAAATCGAGTCAACGTTCTCCGAACTATCGATCGGATTGTGCCCATTTTTTCGACGTGTTCCCACAAATTCTTTTAAACCCAAATGAACCTGTCTTAACGGGGTGCTTGCAGTATTAATTTGAGCCTTAGAAAGTTTGGAAATGCCTACGAGAACTCATGCTAAAATCACGTTAGCTGCGCTCAAAAAGCGATTTCCTCCAATTTTGACCGAGCCAGTGGCGCCAAATCAATTTCAATCGAATTCCGTATCCAATTTCTGCTTCTTTGTGCGCGTGGGCGCGAATTATCAAGTCGAAAATAAAATTGAAAAAAGAACTTCAACTGTCTGGCCCCGCGACCGGCACCGCGGTCCTCGTTTTTTTAATTTTCCCGGTCGTCGGGGGCCGCGCACGCAGCGAAAACGCCGATAATGGAATTAAAAAGTTTTGGTACGTGCCGCGCCGATTTATTTCCGACCCGGCGAATCGTTTCCCGCGGTTTCCACCGAAAATGGGCGACGCACGGTGTCCGATTATTAATCGGAACGGTTTTTGAAAACGCGTGCGCGCTTCAAACGACGCGACGCGACGCGACGCGATGCGACACTTCGAAAAGCGAGACTCGAAACTATCCCGGTGCTTTTATCACGGAAAGCTTTTTTCCACCCTACACCGTCCCGCGATCGTTGGAATATCGATGGACATTCAAATTTCAGCTTTGTGCGCGCCGGCAAAATCGACGGGGAATTTCGAATCGCGTAGAAACGAATTCAATCGAAGTTTTGCGGCCGAATCGAATTTTCGCAGCTCGATCAGTGTTTTCCTGCACTGTGTTCGGTGGAACTCGATAGCATGTGGATTGCACCAGCCCTGGGAATTTTGGGAAACTAATGTAGAAAGTTCGGAGAAAACTTCTGTTTCGGAAAGAAGTCTCAAAATCAAGTTGTCTCCAACCGATCGGCTGGGATTTCTTAAAATTTCGACATAATTTTGCATTTTCCTTAGAACCAAAATACATTTATCATAAAGGACGCTCCTTCAGCTTTAATTTGAGCCTCCAAATGTTGAAAATTCATATGGGAATGCTAAAAAAAATTTATTTAAAGTAATTCCTTAAAGTCTACTCGTCTTTCTCTGAGCAATCGATAGAGGTGCATACATTTTTCGATGAGTTTCCAAAAATCTTTTGGTTATCAACTCATCATAATGGGCGTCCTTTCAGCTTCAATTTGAGGCCTTATAAATTCAAAAATTTCTACGGGTACGGATACAGAAAGCGACCTAAATCAAGCCCTTAATGTTGAGTAATTTTTCTTCGACCTATCGATAAGGGTGCATACATTTTCTCGACGTGTCTCCAAATATTTATTAAAATATGGACCTATCGTAAAGGGCGTCCCATCAGATTTAATTTAAGCTCTCAAAATTTCAGAAATGCCTGCGGGAACTCATATTAATGTAGGATGCGATCGGTATGTGTATGTGTGTGTATAAGAGAGAGATAGTGTGAGTAAGACGCAATATAATTGAGACGCGGTATAATTTAGACGCGGTATGATTGAGACGCGGTGCGATTGAGATTCGGTGTGTTTGAAGCTACGTGCAGATGAGCGACCGATCAGGCTGCGCGGCGGTGTGATTGAGATGCGGCATGTTTAAAGGTACGGAACAAATGGTATTGAAGGAGGCCTCGCGGAGGCCTTGAGTTCAGTTTCGAGTTGACTTTGACTTCGAGAGAAAGAGAGATTTTGCAAGAGCATATTTAGAAGTACAGCGCGAGTTTTATAATCAGAGATACGTTCAAGAATAAATATGCATACATTGTGTATATTGAGGTAGAGCGTCATCATGTTTCCTTAACGCGAATGCACAATTCAAATTCCACACTAAAATCCCTTAATATTGAATACACAATTTTTCTTCAAACTAGGGATGCATCAGCTTTTTGAATATTGTTTCGAACCTACTGTTAAACCAAAATGCTCCCATCCTAATGTGTATGTACTTTTTTGGCTTTAATACGGATTGAACGTTCATATACCGGCCCTTTCAGTCCTAGGGGACTTAAAAAGGGATGTTTGGAACCTACTGCAGAAAGTTCGAAGGGAATGAGATCCTCACGCAACTTCTTTTTCGATCTCCATGGCAGTTCGAACGAAGTTGGCGTACTTGTAACTTTGAACAATGTATTCAACATTTTACTGCAGGATCTTTATGCAAAATGACAATTTTCAAGGATATTTATAGATCCCGATGATCGGCGAAAATCATCTGTGGATCCTCATGACCACAGAAGGTCCCGAGTGGATCTTGGTTGTCCGATGAAGGGCCAGGGTGAAAATCAAGGGTCTGCTCACTTGGCTAGACCTTGATGGTCGTTAAAGGGCCTCGCCTGAATCCTGACTGTCCTATCAAGGACCTTGATGGACATCGAGGGTCGGGATAGATTTTCGAGACACCTTAATGGTCGTACTGAGACATTGGGTCGTTAGTAAATTAGTTTGTGACCGGCTGGTTGCTTTAGAAAATGAACAAAATCAATCGTCACGATTATTGATAATAATCTGTTACATTATACGGGCAATTAACTTCGATTAACAGTTCTCAGAATTCTAATAATCTTGCAACGATCCTGTGTGGATCTTGATGACTTAAGGGTGATCCAAAATGGACTCTAATAATCTAATCTAGGAAATAGATAAATTCAGATCATTAATAGACTAATAGATAATAAACTCTACAAGTTTCTATTTTCACAGATTATTTTATAGAAATCAGAATATTGACAAATTTTATTTTACATCTTCTTCTCAGTTCTTTTTATGTAAAATCGTCCTCTTTATGCACCGTGAATATTATTTATTTAACGAACAATCTAGTAATACCTAGAATTGAATATTTCACGAGTACAAACTAAGAATAATACTGAAAATGACCAAACAAAATCGAAATTATCAAGCCGAATAATAACAGAAAACGTGAATTCGAGTTTAGAAAATAAAAAAAGAAGTCATTGTTGGTTAAACTTAATTGTAATCAATTTTTAGTGATTTTTATTTTGCGAAAAAAAAAGTTTTCGAGCAGAATAGAAGAGCCTCGTTCTCGTAGCATCGTTTAGAAGCTGTGCAAAAGGTGGTCCTGTCGGTTCTCAGGGAAAGGGACAGAGGGATAAGGGTTGGTAAACGCGTCGCTCGAGAGTCCCGATTACACCGAGGGTGTTTATGTGGTCAAGCAAATCCCCGGGGAAAAGGGACTCGCTCGATATTGGACCGAGGGCGAGGGTGGTCGGACAAAGGAACTAGTCCCGGACGAGTCCTGTCGAGTCGAGTCGAGTCTCACGGAGAAACTTCGCCAATTCTCCCACGCGACGTAATAAGTTGTTGCGAACAGAGGCTGCTGGCAAAATGGCCGATCGATCGTCTTAGGAGGGCTCGCCGCGCCCTTAGGTTAATTCTTGCGTTACGTTCATCCCCTTTGTCTTGCCCACCAACGAAAAGAACAGTCGTTGCTTCTTCGCCTTGGGGCTTTTTCGATGATCTTATCGTTCTATCGTTCTTTGAAACTCCAATTTCTGTGTAAAATCACAGTTTTTTAATTTCGAACGAGTGCGCGTAAACCTTTGCGTTCTTTGCGAATCGTTTGAATCACTTGATTTACTCAATAAAGTTTATAACAAAAGGATTTATGTCACCACGACGAATTCAATGAACTTTGTTGTCGATTGTAGCAAACACTAATTTTTTAGAGAATTTTTCACTGGACAGTGAATTCAGTATTGGTCTAATTTGTGTATGCATCACAGTGTGCTACGATTGTTATAAAAATTGTTAATTGGATGGTTCAATGGAATTAAATATTGTTCGACTTTATGGCCAGTCATAGTGTACAATCATTTAAAAAATGTATGTAAAATGAACGGTTCGATGGAAGTCAATATTGTTCGACTATGGTCTTTAAAAAATATTGTTCTATTTTATGATCAATTTTGATGTACAACAATTTTCAAAATACCCACGTAATTAATGGTTAAATAGAATTCAATGGTCAACTTAATGGATAAATTAAAATGTGTTGCGAATTTTAGCATGGCTTGATCAAATGTAGAATGTGTACGAATTGCAAGACGGTGGACCCGTTAATTGAAAAATAAACAGACAAATAAGGAGCAAGGACACGCGGGTACGACGATCGATGGCGATTGTCTCCGAAGCGGCGGCGATAATAGGATTTTAGCGATCAAACAGATCGGGACTTGTCCAGTATGGCTCGAGCATCTTGTCACGACTGTCCTTCCACGGAACGTTCCGTAGTCGAATGTTATCGACAGCTCGAAGGGACGACGTACTTGACGGTTAGATATCCTGGAGTCTCCGACCTGTCGGATTCCTCCTAGCCAGAGGACTCGGCCGATCTTCGAGAGCCTCGTTGATCCTTGAGTCCTGCCGATCCTGAGCCCAAGATAATTCCCAATATTCCTTCTCCTTTCGTGGCCTAACAACTTGTTGCCTCTTGGACTTGGAAAAAATATTTAATACCTAGAAAATATACTCAATTAGTAGACCCATGTGCAAAATAAAAAATTTTCTGATTCGATTTTAGGGAACAGGAACGAAATAAAAATGTATTATTTTGATCATTTTAGGAAGTCGAACCATGGGGTAACTATACAGTAAAGCCTTGATCTAAGAAATACCCTGGGGTCCGTGTTGTTTCTTAGATCCTGTAGTTCTACTATTTCTTTGTGACCTCGCCTGTTAAAATTTCCAATATTATAAGAAAATAAATAACTGACAATTGACATCTGGAGAACCCAAGTATTTCTATCATCATTTTTTTATTATCGCAAAACTGAACAACCCTCTTAACAGGAAAATTCGTATTCTCGGTGCACTTTCAATGCAACTATGATAATCAGTGTTCCCAGAGGATCTACAGAAATGAATCCCCGGTCACGTGACCGTAGCAACCGCGTCCTCATCGGCGGAAGGGTTAATTCGATCGCCGGCAAACAAGAGATCCGTGGACGCGCTTGTCCGCTCGTGTACACGTACATTTATGCGGATGAAGGGTGGAAGGGGGATGAAGGGTAGATCGTCCAGGCAGACACTGCTGGCGCAACAATGTCGAAACTGTTTCACAGCCGTCGGAGCATCGGTCCGACGTACCGTGACTCCGATTGACGTGCACAAACACGCGGCGCACGCATATTTTATGCCCGCCGCGCGTGCATAACGTCGCCGTGCATTTTTGTCCCGGCGCATCGTTGCAATCGATCGATCCCTCGAAACATCTCGATTCAAACTTCCACCGTGGTCGACCAATTCTGCTCGCTCCTTTTTCACCAATTTTTCTGACAAACGGAATCACTTTTCCGCATCGCTGCTGGAAAAGACGTCGCTAAATACCATAACCCCGTTAGTGTATAATAGAATTGTCCAAAAATGTTATCGCGTGTTCTTTAAATATTGATCAATGCGTAGAAAAAGATTCACATTTCTGGGGCTAGTCGTTCTTGATATAAAAATTATGAAAGTATCATCAGGGGATGTGGCAAAGCTTGATGGAGGGTGGTTTTTTTGGAAATTATTTTTCAGAAGCAAGATTTTTGTTCGAATTTGGTAGTGCGTTTGCGTGTGTACAGGGTGTAAAGAAATGTTTGATCTTGGCTACCACAGGCGTATTCCACATCCTCGGATCGATGATGACCTGGAAAAAAGGGGCAAAAAAATTGTCCTTTTCCTTGAATTTGGAGGTCGACATTTTCTTTTCATTGCATTCCATTCTACGTTTGTCCACATGGTACGTAGAATACAATGCAATCAAAAAGAAGTGTTGACCTTCAAATTCAAGGTCAAGGAGAATTTTGCGATTAAACTTTCGAAACTAAAATCAAGGAAAAGATCAAAATGTTAGATTGAAGCACGAGTACGCAGAAATTCGGGCGGCTGTCGGTTAATGGGGGTCGCAGATTTGCCGCGGATTCCGTGACACGGTGCGGGGTCCTGGTTTCTTGTGGACGTTCAGTCATAAATCATCGTCAGGTTTGTCGGACGGACAAGTTTGTACAGGCTTTATACGCGCTGCCTTGTTTATCGTCTGTGTATGCCCAGTGCAAACTCGCGCCCCTTCGGCTAGAGCAGCGTCGCGACGCCGCGCGCGTCCGTATCCAGTTGGAAACCGGCGACCCTCTGGCCATCACCGGCGTCGTTACGTTGCCTAATGGCGACGCTGCCAATGCTCGTCCATCCCCTCGCTATGCCTCTGTAACCGTTAATTGGAACCTTTATGCATGATCCGCGATCTCTGTCCTACCGTCTATGATCCGCTGATTATTACCGCGTTTAGGCCAGAGTAATTGGTCCGAGAGCAGAGGACGATCGCTAATCCTGAATCCTTTGTGCCAACAAACAACGCCCCGCGCATCCTCCTGCTGATTTTCGAGGTTTTCGAACCGATTGATGATCGAGATCTATGGTTTCGATGCATCCTAGATCTTGACCTTTTGGGATTGACGCAATCGATGTGTTTCGAAGGTGTTGAGGCGATTGCTGGAATTGATACGCGTTTGTGCACGGAAAGATCTCTGAGAGGTATTGATCTCTGATGTTATGTAACTGTTAACTGTAACTGTCAGTGTTGTAACTGTTAACTGTAACTGTCAGTATTGTAACTGTTAACTGTAACTGTCAGTGTTGTAACTGTTAACTGTAACTGTCAGTGTTGTAACTGTTAACTGTAAGTGTCAGTTCTGTAACTGTCAGTTCTGTATCTGTCTGTTCTGTAACTATCAGTTCTGTAACTGTTAACTGTAACTGTCAGTTCTATAACCGTTAACTGTAACTGTCAGTTCTGTAACTGTTAACTGTAACTATTAGTGCTGTAACTGTTGACTGTAACTATCAGTTCTATAACCGTTAACTGTAACTGTCAGTTCTGTAACTGTTAACTGATTTTGCATAATCGTAGCTTGCAGTTTTTACTAAATAGATATTATTTTCTTTCTCGCTGATACTCGTATAAAATCTGGCTGTACCGTGAATATTATTTATTTATCAGTAACAAAAGTCTAGATAAATTGTCTAGGTCTAAAAATTGATAATTCCAGGTTTCCGAATCGATTGATAATGGATCGAGATCTTCGGTTTCGATGTCTCGTAGATCCTGCCTCGATCGCGGATCCTTTGGAGAAATCTATGGGATTGTTGCGTTTTGGAAGTGTTTAGGCGATTGTTGGAATTGATACGCGTTTGCCTTGTACACAGAGAGCTCCCCGAGAGGCATTGATCTCTGGTGTTTGATCTCTGATCTGGCTGCTTTTGTGGGTCGCTGGGTGCTTGGATCGATTGCACGTTTCAGATTTTGGGGCGGCATGAGTGGATACGTTGTCAGGAATGTCTTAGTTGTGGATTTTATGTAGAATTAAGGGTTGTGCCCTTTTCATGCTTTTTGGAGAGCTTGGAATAGATGAATGTAGTTAGGTGTCTATTGTGTTGCTGCCTGGAACAGTAATTTTATTGAAACTTTCGTTTGATGTATAAAGCAATAAAAGTGGCTACTTTACGTACTATTAATACATTAATAATTCGAAAATTGTTTTTTGTTTTTTAAAAACAATAAAAAAATATGGTTTGTGGTGTTCAAAACATGTATAAAAAAATTCCATAAGTGGAACAATATAATGTTTATTCAACAGATTTTGTTATATCTTCTAAATTTATCGAGAAAACATGCTTGTAACTGGTACCGTGACTACCTTTGCGTCACAAAAATGGATCGCATAACAAAAGGGGCAAATTCGGGCAGCTACTTTTCAAAATAACTTAAGCTACATAGTGTCTACTACAAGCATACACAAAAATCTCAGTGGAATATTGTGGAATATACAATTTTTAGTATACATTTATAAAATCAGCGCATCAAAATTTATCTTCGTCTTTATAGATAGTAAACACTGATTAATATAAACCCAATATTATTATTATGAATAGTACTTACTTCCAGGAACAGCATCCATTACAAACACAAAAAAGAAATTCACTTCTCTTCAAATTGTAACCGTCACACTTGTTTTTTGAGATCGTAGTTCACTGCACGAAAACTGCGCGACGAATGAACGCGATATTTGTACTCCTCCCATTTGGCAGGTATATATGATAAGACCTTTTTACTTTGGGTTTCCCATAGAGTCATTATCTGAGTATCCAGCGAGGCAAAGGCCATACGCCTAACCGAAAATTCATTTTTGGCATTTTGGCCACGTTTTAGCGATTTCCGACCACTGTGCGTCGGTTAATGGACACAACGCAAATTCAACCTGGTTTTTCACGAAGAAGCTTGGAGAGCATTATCACGATGCAACTCCGAATATTTTCCGGCAACAGATTCGACGAGCCAGACAAACGAGCCCGTCGCCACTCGTAAACGGCACGAGCCTTCGCGTTTAATTCCGAATTAATGAATTTACCCGCGGAAAGATAGGTGGAGAGGGGGCAGGGTCCAATAAAGCTAATTACATCGAGACAATCGTGTTTCCGGTACCTCGGGGGAGGACGTGTCCCAGTTTTCCAGCGGCTTCTCTGTTTCCCAGCGAGTCGGACGAAACGGTCGCGTTGCTTAGCCACGTTAGAATAATGTTTCCTCTGAAACGGGTTCGCGGTTCGCCCTCTCCGAGGATCATTGTGGGCACGAGACAAAGATCTCGTCCCCGGAACGGAGACCTGTTCCACCGGGTAACCGGCAGACCTTCGCTCTTCCAGGCTGCTTGCTTGCTGCTTGCTCGGTTTGCTGTTGCTGCCAGTTCAAAACGAGCTACGGGGACCAGAAATTCCGCGGGGATCGAGGGAACCATGCCACCATGTTTCCTTTCCTTTTTCCTACACAATCGAAATTGCGACTACCTCTATTGAGAGGGATATACCGGCGTGTGACTGGCTGCGGATTTTATGCGTTTGCCAAATGGGTGGACCTAGTGGGGAACAGTGGGGGTGTTTAGAGAGTTTAATAGTATTTATTCATTGTTTGAAATTTCGTGTGAGCCATTAACACTAAACATGTCGAGTTCTAGAAATGGCTGGCATGCTTTGCCTTGTAAGAATGACATCATAACATTTTATATAGCTTTTCTGTGATTTTTATTATAATTTATGCTTGGAATTTTTTATTTGAGTTATCGATCGTAGTTGAAAAACATAAATTGAATGATATCGGCGCTAGGTTCGATCAAAAGTTACACTGAGAAATAGCCTAATTGCAAAAGATTAAATTTCCACAGACGCAAACACGCGATTCTGAGGATGATCTCCGATTTCATTCAATTTATAATATATGCTTGGATTCAAAAATGTGTATAGAGATTTTAGTAGTTTATTAAAATAATAAGAAATACAGAAAAAGAAAAGAAAAGGAAAGTACGGTTCACACTTGACTCTTAACGCTGACCAAAAAGGACGCGCTGTCTCGCGACCTATGTCATTGTGTAGTAGATCACACTGATATACACTCCTTATACGCACTCCTTTCATACATGCTCTCCGGGTCATTGCCCATCGATTGTTTATCGTTCGGACGCCGATCGTCTTTCGCAAAGACGGTCGGTCGGTGACCCGTTTCAAAAAACACGCACATTTGTTTTTTGGTGGAGCCGACCGCGGTTAACGACCGACCTCCTACACGTGTATTATCGTTTTCAGTGAAAGCATCATTATAATTTCAATAATTGTAAAAATAAAAACCCAGAGACCGGCGGTGGTAGGTTAGTGTTAAACAAATTGATATCTGTGTAGCATCAGACAATTTTTATTTTGACTTTCTCTTTCGTTTTATCTCTTATAGAAGGGAGCTAGCTGTGACGATATGATTCAGTATTTCTGACATAGTGACATGAATGGGTGGATCACTTACGAAACAGTAGAAACTCGACGAAAGCGTTGAGGAAAGAAACTCACTCTAGCTCACTATTGTTCTCAGCACTTCCAAATTAATTATTCCACCTCTTTCTCCATCACTAGACTGCGGATTTTCATGGGAAATAAAAATTGTAGACATTTATCTCTTCTTCAAACAATTTGAATGCGTTAAAAGTAATAGAGCGGAATTTTCCTATTTTTAAAAATGTTTCGTCTGCTGAATATGTATTCTCGCTGTTTCACACCAAGTCGACGCAATATGGTGATTAGCTGATCGTTCAAGGATCGGGATTCCTCCGATAGGTTTAAAGTTCCCGCGTTTCAGAAGATCACAGCGAGACAAAGGTCGTCGGGAGGGATTCTGTACGGACCTGTTTCGACTGGGAGGCCTTCGTGCTTCCAAGCTGCTGGCCAGATCTGGTCTTGCGCTCTCTGGAACAATAAATAGTCTGTCGAATCGCGGTTCTTTGTTAAAATGCTTTGCCAGCCGCGATGCACCTCCTTTACGGAATTCTAAGACGATTTAACAGAGGCTAGTCTTGGAATTATCCGTAACAGTGAAGTGTAGAAAATTACTTTATTGCTATCTTTAAGCAAGATTTTCAAATAATTCCCCACATAAAAATTTTAGTTTGAATATAGATTTTCTAATATACGAATACAATGGCCAATGAACCAGATACACCGAAGTCTTGAATTTTGTTACGTACATAAATAAATTATATGTTGGTATCCTCAGAATTTACATGTACATTCGTAACTTGATTGTGCAAGGTAAAAATTGTATGCATCAATTAATAATTCTAATTGGTTATACATAATGTGTCAGTAATATTAAATTCATTTAACCCTTAGCAATTAAGTGGCTACTCTGACTACCCACTAAAAAGTGCTATACCATTATCCAAAATATTCTAATAAATGTTATTAAATTATTACATTATTAAATTCGTTTGTATCTAATGAATACGAAACCTTTGAGCACTATATGAAGTAGTATATCAGTTTCATGTTCGTAAGTTGGAAACAAAAATCCTGGAAATATTCGAAAAGTTTAATTTTGGTGTTGAAATATTTTCTGGTGCAAATGATTAACGTTCCACCTACTGATTTTCGCGACAGGAGCATAAAATCGGCGGTATAGTCGTCAATGCATTCACATTCGTACTCAAAGGTTCAATTCAGCCGGGCAGCAATCGCGCGTGTCTGATCATAGTGGTCTCAATCTACTGCGGAGCGGCGGCAGCAGCCCTAGATCCGAGTAGATCGATCGGAGATCGGATCTCGGCGAAGAAGTCTAACGCGGAGAACTTTTTCCAGTGTTTTATCGGTCGATTGAACAGGTATTCGAAAGGAAAGAACGATCAGCCGATGGAAGAGACGCACACGCGTTCACGCACATGGAAGCTCTCCGCTAAACAGAACGACCTGTTGCGTGGATTTTTAGTGCTATCGAGCACCGCGACGCCCGGCACCCCGGGGTTTTCAGGATCCGCGGGCGCCGCGACGCTTCGATCGCTGAAAAAAACTACTTGTCGACGCGAAATCGACGCCGAGAATTGCTCGGATTGACGCCGGACTCGCATCATTGGCCCCGCGGTGCTCGCGGAATGCGGGAGATTGTGCCACTGTCAATCCGTTGTCGCGTTTCACTGCCATTCCACATGTATCACTCATTTCCCGCCTCTCTCATTTCAACAGCATAATTAATAATTAACACGGTGGAACGTTCTTAACGGCTTAAAACGCAATTTTACGCGCTGAAAATCGTTTGAAATGTCGAGTTTGTTGGAACCGGACATCTTTGGGAATTTTTGATAACAGAACGGTGGGGTGTAAATTTATAAAAAAAATTGTCTGCGTCTAGTTGACAGATTGAAGAATGTGTACGAAAAGTTTCAGCCCGGAATATTCAGTTTTGTGGGAGATACAACCACTTCTCCGATGCTGTTTATATGAGCTGTTCTGATTTTTTTTATTGTGAGACAAAACTCTTTTGGGGCTAGCAATACGAACCTCGAAGAGCGAGAGAATAATTTTTTCGTATCCCCGAGCACGTCGGCTTCTCTGCAAAATAAAAGAATTACATCCACCAGAAGGGACTCACTCGTGAACTGATTTGTCGCAGCTGTGTAGCTGACAGAAAAACAATTACAGAAACAGGAACAGATCGAGGAATAAAAAATTGTTCGAGCTTCTCGCAGAGGATGTATCCCCAGTTTCCCGTCAGACATCGATTTCCCGGCCAATTTGTTCCGGAATTTCCGTTCGAGCTATTTTCCGAAAGCTCGTGGGAGAAGCAGAGGATAGTTAGTCTGCGTTTCGGAGTATCTATCGTCCGGCAGGTATTTAGGACGTTCGGGGGATTTCATTTTAGCGAGCGTAGACCGGCGGTAGGTGCGAGGTGGGGGCGGGGGTGAAGGTGGGGCGATGCAGATGCAGGCGAAGAAGGAACGAGGAAGAAAATTGGCGGGAGGCGAGACGAGGTCGGAGAACCGTAAAAGCGGGGCACTAAAAAGTTGGAGTGCGCCGTCGGAATCTCGCTTACTTCCATAAAGTCAGTTTAAGGCCCGTCCTCGATACTACCGTTCGCTTACCGCTGATCGTAACTTCGAAAAAGAAAGGGGTGGGGGGGATATTTTCGTGCGACTAACGAGACGGTCTCCTCCCTCCCTCTACGGTCGTCCACTGACTTTTCCAGTTTCCGAGATCGTTTCGGGAGTTATCGATCCCGCTGCTGTGATTTTATTGGGTTGTCGCGTACGTAACGTCCGATTTTAGAATGCGAATACGTTCACCTTTGCGCCAAAATGTTTCTTCCATTTGTGACTTTCTGTGACCTTGAACTGCACCAGAGGTGGGGAACCTTTTTACCATTAGAGGCCTCATTTAAATTGAACAGTAATAAAGCAGGTCGCTACAATTTTTTATATCTCACTGTTGGTATTTTTATTTGTTCAAGCATTCTATCAATTTTCAAATTGTCGTAATCTATTTAATTAAATATTAATGAATGCAAAAGCTAGCTTTTACGAAGGCCACACAAGAATCTCACGGAAACCGCACGTTCCCCGTCACTATACTACACTATACCGGTTTATCATACATTAACTTTTCCGTCAAAATGTTTCTTCCATTTGCGACCTTGTATGATCTTGACGACCATTGGCCCGTACACGAAGTAATCGTTTTAGCACACGTTTTCATGTGATATAAAAAAATTCATAGCATTTCATTATAAAAATTGAAGATTACCTTCACTTCTAAACAAATAACGCACATAAAAAAGAATTACAGACCCTGACATTTTCCTTGCAAGAGACAGTGTAACTTTTTCCTTTTTCATGTTTTCCTGATGTTTCCGTCAGCCCTCTATAAATCACTAGCATCTCTTTCTTCGACTGTTATTGACTCAGCCTAAAAAGTTCAGTCTGTAAAATCGGGAATCTTGAATCCGATCATTGACAGAATTTCGGCAAGTTTTCCTGAAGTTCCGCCGAGATGCCATCAAACGCAACCAGCCGCCGGAGTTCTAGGTGTCCCGTCATCATCTGATGTAATCGATACTCTTGTCTCGATGTTGCCAGTAGATCAGCCGAAATCAGTAGGTAGATTAAACACCATTAGCCAAGTTCACTTGGCAAACGAACTCGAATCAACCGTACACCCCCCTCTGTATACATCCTCTTCAAGGATCCCAGAGTTTCAGCCAAAAGCTTTCGAAACTATGATACGCAAGTTTATACACGCCTCTAAAGCAATAACGCTTCCGAAGGATTTGTTCGATGTCGTCTTCTTCGGGGTCTGTTCGATCATCGAAGCTGTGTATACTTTTGCGAACGTCCATCGATGAGGATCGTCTCGGTGGTGCTGTCGCGACAAGGGCGAGGTTTAATTACTGGGAAAAAAAGGAATTCGTTCCGACTGCTGCTTTGATCGTTGATACGTCGGACGAGAGAAGCTACTCGGTGCCTGCTCTCTCGTTCCTCCCGGATAAGTTTTGGGTTTGCTTTGATCGGTGGAGGGTCACGATGTACTCGAGAAAACTCTCTCTCTCTCTTCCTCCCCCCCTCTCTCTTTGTCACTTTTTATCTCTGTTTCTCTTCCGCTGATTATTTCCGCGTCGTTTGAACGACTTGCAACGTGCCCTCCAGTTGGGAAAGAACGCCGCTCGAAGACGGAGCCCGACTCTCCCCGCGATCTAATTAAGACAACCCTCTCGCGATCCCCGAGATCACTCGTTAATTCTCGCTTTTCAGGCCGGGCTACTTTCGCGGGCCGCGTTCCTTTCCGCTTTTAATCAAAAGCGTCCGTCTGGAGGAGCCGCGCTTAAATCCCTGGCGATCCGCGCGATCGAAAGTGAAATCGACGGCCATATTCCATCCCCTCACCGGAAACCGACGTAAGGGTTGTCACCGTGTGCTCGATAACATCCGCGTTCAGCTCTGCTACAACGACACGAATTTATTTGGTATTTATTGCTCTGAACAGACAGCACGATACCGGCGACACGACACTGATTTAATGACGGAATTCCTTTTAGTTCTTATTATTTATTTATGAAACTTCGATCCGGATATTCGCCACACTTTCGCGATTAAAATGATTCCAAGCACGGTGCGATTTGGACGGCATAGTTCAAAGGCCCGCGTGTCTTCATAAAGTAATGCCAATAAAAAACTTTTTTATTATCACTTATTTTTTTACGAGACCTTTACCAATATATTTGTGGCATTTTTCTGATTAAAATGATACCAAATACGATATAATTCGGTTCGCCCCTGCAAGACGCACACTCTTGACCGGGACAATTCGTGAATCTTAAACTAAAATCGTAAATATCACCGGAATTAAATCATATTTGGTATCATTTTTATTAGAAAAATGCCACGAATATGTTGGTAAAAGTTCTACAAAAAATAATAAAAAATAAAGAAGTTTTGTCATTGGATTAGTAGTGGTTCACACCAATATACCCGACCCGGATTACACTGCTCGGCGGCCGAGGCCTCTCGAGCTTCGCCGTCCTTTTCTACGTTCGGCAAAATTCAAAGAATAGTATCCCTTCTGGATAATCGTCTTTGGCCAGACCCGTGGATTAGACGATTATCGATGAAACACTGTATTTAGTTACACTACAGGGTGAATTCGATAAAGCAGGACACCTAAATATCTCCGTTACTTTTCGTTGTACAAAAAAACTCCGTAGGACAAAGTTACACTGTTTGAAGGGCCACATATAACGGTGTAAGGAAAAAAAAATGTCAAGGTTATCGATGTTTTTTTAAATGGAATGATATAGTATTTTCGTTAACGTAATGTTGTAGCTGACAAAATAACGAATTCATGCATGTAACACATGCATGACCTTCAAATGACCTTCAACCCAGAAAAAATGGTATAAATAAAATTCAACGTGTAAGATGCATTTGATGTATTTCTGTATGAATGAAACTGCTCGTCGCCACAGTGCGTCGGCTGAGGACAAAAATTAAAAAATCAATATTTTTTAAATGTATATCTGTTCACATAAATTTATTTTAAAAACACCATTTATTCATGAATACTCGCTAGAAAAAAAAAACTGAACATTAAGTGAAACAAAATACTTTCCTTTCCTCATAATCTGACACGTCACTTTTTCTTGTGTTGTAACCTCAAATATGCGCGTAAAAGAAAGACCGTATACAACGTATTGTAAAGAGAAATATTAAACAATTTGCGATCGATCATTTAGTTCAAGGTGTGCACTCGTTATTTTGGGTCTCTGGCGGTTTTTACAATTATTATTTATCTTATTTTATTGCTTCGATGTGGTCCGTTCGTTAAAATGCGAAAATGAAAATTCTTATAACTTCAACTAAGCTTTTCTCAAAAAAGGTAAAATACGTCTTGCAGTTTTTGCTAGAAAATATTCGTAGGACTATGCTTTACTGAATTCTCTAAAAATTTTCTGCCCCGAACTGCCCCCTAATTTTAAAAATTATTTATTTAGGAAGACACCCAGAAACCACGTACGCACAGATTTTCGAGAAATGGCTTTCTTGTCCACCAAACGACAGATATCTAACGATTCTCTGTGTACTTCAGGATTTATTTAATTTGATTTTTATTGTACTGTTTTGCGTCTCGGTATGTATAATTAATACCACTATGTATAGACGACACGTCAACTTTGGATGCTTATATCTTGACGATGGTTTATGCAAAAATAATGTTTCCGTAGTGTTTTGGAAATGTCTTAACCTCACCTACCAGAATACGTAATCAAGAATATACATTTCCGTATGAAATTTTAAACGTGACATCCACACAGCTTCTCAAGGTTACAACAATATCAAACAAATACAACGATCGTATACTCTTTCCTATACCCTATAACTTTTATTTGAAACATTTTTTTATACCATTTATAGTTTTTATATGGAATTTTGTCCAAAAAAACGGGCATCCCAACGCACTGTGCGTCGGGGTGTGGGAACCGAAAAGGGGCGTGTTGGTGGATGCGTCGTGTCGCGTCGGAAAGGCCGGGGCGCAAAGAGGATTCCGTTGCCCGAACGGATAATTGCAAAAATATAATGAAAGTGGATTAACGATCGGGCCCGGCTCGATGCACCCCGCCGCATCCGACAATCGCAGCTGTTCCAGCGCAGATGGCCAGGGGAATCCTCTCTCTCCGTCCCTCCCTCCCTGCGTACGATGCAACCGCACGCATCTCGCTGCACGATGCAGTTTCGCGCGCGACGACGCCGTTCCACAAGGGGGAACTGAAAAAAAAACCTGAAACCCCCCTGCACGCGGGCTCGCCCCGGGGCACACGTGCATCCTTTTATCTATTATCGTTTTTCTTTCTTTCTTTCTTTGTCGAGGATGATTTTTCTGGGGGCCACGTGAGCCCCTGAGGTTGCCGTCACGTGGACGTGATTTTGATCGGGGCAGGTGGCAGACTTGTCGAAACGTCATCGACCAATCGGTTATTGTCAGAGTTTAGGAACATTGGTGCATTATTCAGTGACGGAGCTACAATTTTTCGCCGGGGCTACCCTTTTTCTTTCTATATTTTTATAGGATTGAGATTTTTTAATGGATTTTGGGAAGGAGAATGGTGAAAATTCAATAAATGCAAAAAGTATGTTTTTTTTTCGTCAGTGTACTTTTAATTGAATTTAAATTAGGGATAATTTTAGTGAAATTACAAGATAACAAAAACAAACATTTTGTTTATGTGGATTATATGGATTGAGATTTTCTAATGGTTTTTAGGAAGAAGAATTGTAAAAATTTAATTTAAAAAATATGTTTTTGCTTGTCAGTGTACTTTTAATTGAATTTAAATTAGTGATAATTTTAGTAAAATTACAAGATAACAAAAGCTAAAATTGTGGGCCCCCTCGGATTACAGACCCCCGCGTTGCGAGGTTTTGCGGCATTGTAGTTCTATCCCTGGCATTGTCAACTCATTAAAACCACAAAAACTATTTTAAAAAGAAAGACCTTTTCGTTTGGTTCCCAGATCTCGTGATTGATGCAGAAAATTTTTATTTTGCATAAACGTCCTATTAAAATATAGCATATGTATATATTAATCATTATATTCAATAAGTGACATTGAAATGTATTCAATAATATTCTAATTAGATAACGCATCATTATGCAAAATAAAAATTTTCTACCCGAATTGCAATAACTTGGAGTGAAATGTGTTGAGATCGCGATGAAATTCCTCGATGTATCAACTTGTGACCAAATTCGATTTAACGAATCTTGATCTGGTGGAAATGACTTGACACCGTTGTTCGGTAAAAGATACTTTATTTTAAAAGAGCAACAAGTACTCTCAAGTGACTAGCAATGGTTTTTCGTGACGTATCGCGTTCGGTCGGTGTTTCCGCGTTAACAGTTGAATCGGCTCTAAAATTGCTATGTTCGACTAAAAACTATGAGGTGCGGAAAAAGGTGGGTTTTTTCGACTTGTCGGTGATTGGTTGAAAGGTTTGCTTTGGAGGATGATGAGAGTGGTGGAAAATTGGAAGGAGTAGGGCTAGGGATGCATCTGGCGCAGGCAAAGAAGACTGTAAAGCTATAAAAATTGGGCGCATTAACGGTTGAAGGTTGAACATGAGACTGTCCGCTGAAATATGCTATTTCTTGACCGTACCTTCCCTTTTTATGAGTTTTACGATTACAATGCGCCGCGAGTAGGAAAAGTTAACGGTCGGGCGCTTGCCCCTTCGCAGGAGGCCTTGGTCACAACTCAACAAAATGGAAATTTATTATTTCGCGTAATACGTTCGATAGATTGAGAATAATATAACTCTGAATTCTTCGAATTTGTTTACAATTTTAAATTACACCTATTCGCTATCTAGCTATAATATATTTTCACAATTTGATTGATTACAAAAGTAACCAACAACCACTTAAGCAATGAAACTTTCGCACGAACCTGTCTGCTTTTAAATAAAAAGAAAAATTTCACTGTATCATAATTTTCTTAATAATTCATTATGACCATCCTCTCAGTTCCTATTTGTCAAACCGGCTCTCAAACCAGACAGCATTTACAAACATTCGCAGAGTTACGTCACGCCACATAATTAAAGAATAATGGCAAAAGCGACGCCACCGTCAGTCATTAAAACGGACTTACTACGGGTGAAAAAGAAACAGGAAGACGAGTCTTTCCGAGTGAAAAGGTTAATGGTAGATTAAACGGGACAACAGCTAAAAGGACATTGTTTTCATTGTAATAAGTGCATAACGTCCGGATAATGTTCTCGTTAGTTTTTAGACTGGTTTTTCCCAGGGTTAATTCGGTTTATTTAGCGCTCGTGCCTCGCGTTTGCGATCTCCTGCAATCGGAGGCGGCGCGGCGCGAGGTCTCGCTGCGCGTATGTGTGCAATCCTAAAATTGCGAAGTCATTTCCGAAGAGAACCTGTTTCGACGAAGCTGTTGACTTCGTCTACATCGTGAATCGTGTTTCGAGAACGGCCGTCCTCGGTTTCGAAGTTCCCGCGTCACCTGAGATTCGCTCGAACTCGCATAAATGAGTCATCGGCAATTAGAGCCAGCCGCCGCGCCACGCCGCACCGGCCCAGCTGGGTTAATGCAATCCGGGACTTCATGCGCGAAATCCTCTCTCGCTCTCTCCTCGGCCTTTTAAGGTGTCGGGCCGCCTTGACGCTCGAAAATCCATGCCCACGGTTTTACGCAAAATCACAAAACTCCACATAAACTTCGAATGTGCAGAAAAGTTTTTAAATTAATTATCCCACATTCTATCTACCTTTATACCATCAGTAGACTAGAAATCTTAATGCAAAATAAAAATTGTTTGCATCGATTTGTTCACACATTTGTTCTGCTTCTTGACACTGGGTCTACGGAGCACTAATAGTAACTATTGCACGTTAATTTAGAAACATATTTTTTTTACACATTTTCAGTTCTTTTCTTTGTTGAATGATTTTTTGTGGATGCAGCATTACGATCTCGATAACAGTGGCGGAACTACAAATTTTCGGCCCCCTCCGCAAAATATAATTCTGAAACCAAGAATAATTGTAAAAAATCAATAAATGCAAAAAGTACGTTTTTTTTGTCAGTATGTATACTTTTAATTCAATTTAATTCGGGGTAATTTTAGTAAAATCACGAGATAATAAATGCAAAAGTAGTTCCACCACTGCTCGATAATTACAAATATTAGGACCCGTTATGATGTCCCAATAATGTTAATAATTACAATCTGTTGATTTTAATAAATTGACTGCGGATTTTATGTTTGACGAAAAAAAACTGTTTAAAACTTCGGTTTAAGACAACCCAAACACATTTCTTAGAACTCAATAAAACCACTAAAAAGAGAAATTTCTATTAGATTTTCGTCTTGTAATTTTTGTTCGTACATCCACAGTCCTCCACAATTTGTAAAATTCAAGCGTGTAGCAGAATGTGTGTTTGAACATTCTCTCCGTAATCGTGCGATATGATTAATATGATTAAGAAATTATCTAATCGAGTCGGATTTCAAGGAAAGCAATAATTTGATCGACTCCGGCGATAAAAGCACGCGTTTCCAGTCAAAGGACGGAGAGTTGCATCGTCGAAAAGCTGGGATCTAGGAACAACAACCGAGTCCTGGAACTAGTTTGCGAAACAATCGGCCGGCGATCTTGCGAAAAGCCGGATTGATTGGTCAATCGGTGACCCCTTTGCGGCCACCTTTTCTGGAACTGTTGTGGGTGGCTGTTGCGAACTTCGAGTCCTTTCTAAACCGAACTGCGGACACTCTGTTGCTTGGCCGTCGTCTGTCCGTTGAACCCGCCCGATGCGTTGCCGTAACTTCCTGGGAAATCATTTGCGAACCCTTCGCAAGGGTTCCCTCGCTCGTTCAGTTTGATTGAAGTGTCGCAGTGATAAAAGAAGTTAGTGATGTAGGCAGTGTCGCCAGAACAAGACTCGTGTCCCTTCTACGACTCTCTTCCCAACGCTTCCGCCTGGGCCCGGTCACGTGACGGCACTTTTTCCCCTCAATTCATGCTCCCTCCTCTCATCTCGCGACACCGGACCTACGAAAAGATGAATAAATAATTTATAGACACACTTGTGGCATCTTCTAATTCATTGAGACGTTTAATAAAGATATTTCTGATGATTTTTGTAAAATTTTCAAGAAACACAAAATGAAAAAAATTTTGTGCACGTTGTGGTATTGTTATTATACCAAAAATGATGTTTACGCGTCCTCTTGTACAACAAAATTATTGAAAATCCTATTGACACATTTCATACACATGAATTGTACATAAATGCAATTTTCAATGTGTCATCATTAATTCTTCAAATTTAATTAAACTATTTAGTCATAAACAGACTGCGAATTTTATGAATTTATGACAAAAATGGACACGTACAAATCAAAGCAGCATTAACTCTCACACGCCCATCAAAAATAGTTGCAGAAAAGAGACTAGGATAATAATTCGCCCATTTTTGTTCTACACGTTAAGTCAACAAATTGTGTTTCATTTATAACGTTACATTTCAAATAAATACATCTTACAACATAGACATAAAAGAATCAATAATTTTGCAGTATGTGAAAAAGATATAAAGGATATCGGTGTAATACTTTCAGTTTAATAAGATAATTAAAAAAAAGACGGAATTTTTTATTTGATTCCTGTGGATTGTAATCGGTGCAGACAATTTTTATTTTGCATGAAGATCCGCCGTCTAATCATAAATCGTATTAATGAATAAAACGAATTGGAAGAAAAATGTTAAAATTCGTTAATCAATGGGTTAATAGCGTAGAAAAATCAGGAACGAAATTACTCCGCGACGTTTCTGCTCGAAGAGCTACGCCGAGGATCGTGTTTGAATTTGAACCACGACGAAATGATCGCGGAGCGCGGGAAACAGCCCGGGAAACCCCCAAGAAGGGATAAGTGCATTACAACAGGGACACGCGGTCCTGTTCGGAGGCTCACACTCGCCGCTCAGCTCCGCTCGGCGTGCATATCGCGCGCGTTGAATCGACAAAAGGGAAGACGCGGTTCTTGGCCAGACAAAAGCGTCTAGACGACCGGCGGAATTAAAGCCGCTCGGCCGAGCCTCTGGCTCTGAACTTGCTCTCTGCATGGATAAAAAGGCACGGCGAGCTCAAACAATCCGTCGGCTCAAGAAACCTCTCCCCAACACTGCGAGCCGACTGCTCGATCACGTGCTGCGCGGCTCCGGATGCGCCCGACACACGCTCCCGATCGAAATGTGCAGCTTCTCGCCTTCCTCCCACGCTTTTCTTCGATCTTTTTTCGCTTGTCACCATTCCCGCTCCGGAATTCTGGCTGATAGCTCTGCGATTTTGTTTTCGCTCGATCCATTCAATACTGAAACAACGTTGTTGTTATTAATTACCGGAAATCTATCAGCAGTCAATAATTGAGCTGCACCAAAAGGAACCCTGGACATCCATTTTTAAAATTAGCCATCCATTTGTAAAAGATTAGAACAATCACAGAATATTGTTATGACGTTTTCGATGCAAAAAATCTATGAAAGGATAAAATCAATTTTTATTTAACTCTTTGTGCCCGCAATCGGTGTGAAATATTTTTATTTTGCATTAAACTTCAAGTCCGCTCCCACGCCTCAAGGGTAGTTACAAGGTGAGCACGGTTTAACGAATTATGCTCCGCTTCTTCCGTCGTGCTTAAGAAAAAATTACTGGAAAAATTCATGAACGTTCTACCTCGTATCACACACGACAGTGTATTATTTCAGAATTTCTTGCTGCAAAATCGATTTTTAAATATTATCAAGTTAGGCGTGACTCATCGCGATTATTAATGTGTATTTTTTCAGATTTTTCAAACTGAAAATCTCCAAAACTTCGACTAAAAATGCATATTTCCTATTGAAGTTTTGGAGATAACAGATTTAGAAAAATTTAGTAATGAGATATCGTTAAAACTATTGTCCTTAATTGTCTTCAAAATTGTTTATACAGTGGGTCGTGGTTTAATTTAAAATAGTAAACAAATTAAAGAAATTCATGTACATCAATGTGTTAACTTCAGTTTATTAAAATCAATCAGGCGAGAAATTCTGTTTCTAAGAATTGGTGCGAACAATATTTGCAGTCCGCAAACTAATCACGGACCGCAGTCTCTAATCACTGTATTTGACCACATTATCAATCTTTAGTTTCTCTTTGATGTTATCGAACAGTTTCGCAACTGACGAAACGATTCCATCAGCTTCCCTTGAAGCCTCGTGAATGGCAAATCGATGTGGCGAGTTCGAGCGTGATTCCAGCTGAGAGAGGAGGCTGGGAGATTCGATGATTTTCCCAGATCGGATGATAGAGCGTGAGAAGTCCGTCCAGGGAGCAAGTATCGAGGCTAGCTCCTCGACGAAAGGCGAGGATCGCGCGCGAAAACGTGACCCGATATCCTTCGAGGGGACGCCCTTCGACAACGTCCGCGGGGGAGGAGGACGCGGGCGAGAGAGAGAATGGAAAACCGGATGGTACCCGGGCCGGTATCTCGATGATTCGGGCTGCCCCTACGAAACCGGGCGGGAGGTGTTCATCTAGATGCTGGATGAACGATCTTCCCCGTGAACCACGCCTCGGAAACGAATCCTTCTTTCGGAATCCTCGGCGTGCTCTCTCGCCTGGGGCCTGCTTACAGAGAGACTGCAGATTTATGTCGTAGCTTCTGCAGAGCCAGAGTCGGCGGATGAGGAGAATTTACTCGAATCGAGAGGAAAAAAGTTACCCTCTCTACCGAATTAGTAACGTGGCATTGCGACGGGACGCGTCATGTGACCGGTTGGAAGAGAAAGGTAGAGTGGAGACATAAGTTTTAGATTCCGTTTGTTTCTCTATTGCTGTAAAATATTCTGAATAGACTAATAGGTTTGTATGAAAGGTGGAAAGTTGTTGCATAAGTTACTGGAACCGGATAAATATTCGTTTCTGCCTCTATTAATTTTGATAAATTGTGAACAATTACACGATATTGTTAAATGTTTTTAATCCGTTTAAAATGTTATCCACTCATCGTCAATATAAACTTGCTCGAAAAAAGGTATGAAAGACAAAGAAGTTCTAATGACTGAATTTCTAAAAACGTATTTTGTATTTGTAATTTTTGAAAATGTAGATTTTTCAGAGTGGACTTCAAAAAGGTACGATATTAATTCTGTACCGATGTACGGTCGTAATCGTTGCTCCCGATTTTCATGAGAACTTTCGGCAGGCTGCGTAGCAATTGAAAAATAAAAATAGAAAGCGAGGACCGATGAGCAGGGATCGAGGAACGTGTATAACGGTCGAATTCGGCCTGTCAACGACTGGGGAAAAAAGAAGAACGCCTGTTGCTGCGGCCAGGGCGAGAGGGGACGTTTTAAAAGCGAGGCAATCGATACGATTCGAGGTCGACCTGATAACCTTTGCTAATGGAGGCCCCTCGAGCGTCGCCGAGGTGGAGGGACTCGTCAATCGCGATCCGGCTACGTGTGTTCGGGGTCAACGACTCGTGCAAACACGCGCCGCCACTCGCTCAAACGAAATCCATATTTCGGAGAAATCGCAACAAATTCGTCTGCCCAGCTAGGCAGAACCTAACCCAATAGGCAGCACCGAAGCCAGCTCCCATCCTCTAATAAGCAGACACTAATCTTAGAGAACCGTGATCGGTAGGATTTTTTATGCAAAATAAACATTGTCTGAATTACAAGATACCAGAGCCACATATGTACACAGTTATTTCTTTTGTTAATCATTTTAACAAGTCGAAAACAAATAAATAAAAATGTTCTATCTGTCTTGCAACAAACTGGAGCGAAATAGAAATCTATTTTCTTTGTTAATACAGTTAATAAATTGAAAACAATATGTCCCATAATTTTTTTACACATTAGAAACGCAGTGGACATATTAAAAAGTTTTGAGAATATCAGTATGTTAGTTGCAGCTTAATAAACTAATTGAAAAAAGGAATGCTAACATTTTTTGCAGTCTGTTAATTATAATTGTGCGCGTCACGAATGCAATACGGCGATCGTAGAATGGTAGAAACAGGTTTTTCGTCGGTAAGAGAGATTCCCGGCAACGATTTTCGACGAGCTGAGAGTTGGTCTGGCGATCGATCGAACGCCTTCGCTGTCTGGGTCTGGGTCGTGTGGGTGTTCCTTCCGCGTTGTTGCCCGCGTACCTGTCTCCGTCTGGTTTCCATCCCGTTTTACGGGTCCGCGTTTGCATTGAAGGGAATTGCCATTTCCGTTTTTTACAGCTGTCGCAGCTCGTTCGCCTTTTCCCACGGCGAAGGTACGCCGTTCACGATTCCGCGAATGATTTTGTTATAAACGACCGCTGACACCGCCGAATCAGCAACGTTTCAAACGACGCTGAATTTTTCCTACGGGAGAAACATTCTCCGACCATTTTTACCAATTCTTACCTGAGGATATAAAGATTTTTACGTAAGGAACGCTGCGAGGAGGCACTGCCGGCTAGATTGATGCTGAATTTAGCCCCACCCCTGACTGTAGGCCACGCCCCCGTTCTATTTCAGTTTATCTTCTGCGAAGACTGTGATTTTCTTGTTCCAAATAGTTGAAGTTTGCTGAGCGTTTGGGCTGGCGCCGAAAACTTTCTGGTAAGGCCGAATACTTTTGGGAGCCATTGGTGGGCGGAGCTGCACACTTTGCAGAACTATAGCAGACTCTGGCGAACGTACACAGTTGTTGGCTTAGTGTTATCTTGAGTTTAGAAGGTTGAAAATGTATACACTGGGCGGGGCAAGCTTCAGAGATGGTATCTGTTCTGGCTATACTGCTTTGTTCCGCCTCTTTGTCCCGCTCATTGACCACGTTCTATAAATTCTCAATTTTTCTGACCTGGTTTCTGAAGTTTAATAAGTTAAGAATTTATAATATGTGGTCGACGAGAGGGGCGAATATTAGAAGCGATAAAAAATTCTCCCGTTTTATCGCTTTGCTCCGCCCCACACTTTTCTAATCCGCCTACCGACATTCTAAAAATCCTCAATCTTTCTAAACTAGTTTCTAAAGTTTAATATGTTAAGAATTTATAAAATATTGGCAGTGGGATGAACTAACTTTGCAAGAATGAAATTGTTTCACTCATTAGACAATTTTTTCTTTGCCCCGCCTACTGAGCACACTCTGGAGAGTTTTGATCTTCATAAATTGCTTTCCGGAGCTTAGAAATTTTAAGTAATTATAAACTAGGATCTGTGGAAGCAGCATACTATGGTTGTCCTCGATCTATCGCTTAGCTCCTCCCTGGGGCTGTTTGCCCCGCCCATCAATCATCTTCCAGAACCCGTGTATCCTTCGAAACCCTAGAAAACTGTAAAAGAAACTTTCAACAAGTCACTGCATATGCTCAAAACAACCATACAATCCCATCAAATGCGTTAAGAATAAAGTATACATCTCGGAAAGAACGAATCTCTTTTCATGAATAGCCCGTTCCCCGCGCACGGTACACAAGGCGAGATACGTAGCCTGGATTATGATAATCTGAACTTATTACACGGTGAATCAGCTCACCGGGTTGGTTCTTTCCCTTTCCACAGAAGACATTCATATAATCCTACTTTCTCTTCGCGGGCTCACTCGCCGCTCTATTATCGCGTAACAGTTGGAGAAGAGTTTCTCCTCCCCCGCGGCTCGCCGGCAAAGAGGGGGAGGGGCCTGTGTGCCCAGACCCGTGTTCTGCCTCGAACCGCAGTTTCTCCGCGTTAAGTTTAAACTAGTTAGACGAAAGTTAAGCCGCGGCTTATTCGTGTAAATACGCACGGCACTTACACCGATGCTAATTCCGGCGATCGATGCGATCGCGGGAAACGCGCCGGTAAAATCAGCCGCGTTCAAAAACGCATCATCGGAAGTATGCTCGTTCTCGCTTCCTTCTTTTTTCGTGTGTTTCTGTTGCTTTCCCGGCAACATTTTGGCGACGGGAATTTCCCATTGAAGGGAGAACAGCGTTAATCGAAACGCGCCGCACTTTTCTCCTCCCCGACGCGCTTTTTATTAGCTTCCTCCAGCACACTCGCCTCCTCCCGCCCCTCTCACTTTATTCGTTGTTTTCTTCGTCTATTTTGGAATCCGTCCGATGGTCGATTCTCATGAATACCGTGCTCGACAAACGATACGCCGGTTTAGTTTTGTAAACACCGAATGTTTAAACCGCGCCCGGTATCGATTCCGGGAGCACGCGCCCGCGGAATCGTAACTTGCGACCACTCGAATATCGGGACTCGCTCGCTCCTACAGGCAACTGTTTACACGCCGAGCTCTCGCGCCACTGCGCCTCTTGCCCCGCCCCCTTCGAACAATTTTCCAATAACGAAAATGGGATGGGACGAACGGTCGCGCTCCGGCTCCCCGTTGTTCTACTTCGGAACGATGATAGATAGTGTGAGAATGGTCTGCGGATATCGCTGCGCTCGATTCTCCGCGGTAGAAGTGCCGGGAGTATCATTCTCGGTAGGCGTAGAAATCTTGCCGAGCAATCTTCAGAACTCCCACTAGAATTTTGACCCCGCCCACCGCGTCTTGTCTACTCCTTCCGCCCCTCCTTCCGATCATTCTCGGTGGAATCTTGACGTGGAAAGGATGTGATATGTTTGATAGACGTTGCGATTCACTCTGGTGGGTTGGGTGAGTTTGAGTTTGTTTGTGGGCCGCGCCCATTGTAGAAGGAAGGCGAATTGTTCCTTCGATAGACAACTACTGTTTCTTATGTTGAATGTTTGCCGTTGGTTATTCGGTATTAGTTTCCGAGATGCAGACTTTTCTAACCATAATTAAGTAGATTTCCAGACTACTTGACTCTGCCCTCTACTTCTTTGCTCCGCCCATTAACCCTCATCCAAATTGAAACATGCGATTGTTACAAATGGAAACTAGCAAGCCTCAAAAAACAACAAATCATTTATTAATCGTAACCAATCCTCTTCCGTGTTAGCCACGCCCATTTAGGATTTCCAACTGTGTAGAATTTGAATGTGTATCTTTTACTTTCTACTGTTAATCGATTTGGCAAATGAACTTGCTCGAGTGAAGACAGACAAGTCTCAAGAAACAACAAGTCCCTCACGAAACAACATTACTCCGCCCATTCTGTCGTAGCCCCGCCCATTCACAGCTTCCGACTGTGCATACTATGAGCGTATATCTTTTCTGGAGTTAATCGATTTTAGCAAATGAGTGGACTCTAATGAAGACAGACAAGTCTCGAGAAACAACAAGTCCTTCACGAAACAACATTACTCCGCCTGTTCTGTCGAAGCCCCGCCCATATGTGGCTGGTAACTTATTCCTAAAATGTGAAACGTTATACGATACCGAAGTTAAGGGGAATCGAACGCCGCTGAAGGTACTATTTTTATCAAGTGAGCACGGATGACGCATGGGTGAATATCTTCCTCACATTTCCCGGTTCCATGGGGACGAGTCCTCATCCCCCGAAGCGGAAGCCAGCCCCGCTCCTTCGGAAGTCCTCGGCCCGTTGCGTTCGCCATTAAAGGACGCGATATTTCGCGGAACGATGAGAGTCCTCGGGTTCTTGCGAACGGCAGTCGTTAAGGGGCGAGCGGCTGACAGGAAAGCCTCCCGATGCCAGTAAATCAAACTAACGAGCCGTAATCGATCGCGTGTTCCTCGGCCGTGTGCTCTCCGAGGCGCGCGTGTCCGTCGAGTCAATTATAAATTATCGCCTGCTATGCATAATCGACCGTATTAATTACGCGAGCCTCCGCGTTTCGTTCTTAGGCGATCAGTCGCCGCAGATTTATCGGAGCGCCGCAACCCAACGGTCACTTCCTTCGGGATCTGTCCATCCTGTTTGCTGTCGCGACTTCCATTAATCGATCGCCGTGCTGCTCCGTGTCGCGTGTACTTCAAATTGTAATTGTAGTTTCGTTACAAGGTCACGTCGCAAAATCAATGAGCCCCGACCGATAACTCCGAGTAATATGACTGGATTTTCAGGGGCTGCTTCGAATCGATTTTCAAATATCTTCCAGTAGGAATTTTCGAACGTTCGACGGCTTGAATTAAAGTTGGAAGCTTGCACTTTGTGATTTGTTCCAGAGAAAATACGCGAAAATTCGTGACCGGAAAATGGAAAAAGTCTGATCGATAATTCAAAGCAAAATTATTCAATTTTCTGGGGTTATTTCAAACCAATTTTAGAATTGATTCCCGTAGAAATTTGCAAACTTCCCAGGCATGAAATGAAAGCTAGTAGGCTGCACTTGACTACGCTAAAATGTAATCAAGGCAACTTCGAGGCCTCCGCAGGCCACTCAGCTTAATGTCGGATGCTTTTCTCGAGTCTTCACCGAATTCCCCTTTCTTCGAACCTACCTTGAACGAGCAGAATCAAAGCGATTTTCACGTTTTCTCGGCTTCCTCGCAGCCTTCTCTCGAAATTACATCGAGCATTATCACCTGCGCGAAGGTACTACCTTCTCTTATTTTTCATTCGAAGTGTGCACGAGGCATAAATGGACCTCATTAAACGAAGTCCAAGCAACTTCGAGTCTCCTGCTTTCTCCTCTACAATTACACTTCTTTCTTGATCGTGCGCTCCATTTTTCCACTGCCGGCGACCCTGGAACAATCTGGTCGGCTACAATTATGCCCGTTTCTGTCTTCTCTCGCAGGATCGTTCTCTACAATTAACCTCTGCGAACGATCTCCGTGAAGAATCGTGATCTCGACGCAACTCCGAGCAACTGGTCTACGTGTATCTACAGATTTGGAAAATTCGAAAAATGAAAAGTCCTGAACAATTTCAGTGCCGTGTCCCCTAAAAATGGGAGACGAAATTATCTGTCTAAATTTATAATCTGCATAAACCTTCAATTTTAATTGCATTCGACACGTTAATTTGATTTTGTGGTATTTTCAAGGCTGCTCGATTGGCACTCAAAGTGTTGGCTGCGGTTTCACTCCCTGAAATAATATCACAAAAATCAACCAAAAATGTGCTTACGCTCAATTTTTTGAGCGATTGATATTTCCAATTTTCCTACCGCACATCGAGTCTAAGAAAAATATTCTACGATGGCTCTGATGGTCGCATAGTTTTTCCCGGTGCTGGAAAAATGCATTCAGCCTGGGTTCCGCGTTTTCGCAGGTCGGCCGGTGGAAATGCAGAAAATTCGCCGGGCAACGAGTAACTGCTGGTCCCGGGCAACTCGTCAACGTCGCCGGCAAGCAACGAAGAACCCTCGAACGCGTTCGTTTCCGCGGTGATTTATCGCGAACCTGCCGACCATAACGTTTCCACGCGCGCGCGCCCGTGTAAATATTTAGCCGTGAGAGCGAGACCGACGCGTGGGCACATTTATTTTCATACTTCGCGCGCGAAACGCACCACCCCCGCCCCGCCCCCAACCGGTCGCTTGATTAATTCGCGACAAATTTCGGACCGCCTGTAAATTTCGACCTCGTCCGCACCCGCTCGATTATAATTTATTAGCGGGTAATCGCTCGAACCGATCCGATTAACGCGCGTCAATTGTCCGATGATATCTCTGATCTTCCTCCGACTACACTAACTCGAAGTGCAGATTTCCCGGAAATTTCCGATTTTTTTGCTGCGAAACTGTGGAACTTTTCGGGCTGGCACTTTCTCGATGTTTTTTTGTGCGTGTTTAGTGAGTGCTCTGGAATTTTTTCGTGGAGAGGGAATCGAAATTGAGTTTGGTAGAAACGACTTACTCTTCAGTGTTTCGTAGATGTTCAAAGGGGTGGCTCGGTCTGGAAATGTTTTTGGGGATCTTTCAGAATTTTTTGCTGCGAAACTGGTAGATTTTTGGGTGCGATTTGTTTGTACTTCTCCGATCGTGTTTGGAGCGTGTTCAGGAATTTTGTGGCGGAGAGAGAATCGAAATTGAGCTTGGTATACGCGATTTACACTTCGCCAATTAAAGCTTCGATCAGTCTAATTACACTATCGACTGCAATCTACACGTGTACCGAACGTCCACACGAATTTCAAGCGAATCGATGAAGAAGATCTCGAGATCGTCGATTCCAACGTCGACTCGAGCGAGGATAAAAATCTCGAACTGGCTGAAACTTTTCAATTTGGAAATTTGGATTGCTGCCAGTAATTAGTGTCCCACGTTGTTAAGTACTGTGTCCAGTCAGCTCCTCCTTTGGCCGTTTATAAACTGCCAGTACGCGTAATTGACGGGGCGCGAACAGCCCTCGATCGCGGCTTGTCGATCGCGAAAATACAAGATTTCGTTTCTATCGATTACCGCTAATGGGACGGCTTAATCTGATCGCGAATAAATTATGGTCGTCCTCTTATGGGACGCGGCACACCGGTGGCCCCCGTGTGCACGCGCTTGCTCGTTCGACAACGACGACGACGGAGCAGAGAGAGAGAGAACCGGATCGATTTCAGGACTTTATTACGCGGCCGTTATCGCCGCCTCTAATTGCGCTCATAATTAATCCGCGCATTTTTGCGAGCTGCCCGGGACCTGCCCGGAGGATCCAGTAATTAAATCGGGAGCGCCTCGTTGATCCTATCGCTGCGGTTTTAATGTCAAGGGACACGTCCGTTGACGGTGAACCGTTTATCCAACGTTGAAGGTTTCTCGTTCGAGCTGACCTGTCCCGGTCAACGTGCTGAAAAAGTGGCCAATTATTCGAAATCTTTTGATGGGGGATGCTAATTTTGCGATTTTTTTTGTTTTTATTACTAAACCGAAGGTGGAATTGGGATAAAAATTTATGGACTTGTTTTCTCATGATTCGGCTGCGTTCCTTAATTTTTCGAACTCGCTGGTATCAGAACTATAATAACTAATCACCGAGATAGCACACCTTTCCTCCTGGGAGGGTAAAATATGAATGGTAAACAGAAGAGTTTTGCATTTTTATCTTGCAAAATGGAGCGGTGTATGTTTATGAAACTTTTCAGACTCGCTTCCCAGTAGTTTCTAGCTTGTTCCTAAATTTTCGCAGCCCGCCGGTAATCCAAATTGTTAACGTTATTCGCCGAGAATGCAGATCGCTCCTCCGACAAGTTAAACTATGACGTATAAACATTGAGATCTATTTTGCAATTTTTTTTTTCTATCAGATGGAACAGCGGAGTTTCGTGAAACTTTGCATACAGATTCTTTCGTTACCTCGTCTGTATTCCTGATTTCTTACAGATCGCTAATTCGAAGACTATAGCAACTATTCACCGGAGGAGACTGAAACTACTCCTTCAAAACGCCAAATTCGATTAAGTCCCTCGCACTCGAGCAGGCGTTACTGTTTCTTCGAAGTTTCTTCATTAAAATTCAACATATTCTAGACGGCTGGATAATAGATGTCTTATTAGGCGAGTTTCCTGGACTGCAGACAGGAAACACTGTCTGCCGAAGGTCGTTGGGCGGTGCCATCCCCTCCGTCAGTCCGATAACCCTAATCGCTAGGCTGCAGCGCTTTTACTCCGCCTACGAGTGTATTCAGGGTACGAAGCCGATAAGCTATAGTCGTATGAAATCTACTTTCTTGAAATAGCGCGGCCCTTGCGTGCGGCTGTGCTCGAGATCGAATAAAGCCTATTCTTACAGAAATTATTTTCTGCAATTGTTGGTTCTTCATTTCTATTTTCCTTCTCGTACTTCTCAATCTTAACGCCGCACATTTCTGACGAAAATAGAACATCAAATATTAAAAGCTTCGCAAGGGTTCGAGAATACTCCGTGAATTGTTAACATTGAGAAAAGCCTAAATAAATTTCTGTTTATTTATTATTTCTTCGAACCAACGCCGTTCATTTAGCAAAAATTTCGGATTGGCGTTCTTCGCAGCTGCCTCAGAAAATTTTTCCGAGTGCGCCAAGCTCTGTTTCGACAATATTTTCAGCTGAAATAATGGCATTACGTTTGAATATTAATTACGATATTAAGCGACGCGTGCGCCGGAGGTTATTATTCAAAGAGGGCCGCGGAAACTCGGAAAACCGTGCGCGTGTTTCGCCCTCGGGAGCTGGGAGGGGAAAAATTTATCGATCTCTCGCACGCATGCCAGTCACTGTCGACACGCGACCGGGTCCCTGACCAGACGCTGCGAAAGAACGATGGAAGTATGTACTGTATATCTCGGTCTGCGAGCATAATTGAGGAACTCCTCGGATTAAGTCAGTTTCTCGACGAAGAGAACAATCCTCAGAAAAAATGTATAACTCAATGCCATAACTCTTTTGTGTTTAATCGTTACTTTATGAAACTGTCGCTAATATATCCGTGACGTTCTTCCGATTAAAATGAGTCCAAACACGGTACAATTCCGATCGTATTTACGCATTTAATCCACGAGTAAGTGGTTCCTCGATTATCCGAACGTTAACCGCGATCTCAATGTTCTCGAAACGAACTTTATGTATGTATCTCTGCATATAAATTATTTTACGATTTTTCATCGATTAGTTTTCTAGCGATATGCAACAGGTCAATTGTTGTTCTTCGATCAAAAATCTTTTGAACAAACGGTTTGAAATGCAACGTTTCACTTTACAAGACATAATGGAACCAGCCCGTAAAATATTGGACAGCGCCGAGCATCCAGACCATAGTCCGCAGCGTGATTCTTACTTATGGGAGCACGTATGTTAAACCGATCGTATCCGGCGCGATACTCCGCGCAGTATGTCTTCGGCGTTCGGTGACAGCTGCGACTGGATCACCTGCAGCTGCAGCTGCGACCGCGGCTATCATTCAGCCGCGATAACGGTGCGCTACGAACGCAATTACCGTGACCCGAGCAAGAACTAATTACACGGAAACGAGTGACGTCAGCGCTCTTTCGTTCCTCTGGACTCTCCTTCTTCCGCGGAATTTTCATGTCAACGGGCCTCGAGGCATCTCGCTCCGGGAGTATCGGGGCTGCCGAGATTGTTTCTGTTTAAAACGCAATCCGGTGGATCTGCTGGCGCGATTAGGTCAGTTCCCGTTTCTAGAAATTTTCGTAACTGTGTGACCAGACTGGATCAATGAAAATGTCTGTTGAAAAATTAAATATTAGTAATGCACGAGAATTTTGAGAATGATTGTTAGTCATGAATGAGAACTTTCAGAATGAGTATCAGTAATGAATGAGAATTTTGAAAATTAATGTTAGTGAGAATTTTGAGAATGAATATCAGCAATGAATGAGAATTTTGAGAATGAATATGTGTAATGAATGAGAATTTTGAGAATGAATATCAGTAATGAATGAGAATTTTGAAAATAAATATTAGTAATGAATGAGAATTTTGAGAATGAATATCAGTAATGAATGCGAATTTTGAAAATAAATATTAGTAATGACTGAGAATTTTGAGAATGAATGTTAGTAACGAATGAGAATGTTGAGAATAAATATTTGTAATGAATGACAATTTTGAGAATGAAAAACATATTCGAAATACTTCTTTATTAAAATCACTGTTAAAAATCGATTCGAAGAGTAAATTAAACTAAAAAACCACTGAATAAATAAAAACGTCTATATAAAACACACGTTTAAAAATCGTTATAAAGAACAAACTAATCGAAACCAGCCCATGATAAAGACAGAAAAACAGAAATTTCAAAAATCCCTTGAAAGAAAAACAGAACTACAAAATATTCCACTCATAAGCTTTTGCAAATCATGTAATATCTTCCTAAAAAAAAAGTTAGAAGTCATATCGAATGAATCTGCGAAAATGTAGTATGGATAAAAAAGATTGCAAGACCGTTCAAGGGTGATGTAGATGAGAATTAGGTGTGTCGAGTACACGGGGAGGGATAGAAAAGGAAAATAAACATAGCAGTCGCGGTTAGGTTGACGCAGTCGAAGGGAAAGTGGCCGGCGTGTCGCAGCGCGGAAATTGGCGAGGATCGAGATGGATTGGCGCAGGAGCAAAAAGCTCCTGACCTTGAGCCGCGCACCGGTGACCTTGAGGTCGAGGGTGCCACGGCTTCCGCATTGCCGGCGAATGGTGGGAGGCCGTTCGTCGCAGGGGTTTCGACCGGTCCAGCCAATCCCGGCCAGACAGCCTCGCGAATCAGCCTCGGCTGGATCAATGCGATCCTCGAGTCGACGTTCTTTATCGATCAGTGCGTTCTGACCGCAGAAACTGCGACACTCCGACGTGTTCTTCGACGGATTTTATTCGGATTTTACTACAGAAATTATACAGTAATTTATGGCACGCACTTGAAATCAGAATACATGTTTTGTAAATGAACCAAGCCTTTTCAGTTTTTCTGCAAAAATTTTGGAGAAATTGCGTTTAGTTTGAATTACGAAACGTATAGTTGAAGTAGTTATTTATAACTTTTTTTATTTGCGCTTGTAACGAAAATTTGAAAAGTGTGTTTTGCAGGTTCTTATACGTTTACATGCACACAGAACGATTTATCGAAATTGGCCAATCGGTCAATAATAAATTTTCACAATTTTTAGTCGTTCATTTGTTATCTTTTATTTGATTTAATCGGTCTGTGTATAAAAAAGCTATTCTCATTTAAAGCGTGCGCCATCCGTTATGAGACTGACTTTATTTATTACTTGGTTTGACATAGACACTCGGCCATTTTAGATTAACCGTGGGTATAAAATAAATATGTTCTTTTTCGTATCGAACATTATTGACAACGAAGCCATTGTAATTACGGTAGCTACGAAAGAAATTACAAGGTAAGGGGTCAAAGAAATGTGTATTTTCAAGTGACCTAAACGAGCAAACAAAGGATCCCGTGGGACAGTAAATGGCGTCTATCATTGCGTTCCCATCGAGCGTTAACAATTCATCAGTTCGTTCGAAATTTATGCGTGTCTAGACGAGCGAGCGAACAAGCGAGAGTGAGAGTGACGGTATTAGAGAGAGAGAGAGAGAGAGTGAGAGAGAACGACAGCGAATAATGCTCCTCCCCTCTCTCTGCGATATCGCACGCCGGACTATTGTTCTCCTTCATCGGCGATACAAAGGGAGATAAAGTTCTCTAGATACTCGATTCCCTTCTTCGTATTCTTCGGGAATTAATTCTCGTGATTCATGGAAACTCTTTTAACGTGAATCTGTTCGACAGCTTTTCCAATGAATTCTACCATTTTTACCTTATTCGGAAATTTCTTGGTTTGGTTACTTTGTTGATTGCTGTTGGTATTGCTCGATCACTGGATAAACAATTTCACGTTTTCAACGAGTAACATTACATTTTTCGAGATTTTATGCAAAGTGTTTCTCTGTTTAAATAATGTTTAGGTAATTAGAAAAATGTTGCAAATATCTAAAACAACTAAGGCCGAGCGGCGGTAACATGTATACAAAAAAGTTGTTCAGAATGATGACCTTGACAACGTATTTCAAGGTCATCGATGAGGAGAATTTTTGTGACACAAGTACTGCAGAACGGAGTACTGAAACTCTTTTAATTGTTACATTTATTTATCCAGTTCGTCATAAATATAGAAACTCCACGGTAGTGAAGTATTTAGCGAAAAGTATAATTCTGTCAATATGCTAGTTTTTGCTAGCCCGCCAACAGCTTTCCCGATCCGATGCCATGTAAATACTGATCGGCGCGAATCAACAGTTCCTATTTCACGGTTCTCATGAAAAAAAACACGGTGCGCAAATTGGTATAAAACTGTGAAAAACAAAACGGACATCATCCCGCGGCAGGATTCGAAGCGGATTTAACCGCGTTATCGCTGTCGTGCTCGCCTCCATTATTGACAGAATTTGTTTAAACCTGTAGCACAACGTCGGCCCGTTAAAAATGCACGCGGACGACTCGATGAATGTCCTGGCTATTCGTTGTCGACGCTATTATTTATTCATTCGCTAGTCGGCTGGCTCTCGGAAACAGCGCGATGTCGATGATTCGGACGCGTGCCGGATTTAGAACACAACCAGGACCAAATCCGAACCTAATTCGGGATCAGGTCGAACCATTTTGGGGTCTAGTGAGAAGTAAATTCGATTTGGGTCGAGTGCGAATTTAATCTAGTGATAAATCATGGTGAACTTGGAATGCAGACTTGAATCTTGAAACCTAATTTAGGTTTGATTTCGACGGAAATTAAACTTGATTTCCAATTAATTGGTTTAGGGTCGAATTTGGATTTTCATGGTATCAAAATTGGACCAAATGCAAATTTAATTCATGCGAAAATTGGGCCAAAGTTGAATGAAAACTTAATTCAGACTGAAATCGAACTTGGATCGAGTTAAATTTATTTGGGTTCAAATTTGGATTTCAATAAGATAGAAATTGAGCCAAATTCGGGGGAAATACATATTTATTTCAAATGTGTAATTTGGGTCAAACTTGAATGTGAGCTTAATGCAGGCCGAATTTGGACGAAAACCGAACTGAATTGAAGTTGAATTTATTTGGGCTCTAATGTGAACTTCAACAGGATCAAAATCGTGTCAAATACAGGTTTAACTTAAGCCTAAAAACTGGGTTAAACTTGGATACGAAACTATTTCAGATCTAGATCAGGCTGAGATCGAACTCAATATAAGCTAACTTAACTTGACCTGAAATACGAAGTTATGTGGCGTCTAAATCGGGTTAAACAACGCTCAAATATGGACTCAAATTGAACCTAAGTTGGGTCGAACTTAAATATAAACCTACCATAATTTAAACCCAATTCAGGATGAAATTCAATTTAATTCAAGGTGAATTCTCTGGGGCTCTAATACGAACTTGACTGCAAACTAAATTGGGTCAGATGGGAATCTATTTTTCAGTTTTTTTCTTACTGAACCCGACGACGTATTTTTATGAAATTTTGCAGACTTGTTTTTCAATACTTTATCTGTATTCCTGAATTTTTATGGACCGCCAGCATTAAAATTTCCATAATTATTCACCGAGAAAGCAGACCATTCTTTTGGGGAGGTGAACTATGAAGTTACAAACATCGGGATCTTTTTGCAATTTTTATTTATGAAACGGACGTGTTTTTATGAAACTTCGCAGATATGCTTTCGAGTGTCTTTTTTTGGATTTCCTGCAATTTGTAGATATTTAGTTTCAAAATTACCATAATTTGAGCCTAGTTTGCCACACTGTCTACATTTACACCAAACTCGATTTCAACGCAGCACTCCAGTTGCAAATTGAATCCGACAGAAGTAAAATTTGATCAAAATTTCGCGCGTACCTGTTCCCAAAAATGTTCCACCGGTCCCGTTAACGCCGTTTCATAGTAAATTCGGCGCGAGGCGGTCTGCGCGTGCATCGGTCCGATAAGGCGTCCCGACACCCCCGACACGCGTAAGTCATGCCGCTCGAATTAATATCTGCGCGGGCCGTTTAATTAAACGCTGATTAAGCTGAACAGGCCCGCGATAACGTACGTCGCTCTAGCCCGGTACGCGCGCGCTCGCGCGCGTGTGTGTGTTCAACGTTCCGAATGAAATTCGTTCTCCCTCGAATTCGTTGCGCACCTGCCACGGTCGAACGTGGACAGCAATTTTTGCGCGACGGAAACCGTGGCGTCGTTACGCGGATCATTTAATTAAACGACGATGGCTCGCGCGCCAGCCGAGATGCGTTAATGCTTCTTGCCACACTTTTAATCTCTTAACGTTCCGCCCTTCTAATCTCGCTAATGAAACTTGTTTAGATTCCATTTTATTGGCGCGTTGCTACGCGCTCGGCGGATTCTTTAATTAAACTGGTCATTAAGGTGTAACTGACCGGTGGGCGAAAAAGGCAAGATTGTTGTCGCGTTGGAAAAATTGATATATTTCTAGCTCAACAATAAACCTACCACCGACGGTCAAACGACCGGTTTTCAATTTTTCATTTTGCGATTATTGAAATTGTCAAGTTGCTTATATGGAAATTAATACGACGAATTATTTTAACCAAGCATATGTTGAAATAAAAATTGCACAAAATCTAAATAAATAGACCCTTGTCATTTTTATAAGCTACAACATTTGAATCGCTTTTAGTGCTCGTTAGGTGTAGTGTTAACCCTCGGTCGATGTGAAGATGTATCTATAGATTATATCGTGTGCAGACATTGTATGCGAGATAATATTAACTCAAGTGTTAGAACTTTTGTGTTTTTAATTATTTTTTATGAAACTTTCATTAGTATGTGCGTGACATTTTTCTGATTGAAACGATACGCAACACGACATAGTATGGGTCGTATTTATTCGTTCAATACACGATATAATGGAGCCTCTGTTATCCGAACCGTTGGTACCCGATGAAAAAAAACAAGTTTCCATGAATTTTAGACAATATAGGGAAGCAATTTTTTTGAAATTCGAGGGACGTTTCTCTACACTGTTGAAGTAACTCAAACAATGTTTTCGATCACCAGCTGAACGATTGTAGAGCTGTAAACAGCTCGCGGAACAATGCAAATATAAAAATCGTGCAACTTCGATCGAATTCTGTATTTTTGTTCCAGTCTCTCCAATAAAGCGCGGAACAGTCTACGCTTAAAGAGCACAATGCTCGGTGGGTTCAGAATAATGAATAATTCAGAGCCAGGTTCGGATAATCGAGGTCCTACTGTATCGCGAATTGGACGATCCAAACTGTGTCGTATTTGGACTCATGCTAATCAAAAAAATGTCACGAACATATTACCAAATGTTCCATAAGGAAATTGTTAAAAATTTTTACTCGACGGATATGCGAAGCAGCACTTTGTTTGATTGTAATTACCACGTTCGCGTACAAATGGCGTTCTTCGGTGAATTTTTCCCAGCCTCGGCACGGTCGGGCCACTAGATTCGATTGCTCGCGTTCGATCGTGTTTGCGCAGACAAACATTCAGTACAGCCGCAAACAAACATCCACAAATCCACTTACAACTCGCAAGAAACTTCCCCCGGCCACCCGGTTCAAGAACGAAAGAACGAGCCTCGACGGAAAGTGGAATTTCTGCTTGCCTTTCTTCTCCAGCGCCGCAGAACAAATGTGTGCGCGCGTTTGCGTGTGTTTAGAATGAAATGCCAGCCGCGGCTGCACACCGACATTTTATTCGTGACCGGTGGCCGACAAAGGAAAGTCGAAAAAGCGAACCGGTTCGGAAAAGAACCACCCACAATGTGCGATTGTAATTTACGAGGTTGGCGAGATTTTTCGGAATCTGTACGCGAAGCGGAGAGAAAGGGGTTCTAAGGAAAATTAAATTTAATGTTAAAACAACTAGAATATCAGACTGCGAGCTCACCGAACTGGTTCAAAAGCGATCCAAATGTTTTAACTTATATAATAAAAATGACGAGGCTCTGTTTATTTAGTTTTCATGCAATTTTTAACACAATGCGTAAGTAACTTTATAATTTCAATAATTGTGAAATGAAAACTATTAAACCGGATATTTGACCGGCAGTGTTAAATAATGGACGTTCCAATCGAATATCGATCACTTTTCGGAGTCGATATCGAACATTCCGATCAACTTTAACAATAGAAATTCAAAATATACGTCAAATTAGGGGCGGTTTGAGTCATCATATTGTAAACTGTATACCAGTGGTCGTCAAACTTTGTCAATTTAGGGAATCCTTATGAGTATAAAATTATTTCGCAGAACCCAGGATCAGAAACAATAGAATATTCACAATCTAGGTACTACATATACAGAAAAACGTTTTAATATTCTTTTATTATGTTATAATAACAGTTAAAAAAGTATTATTTTGAATCCTTTAAGACATTTTGTGGAACCCGAGGATTCCTTGGAATACAGTTTGAATAACACTGCTGTATACAATTTATCTACATTATTAAAATTTAAAAAAAAATTTCAATATTGCCCCAAATAATATTAAATTTTCCCATGAAATTATTTTGTCCTCCATCTCCAGTTCCATCGCAAAATAGAAGCCACCGAATTGAACATTCTCGCCTATAAAAACCTTGCGAGTGTTTCTACCGAAAAAAATCCTTTCACAAAACCCATGTAACTGCACCGAATTTTTGCCTCGTCAATTCGGAAAGGTTGCAGTCCCTCACGACAATGTTTCTCTCCTCGAAGCGTCGTCGCAGTTCTTCAGGATCAAAAAGCCGTGCCTTCGGCAAGTTGGCGTGGATCAAAGGCGCGATCGCGCATTTGCGCTCAGGAGAAAAAAGGTTGTAAAATGAGAAAAAGCGAAGAAGGACGAGAAAATGGCCGACGGGGGACGGTCGTGTAGACGGCAGAGGCTGGTTGAAAGTTGGCGGAGGATTCGCGGAAACCGCGAGAGGGAATGAGAGCGTCATCAGAGACGAGGAAATTAGTGGAAGCGTGCGCGCGGTGCGGCGCGGCGCGGCGCAGCGCGCTCTCAGGGTCGTTCTACTCGAAATCCGTGGCCTCACTTCCGTTATGGTCGGCAGGGCCGAGTGCGTTGACCCTTTTCGAAGGTCGTCGTACCTTTCTCCGTTCGTGACTCGCCTCTGTGAACCGAGCTTAATCCTCGCACGCGTCGATGGACCCTGGAGCGGATAAGATAATTCACACCTCCGAATCCAGTCGTGATAAAATCGCTGCGACTGTCTTTTGAACGATACATGGATTTTTATCCGTCCGGTCGATCCGCCATATTTATTCAGCGAATCAAACTACCATGGGCAAATTAAATTATTACTAGACCGCGGATCTTTATGTAAAATAAAAATCTTCAGCAGCGATCGTGGGAAGCACGAGTTAAATAAAAATTCATTTCATCCCCTAAGAGATTTTTTTTTACACTGGGAACAACATGACTCTCAGATTTTCCTAATTTTTCACTGTTTTACATTTCACCTAGCCAATTTCTTCATAAACGCGTAAAAATCCACAATCTAGTTATTATGTACTTCTTTCTTTTCATTTTGAAGTTTGAGTTTTGTTAAAATGCGTATGAATTAAACTATATATCAACACATATAACAACATGTACAAGTTGAATAATCAATGTGGCAAAGGATTTTTAAATTTTCGCCAACCGATGTACAATGTGTTCAAAAGTTTACAGTTTCCTATTGTTTTGTTTATGTAGTAAAGTGAAGTCTTGATCTAAGCTGGATCCTCGTGCTCCGACATAGATCACGTGGGACTTCTATTTTTTGTGACCTATTACTGATCAATTAACACTAAACGTACCGAGCTATAAAAATGGGATCATAAAATTTCTATAGATTTTCTGTGATTGTTGTTATAGTGTGTGTTTGGATAGAAAAATGTGTACAATCACTTCCAGTGAAAATACCTTTATAATTTCAAGCATTGTAAAGAAAAGACCAGAAACCGATTTCGATGAAACTTTCACAATACATATAATTAACACAGATCTACAATACGTATTTTAAAAATATTCAAATAGACCCACATAAAAAAGCTGTAAAATACAACTTTTAGTATTCTCTCCACAATTCCGAAAAATTGCAGTTTCTAAACCAATCGTTCTAACTTCTCATAGAACTCCAAGTCGTATGGTCCGCTATTAAAAAAGTAATCATCTTTTTAAGTGTGCCCGAATATTAATGGGAGTCACTGTGCGTACTCCGAGTAAGTAGCTTTATAAAGCACTACGTTACACAATAATGAAAGACAAAAATTCACGAAGTTGTTTAATAAATTGTCATATTTGCTGATCGTTGCCATAAACTATGTATTTATACCTTGCACGTGAATATTGATCTGAAATGTCTAATCGGACATATTCAAACAATTGCGAACGAACGTCTAAAACGATCGGCCCTAAATCCGTCGGCCGCAGTTAATTTCAGTTTGTACACTCTGGCGGCGCGAGAATCTATTATTGTTGGGATAAGTCGATATTTGCACCACTTGCGAATATCCGCCATTAGTAAATTCCAAGTATAAATAGACGTTTCCGTGCGGCATAAATACATTTGCATAAACAAAGACCGAAGATAGAACGAGCTTCACGCAGGATGAAAGGAACGCGCGGCTCCGATAAATCCGACTGGCGCGGCGGCACGTGTCCGACAAACCGGTCGATTCAGTATTAATGTGAAGTTGAAAACTGAATGTCGACTATTTAGAAGGATCGTTTGGCTCCCCGTGTAACACCAAACAATGCCCATTACCCGTTCCTGCAGCGGACAATGCCCGGTTTTTCCGCCGCTTGTTTGCCGCTCATTCAAACTTGAATCCCATCAAATCCCGTTCAAGCTCTCTGTTCACTTTAATTCCGGCCCGCTCAGATGTAAAATTAAATCGGAACGCGGCTCTGCATCCACGCCGATCCCGCGGAATAACATGTTATCATGCCCGCGGACTCTCTGTTGCATCGGACACACTGTCCACCGAATTTCAAAGCCGACGGAATATCAAACAAGATATGCACCAGCTCCTCGAACAGTGCTCACCTTGTGTTCCCCGTTCGTTTCTCCGAAGTTTCGGAAACATATTCGCGAAAAATATATTCCCAACGTCCGGAAGTGTGACACGAGCAGCCCGAATGATCGATGAGAGCAAGGTCGCCACCTTATCACCATGTAAATACCGGAGTGTCGCACACTCGTACCCGGAGATTCGAATATAAACCCGGTGAAGTAAAAAGCGAAATGGAAGGTTTCGAATATTCTGGGAACAACCATGGGAAATATTTTAACCGTAAACTATCGAATTCCTACAGACGCAAGTTATAGTAAAAATTCTAAAGATGATCTTCAATGTCGTGGGCGGACAGAACTTTACCGTGCAGAACGGAGACGCGGTTTGCGGCAAGTAGAAACGGCAAACAACGGTCAGACACCTCGCCGCTGCTCGAAACAATGAAGACGCGTCGGCTCTCGGCGGGACAAAGGTTTTAAAAAACCGACTAATCTTTCTCTTTCATTTCATTTGAAAATCCCGGCACTCGGGGGAGAATGATAGAGACGCTTTATCATACGCGAGAGCTCGAAGAGGGTGGGCGGAGAGAGAGACGGGGGAAACAGGAGGGAAAAAGCTCGTAACTTTCCAGAAAATTGTGGCCGCGCAGGTAAATCGTCCTTTATTTGCTTTGTTCGCCCGGGAGCGTTTTTTCGGCCCGGGCGAAATTTATGCGTGTCCCGCGTTGTTGATAACAATGTTGCGCTATAACACAGAGAAGTCACGTGGCACCCTGGGAACCGGTTTACCAAGCGTGAACATATATATATATATATATGTATAGCATACGTGTGGAACACACACGTGTTGAAGAGAGCGCGTGACACTCATCGATCCAGGACGAATTTAGCTCGATTAAATTACCCCCGACTGAGCCGCGCTAATTACCGTCCGATCGAATTATCCGGATGAAAACGAAGGGGTTTCCCAGGATGGAACAGAGGTCCTTACTTGTTGCTCCGTGAGGACTCGCCTTTTTTTCCGCACAGCGAATTTCCTCGAACCTATTCTGCACGGAAAATATCGTCATTTTATGCAGGAGAATTTCAGACAATTATTCGGGGTTAAACTTTCGCTCAGGGGACCAAAAATTTTCAACTTTTCCGAACGTAGTATTATACAATTCGACGAAAAAATGAGAAAACTTTAAATTCTAGTGCGCGGAATCCAGGATCTAACCCACATCTAATGGATCCGGACACTGCATCATGCCTGCTCCTGTGTCTGAAAATCAATTGGCAGCCGTTTAACCTCTCAAACGCGCTTGAAATCGTGCAACTTTACTAGTGTATAACTTTTAAACAAGCGAACTCTCCGCACGCTGAAACTTGGATCCCGCGCACTAGAATTTACAGTTTTATAATTTTTTTTGTCGAATTATATAATATTATATTCAGCAAAGTTGAAAACTGTTGATCCCTTGAGTGAAAGTTCAGGCTTTTTCGGTTGTTAATTATTGCAGATCATTGTACGGCATTTTGTAGAGGCATTGCGATCGAACATTTACTATATTTTCTATTTTCATAGGTCAAATTCATTCGTATAAAATTCGCGATTTATGAATTAGACTATCTATTGTAACAATATTGTGCAAACTTACACACACCTTCTCTTCGGGGTGAATGGACTGTAGATAATTGAAATAATTAATTCGCTTACTATGGCACGTAAACTGTGTGACGAGTTCAGTTAACAATGCTGCATTGCTGGATATAAATGCATATGGGTCGATGTAAAAATATTTGTTTGTAATTTTAACAATTGAATACACATATGTGACAACGTCAATATATCGATGATCGTCCTCGAAGGGTTGAATTCTGCGATTCGCACGTTGTAGAATTTCGACGACACTAAAAAACGCAATCTGACTGCACGAAAAACTGAAAATTACTTTACACGGCCCACGGAGGGGTCGCGGTCGTCGAGAGTTGCAAAAAGGGTTTTGCGAAGGGGGTTGAAGAGATAGAGATAGAGATACAAATGGAGAGAGACAGAGGGATCGCAAACGAGAGCGGTCGCGAACGAGATTGACTGGCGAATGGAAACGAGGGATTGGAATCCGTCGGTTTGCGGTATAACCGGCTGACAATGAAATCGAACCACCGTAAACGGACTAATTGCAGGCACAATAATTATTCCGCGGACGCGAGGGCCCAACGAGGGTTGCAGCCGCTAGTCGAGTCGCGTCGCGTCTACGTTTCACGGATTACAGATCGATCCGCGCTTCTGTTATTAAACCCCCTGGCCAACCGAACAACCCACCAACCTCCCTCCAGCCGCTAACCCCTCAGGAAACCCCGCCGTGAACGTGTTTACGGACGGACAGATAACCTCGAAATTTATAGTCGCGCGTATCGCCGCAGACTCTTCCGGGACCGCGAGTCGCGGTTAGACATCGATCCTCCTGGTAGGATCGAAGGATCGAAATTTTGAAATGGATCCCGGGGGCTCGCGGGAATTCTGCTTCGATCGACGCGTGTCCGATCCGATGGCTTTTCGCGATGAAACGCCGCCAATTACGTAATTAAAGAAGACGCGTGGTTTGTGGCAATTTTTTATGAAAATGTTAGTGGACTTTTTCTATAAACGAGTACCCGATTCGAAATTATGCATATTGTATTGCTTGTACGAATTTTTTTTCTGCGAAATCTTAAAAGATTTTTCTGCGAAATCTTAAAAGTTGTCTTGAGGAAGACATTTTTCATAAAATTTTATTAAAAAAGAAGAATTAAAGTCGCAAAGGTGCTACACGAACCTTATTTATTTATAACACGAAAGTTATTAGAGGCGAACAGCAGTTCGGAGAAAGATCGCGATGCAATTAAGATTTTGCCAGACCGATGGCAGTGGAGGGGGTAGATTCGCGATGGTTCTCCGAGGTGCCCCGAGAAGATACGATTCCGATCGCAGGGATAATTGCTGAATAACAATATCTCGATGATTTACAGGGCGGTCACGGATCCGAGGGACGGTAGGAGAGTGGCCTTGAAGAAACTGCCGAACGTCTTTCAAAGCCTCGTGAGCAGTAAACGGGTCTTCAGGGAGCTGAAGATGCTCTGCTTCTTCAAACACGAGAACGTGAGTAACATAAAACCTTCGTCCAACGTACTACGCCTAATAATAATTCACCTTCTACGGCTAAGTAATTTTCCATTTTTCTATTTTCGGTTTTTAATCGATCAACGGCTCTTTCTAAAATTACAATCTTTCCGCGAATCTTCGCAAAATTGATAATCGCGGCTAGGAATATAATATTTAACGACAGAACTGTCATCGAGCTCTACAGAATCGAATTTAGCGAGTACTAGATCAGATTAAACAATACCGGTCCACGAAATTACTCCGATAACATTATCGGTCCCGTCAGAATCCGTGTTGTATAATTTTTTCGTATCCGCGAAACCCCTCGATAAGCAGATCGCGGAACGCTCGATAATTTACCGCGCGGAAATCTCCGTCGGTTGATTTCGGTAATTGCGCGGTTAAGCGAAATCTGGGTGTAATGCGAGAAACTAATGTAATCAAAACGAATGAATATTGATCACCGGACTGAAATAATATCTATGAAATTTATAGAGACGCGTTTAATTACAAGCGTTCCGCGAACACGCGGGAACGACGCGCTAGTTTCGCCCGTTGTCTGCGCCACGATAGACGAACAACGTTGCGTTCTCTTTTACAGGTGCTCTCGGCCTTGGACATACTGCAGCCACCGCACCTGGACTTCTTCCAAGAAATGTATCCTTTTCGAACATCGTCCGAGTCCGCGAACAGGTTTGGGAAAGTCCGAAAAGCTGATTCTCTATTCATTCACTGAAAATTCATAATCAATACGGAATACCATTTAATCTACGATTATTTATTGCCGACTTACAGAATTTTTAACGAAACATTCACCACAGAATATAAGAATTACACCGCGACTAGGTTGCACTTTTTCATGTACCGTGCAGTGCAGGCGCAACATAGGGAGTCGAAAGTAGAGGTTTCAAGCTACAAGATGAGCGCGGGTAGACCGTCGTCCGATTATTTGTTACCGAGTTAGAGAATTTTAAACGAAAAGTTTAAAACACTATCGCGCTCGCCGCGGCGGAGAGAATATTCGTTTTTCTTAGACCCCCCTCCCCGTCTCTATACGCAGTTTCCATTTTCTCAGATCAGGGCTGTACTGTACAATTAGCAGGTTGAGTGAAAGTTGGTTCCTTTTCATGTCACGAGATAATAGACCTATTAAACCCATTAGGCGGCTTGTGGGGTTAAACTTAATTAAACTAACAGCTACACAATTATTAGGACGAGTCGCAAGTAGACTGTGGCTGTTATGCGAAATGAAAATTCTCTAAGTCAACCATAGAGAACAGTAGTTCGGTGTTATAATAATTCGAATGAGTCGGTGAAAGCCAATCAATTTTGCAACAACAGCTATTTTATTTACGAACCAACAAATCAAGTGGTATATAAATTTCTGCCAACGTTATCCTCATTATGTTCTCAACACAAATTTTCGTTCAATAAATCGTTCGAACATAAAATATAAATTTCTAAGTCTCTAAGTCAATCGTAGGAAGCAGTAGTTCGGTGTTATTATAATAATTCGAATGAGTCGGTGAAAGCCAATCAATTTTGCAACTACAGCTATTTTATTTACGAACCAACAAATCAAGTGGTCTATAAATTTCTGCCAACGTTATCCTCATTATGTTTCTAATACGTACAGAAATTTCGTTCAATAAATCGTTCGAACATAAAACATCTCTCTCGGTGATTAACGAATGAACGACACAGGAATTCTACGAGGAATCTACAATAGAAAGAGTTTCACCAGTTCAACGTAGAATCCGCCGGCGTAGGAAGTGTTCAACCTGTTGAACGTACCAGACAGTCGACTAGGCATAGAATATTTACGGTTAGATAAATATAGAACTATTTGCGATTCTATAAAATATCTAGCCGGTTCCGAGCGAACGTTACTCGGCGACGTGCGAGATGTTTAACCTATCGGACGTCTATCGCCCATCCGCGTAAACTTCAGAGTAATGGGATTGTACCGTTGCCGTAGAAGTTAGATGAAGAAGTAGATCGAATCGATATTAAAAGCCATTATCTTATGACCTTATACGTCGGCCTGGAAACGTCTACGGTTATTACCACTCGCCCATACTAATTTAGATTCATGTGTACGTGTGTGTAAATTTACAGAGACCTAAACTCATCTCAAACGCAAATAGTCTATGTGAAAATTGATTTTCTTCAATACGTTTAAAGCATACAGTTAGGTAACAATTCATTCCATTCGTGAAAGAATTTAATTAAATAATATTATTTTTAAAGAATACAGATAACAATTCATTACATCGTGAAAAAGTTAAATTATATTAGAGGTTTATATTCTATATGTTGAATCAACCGGAAGTCATCGAAAGAAAATTGAAGTTAAATATTACTTCGCTGAAAAAGCATTGTTATTGTTAACTATTTCTTTATGAAATCTTCAGTAAAATGTTCGCGATACTTTTCCGGTTAAAACGAGCCCAAGCACGATACAATTCGGATCATATTTGCTCGTTCAATTCACTATTTAGTGGAACTTCTATTATCCGAACCGATTCGGGCGTCCCTCTGTATTTCTCGATACCGAGCGCCAAGAAAGCACAACGATTGACACTCCGGTTACTGAATAATTCAGAGCAGGCTCCCTTTTCCTCAAGACAGCGGGGTTCCCGGCGATCGGCGTCGCGTTTGAAGTCGAAAAGCGATAAATCCCTGGGAAACCGGGGAAAATTTCTGTCTTCGGTTGCAGCCGGTAACCCCGAAAGGACGCTTGTCCCCTTCTCGAAATGAAATTAAGGTCCGAACTTCTGTCCGCTCGTAGGGGATAGCCGGACACATGTGCCGAGGAACTAACCTAATAAATCTCAGGCTCGGTTCTCACGTTACCAACGCCGGAAGATCAATAATGCCGGCTAGGAAACGTCCTCGACAGAAAAACCGGGCCCCAATTTCCACGGCCATTTTGTGAGCTGTTCTACAATTTCAAGTGCACGTGTACGTCTCCGACACATCCCAGAGAATTTTCTTGAATTTTTGCTACTCCAGTAACTAACTTATACGAGATGTGTCACTCGAATATGTGTCCACTGCTTGACATTCAGCACTCCACTTTCTACATAACTGTTCGCATGGAACTTTATATGACTGCAACGTAAATAAATTTACAATAAAATAGCTACTATAATGCAAAATAAATATTTGCACCTTTGTTTATGCCTAAAATACTAAATTCAAAATTTTGAGATTGTAAGTATTGTATACGAGTAATTCGAAGTTGTAAAAAGAATTTTTTTTAACATTATAGAAAATGTAGCACAATGTAAATGGGTTCGAGAACGGAATTGTTGATTATACCTGATTTTAAAACCTAAATTCTTGCTGCACCCGCAGTGCCGTGGATCATTCGGCGAACAGTGATCCATGTAACCGGCGCCAGCGAGATCTCTGTACATAATCGTTTACGTAAGATCTCTGGACATTGCGAGAGGAAGTCTCTCCTTTCTCAGCCTCCCGGATCATGGACACACGAGAGATTTCGTTGCGAAGGATCCCTACCTCGCGATCGACGTGGATTCGTCAACTAGATCCACGGGGGAGATCCTTGGATCGCGCGCGCAACGGGGATCGTGCGATCTCCTTTTTCGGTTCTCTGCTCGGTCCGCGCTTGGATCTTTACGAGCCTCCGAGTGATTTCGTTTCGGATTTCGGGGATGGAGGACCTCGTGACTCAGAGATCGTGTTTGAGTTAGGTCACGTACTCGTTGTTTCATATCTTTCAGCCTTTTTTGGTTTGTTTCGCGCGGTTTTGCTGTAACTGGTTTGCATTCGTTCTTGTGCGATTGCTGTCCAGAGTGTTCAAGCGGTGTTCATTCTGTAATGATGAATCTTGGTCAATTATGAAAGAATTCAGTCAATTCTTTTCCATAATTATCTGTATTCAATGTACTTTGGCAACGTACATTGTTAGTTTAGCATATTTTGTTGTGCAGAAAATATTAAGATTACTTTAACCTGGAAAATAAAATAAAGTTTAAAATTCAATTATTATTAGAATCTCTCTAAATTGAATTGCTATAAAAATTCTAAAATTAATATAACTTGAAAATTCTTCTAAAATTAAGTTTGAAATATCATTGTTATTAAAATTTCTCTAAAATTAATTTGAATTTGAAAATTCCTCTAAAATTAATTCGAATTTGAAAATTCCTCTAAAATTAATTTGAATTTGAAAATTCCTCTAAAATTAATTTGAATTTGAAAATTCCTCTAAAATTAATTCGAATTTGAAAATTTCTCCAAACTTAATTTGAATTTGAAAATTTCTCTACGATTAATTTGAATTTGAAAATTCCTCTAAAATTAAGTTTAAAAGAAAGTTATTGTAAAATTAATTTAAACTTGAAAATTTCTTCAAAATTAAGTTTAAAATTAGACTGCTATTAACATTTTTCTAAGATTAATTTGAACTTGAAGTTTCCCCTAAAATTGAGTTTAAAATTAAAGTATTATACCAATTCCTCCAAATTACCACAGAGAAGTGACGCAAACGCAATAATTAGGCGAACACAGTGGCGTTCCTAACGAATCGCCTAAAATCCCTATTCAACTTCCGTTTCATTGCATGGTCGTGCAAATATTTGCATAAAGATCTGCATGCCGAAAATAAATACGAACCAGAGAGCCGACGAATAGGCGAACGGAAGGAAACGAGAGGAGAAATGAGAGGAGAAAGGAGAAGGGAGGAGCGAGTAGCTGATTTATCGAGCTGCCTCCGCCGAGATTAACTCTCGTATAGCTGGCCGACGCGGTACCCTTCACTTAAGGAGTATCGACTATCGGTTTCTCGTTGATCGATCGATCGGATCATTCGGCCGGCGCCTGCGTCCGTCCGTGACGAATCGACCAATCACCGTCGCGACACCGATCGCGCGCGGTTCGCAAACAAAAATCGAAATCCGGTCGCGCGACACATTTTTACCGATTCCTGTCCGGCGAAATAAAATATTCAGCGAACGCTTTAAATAAACATCGATCTCCGCATTAAATCCTTCACCGACGTGATCATTACAGATGAATTAAAAATCAATCGCTTCAGAGGAAAATATGTTCTGAAATTTTTGTAATCTTTTTGGAAGGTTTTGGTCTCTTTGATCTCTCACAATTTTTCCAGTTATCAATTATTTTTCTCCGCGACTTGCTTCTAATTTGTCTCACCCTTGTTCTTTAGATATTCGACATCCGGTTTGAATTATCTGTCTCGTTACATAGTTCTTTAATTATGCTACGTTTTTAGTCGTAATGTACGTTTGTTCTTTCGCATTTTTTTGTCACAGAATATTTTTACTCGTATCTCACAATATTTTTTTTTCCATTTATAAAATTGCAACTTCTTTGTAGAAATATGGCGGGTTTCCATTAATAAATAACAATAGCATTTTTAAGGCTCTAAAGAGACCGAGTAGCTCGCGCGTCAGTTGCAGCTGCACCGTCGCCGAACAATGGCTTACGTAACACGCATTTTGCTGTACAAGACCGAATCTCTTATCACACCTGGCTGATTAGCAGTCAAGGTTGCTTCGGAAGTTATTTTCAACGTTCGGTCCTTGGCGCTCGTAAATTTCTCGGCAGACCTTTGGAATAGCAGACGGGCGAATTCGTTTGTATGCAGATCGTGCAATTGTTTGCGCAAAGAACCGTCTGGGCCGTCCTGTCGTAATCAAAATAATTTGCACGTGATTCTAGAGTCTCTTATCTACAGCTCCGTCTAAAAATATTCATACCGCAAGCATCATAGTACCAATTTCGTAATAATTTACCTGGCCCGGTTACGAAATAATTTACTTGATTCTGCTTTCTTATAAATCGTTTACCGCTGTACAAATTCATATTGTTCTCAAGTTGCACATTTTTAGTTATTACAAAAAGAAAAATCGATATTATAGATATCTGTACATTCGAGTAAACATTCATTCTAAAATTTCGAATTATTTACTCCTCAGACATTTTTTATATCGTCAAAAATAATAGAAATATTATAATATCTACTAAAACATTTTTGGTTTTCGTTCATTTCGTATTGAGTAGCATATTCATGGCATTTTTCTGATTAAAAGGAGCTCGAACACCAAATAATTCGTATTTACTTGTTTAATCCACGACTTAGTAGAACCTCTACTATCCGAACCATTGATATCTGAATTCTCAAAAACCAGATCAATATAAAACTTATAAGGATCAATCCCAAAAGATAAAACGAACGAGTTGATACAGTTTGCTCATGTTCCACCGACAAGTTTGCGTAATCGAGGTTTCCACAGCAATGTTCATTAAACGAATAAATAGAAGGCGAACTGTATCGTGTTCGGTATCATTTTAATCAGCAAAATGTCCGGAATACATCGACGAGAGTTTCATAAACAACCATTAATTGATATTTCGAAATTGATATTCCCATCGAATTTGAAACAATTTTCTTCCCAAAAGAAACAGTGACAAACGAGCGCATCATTTTTAATAGCCTATTTTTACTGTTCATCAGGACACCTATGTATGTCCTCTTCCGCAATTCCTTCCAATTTTCTTCTTCGCGTGCCCGCAGCGCTAGATCATCATTAGCAATATGCGACTATTAGCCAGAGCCACGTCTCTCTCTCTCTCTCTGGTTCGTTTTGCCTCTTTCTGTCACAAAACGTCCTTCTTTCGTTGGTCCTTCCGTGCCTCGTCATCCTTCTCGTCGTCGCTCGGGGATTACATCGAGCACACACAAGCCCTGTCCACCGGTGCATGCACCGGTGCGAGCCTGATGAGACACGACGCGATAGCTCGATTTACTGCTACCAGTTTCTTCGTCGTCCGGGCCACCTGTTTCACGGTGCGCGCACCTGATCGATTCGGGGCCGAGTTACCTTTTTAACGGACGTCCCCTCGACGATAGGCCCCCCCCTCGTTTTTTCCACCGGCACGAGGACGATTGAATTTCGCCTCTTCACCACCACCGTTTCGCCACCCTCTTCAACCCTTGGCAAACTGCGCCATTGTCCTCATCAGCCTCCACTTCTTCTTCAATTTTTGATTTAGAAAATCCTTTAACTCGCCTTTGTTTTCTATTCCGCTCCAAATTCATTTTTTCCTAAACCTATTCAGTTTACCGCTTCGACTGTTTGTTCAAACTGATTCGTATTAGTACGCATTAATAGACGGCGGATGTTTATGCAAAATAAAAATTTTCCTCCTGAATTGCGACGAACTGGAGTGAAATAGAAATTTATTTTCATTCGTAATATGCTTAATAGGTTGAAAATAATGTAACAGTATTTTAAAATTGTTCAAAAATTTTTTCTGCTTTAAATTACATCTACTCCTTTTTGTCATACATGCATATAATCCGCTGTCTACTCATTAGGAACGCCGATTTATCAACATTCCATTTATATACTACGCTAAAAAGAATCCAGATAACTCTTGATAAAAATTAGACTGTGGATCTTTATGGAAAATAAAAATTTTTAATTCGGAATAAAAATTTCAAAAATTAATAAAAACTGGACAGTGGATCGTTATATACAAAATAAAATTGGTGTGAAATTTTTTTTCTTAATATATTTAACAGGTTGAAAATAATGTGATTTTGTATAAATGTTTTTTCTGTTTTAAATGACGCCTACCTGTTTTTGTGATAGTTGCATAAAATCCGCTGTCCTGGTATAGCAACTTGATAATTGTTTCCTTTCTTTAATAATTTTAGTAGATCGAAAATGATGTATCAATAATTTCCGATTTTTTAACTTTTCCCAGGTTTCGAATTGCATCTACTTATTTATGTGATAATAATAATTTGTTTAATACAAACGAAAGAAAATTTTATATAATATATTCGAAGCTCTACTATCATTAAATTCGCAGTGTACTATCATTAAATTCAACGTTTCATTTATCGATGGACTTCTATGTTTTTTCCCCAATAGACAACGGGGATATACGTGATTGTATAAAATCGGTGAAAATTCTGCTGCCATTAATCCCACCGGTGTTTCTGTGTAACCGTTGGCAGCCAGGTCGTTTCTAATTCCATCTCCATGGAAAATTCACCGGCGCTACCCGACGCCATTCAAGAAACTTCGGCCGGGAAGTTGAACTCCGCTGAAAGCGGCTGCCTAATTTCTAATTAAATAGCCCGACTAACCGCGCCGTCTCGCAGACGATACGCTAAAGAGATTAGCCGGTTGATATAGTGGCCTGAGCGACTGCTATTAAATCCTTCATTACCGTTCGTGCAAAAGAATCTACCCGCCAACTTCCGATTGGATCAACTTTCTCTCTCTCTCTCTCTCTCTCTCAGTCTCGAAGTATACCGGACAAATCATCTTCCGCGAAGATCCGTCAGAGTTACTCAACTAAATCGTTTCGATCATTAATAGTCTGACTTCCGACGCACCAACTTCAATAATTCTACAAAATCAACGTAATTTTACCCTTTGCAATCGAATGGCGACCCTAATTACTACTAAACCTACCGAGCATTAAAAGCGATCAAAATGCTTATAAAAATGACAAGGCAATGTTTATTTAGATTTTGTACAATTTTTATCAGAGTATGTGCTTGGATGAAAAAAAATTTATCGATTCAATTTCCATGTAAGCAACTTTATAATTTCAATACCGTTATTAGGTACATTTTTATGTTACTCTGTTTTATAAATTGCTAGACATTTTTGTGTAATAAAATTATGTACAGTGAAAATGGTCTGGGTTGAACGAAATGAAACCTTATTTGAAAGAATTTTTACGTTACTATATTTCTGTTTTATAAATCGCTAGATATTTTGATATAATGAAATTATACATATACAGTGAAAATGGTCTGGGTTAATAATAAATAACGTCGAGCATAAATATAGCAACTATGGTTTTAAATACTTACAAGATTCAACATCTTCATCTCTTAATATCTGTATCAATATTGATGAAATTTCGCACGAGATCCCATTTCAATATAGCAACTATTTCCATAAATAATAAATGAATTAGAGTTGCTAGTGATTTGAGAAGAGTCTTCAAATACAAAAAATTGAAAAATTGAAATGCACAGCGTCGTGTATGTATAACAGTGTGCATTGATGTGCGTATAAATTTGAAGCACCGAATATATCAGTTTCGAAAATTGCTTCTTTTAAATCCAGGCAAATGATTGCCGGTGTCAGCCAGTTCGTAAGGGATGCTATACACGAAGCGTTAAGGGATTAAACTGCAATCACCGTAACTTCGAGACTGAAAAGTCAGGCTTTCGGTCGGCGAGATTAGGTGTGTGTTTCCCCGGTTTCGCGTCCATTGATCGGACGTCTTGGATCGCGGGGGGTGGGTCCTCCCATTTGCATAAATCGGGAGCCCGATGCTCCCCTAGGTTCAGGGCGGCTCGCAAGCCCTCCTCGCTCCTAATTTCTGGTTAAGGACGGGCTTGATTGGATGAATACATATCCGGCAGACCGTCGTTTGCGGAAGACAAATATGAATCACTGATTCAGCACCGGATGACGATGTTTCGACTCAGACTCGCCGACTAATTATGGCAGTTTGATAGCGGGACCAGCGAACGCGATTGAATCTTGCAGTTGTTGCAAGTGACGCGAATTCTCGGCCGTGGACTCTGAAACTGAAGTGGATAAATACTGTAGACTGCTTCGAAAGAATTTGCATTATCAGACTGCGGATTTTTATGCGAAATAAAATGATTTATATTTATGCGTTCAAACTTCAATACTGATTTATATTTATTTATTTCTTCGTCGTCTTAATAAGTAAAAATACATACAATATTTTTAAATTGGAATATTTAATGAAATGTATAAAATCCGCAGGCTAATTATTGTTCATTGCTTTGACGTACATGTAAGGAATAGATTAACTACGGCTGTCGTCAATAGACGACGGTACGAAACTTTCGTGAGATACGGCCGTCGTCAATAAGTGATTTGATGAATTATGCCGGGAACGGGAGTTGCTTATTGATTTGTCGCTTTTATTTATATATCGAGATTGCGTCGATGAAACAAGTGCATAGAGTGTTTATGGTTCGCATTCTTATGTACATAAATCATCACATATGTATATGTAGATAAGGAATAAATATATCAGCATTTGTACAACTGTTCTTTTTTTTTGCATTTAGACAGACACATTTGAGAATATATACCATTAGCTAAATGGTTAAGTTGAAAATATAAGGGACAGAGTTAACCATCATCTCTCATTTTACGCACTGAACCTGTCCCTCGGTGTCAAATTGACACAGTAATAAAAGATCGAGGTAAACAGTTATTTATCGATGCTTTTTTTATTCAAATTGATGATTTAACATTTACATCTTAGGGTTTTCGGTTATGTATTTCGCATTAAAAAAATGAAAGTCACGGAGTTTCAGGCAAATTTACCTATAAATAACAGAACAGTGTAACTCATTTCGGGAAAACGGTGTCAAATTGACACGAGGGACGGATGAGGGTTATTGCGTATTAGTGTTTGAGAATTTCCATTCAGCAAGGAATATTAAATATATTAACACTTTATCGACCACTCGTTTTTGAGGCTGCCACTCACTAAGTACTGGCTTAGTCGCGCGCGTATTTACTCCTAGTACCGGCTTAGTCTGCCGCGCATTGACCCCGAGTACCGGCTTTTTCGCTATTTATTGTGTTGTGCTTATTCCTTTTGTTTCAAAGGAGTAATTTTATTGATATTTATACTTTATTTTGCATTTATTTTATATAATAAAGGACCTTGGGAACTAACATTCATAAATAGCCGATAAATAGCCGATAAATAGGCTAGCGGTCAATAAAGTGTTAATTGATCCCTTTCATTTTGCAAAAATCTTAAATAAAGCTTGTACAAGTTCCAGCATGCCTTCAAACTCTTTTTAAATTCACTATTCATTTATCGTTTTGATTTTCATGGACATGATCAGGAACACGGAGGTTCTACTGTATCGTCAACGAAACGGGTAAATATGATTCGATCGATGTCGTATTTGGTGTCGTTTCAATCAGAAAAAATATCGAGAATATGGTGACCGGAGTTTCACGAACAAAAAAAAACATGCCGACGAATTGAAAAATGTCTGAACCAATCTGGTTGAAAATTCGAGCACGCTGTAACCAGAAAAGTTCGATGAGTTGGTGGATTGAAATCGTGCTTGAATATTCCTGAAGCCAAAGGGTTGAACAGTCCGCAGACAATCGAGTCTTTCACAGTTCCGGGAGCCCACCCCCGGTGGCCACCGCCGACGCGACGTCTCGGCCGCAGCGTCGTCGAGCAGCCGGCTCGGGGGATGTTGCGATTCCGGCGGAAACCGCCGCCTAATTTCTAATTAAGGATCCTCCTCGATTAGCTCGCTGTCAGCGGAAGGGGTGGTTCGCCGCGGCGCACAGACCAGGCCAGACGCGCCAACCCTCTCTCTCTCTCTCTCTCGCTCTCTCACCCAGCCTGTCTCTCTCCCCCTCACCCGCTCCCCATGAATACACCATGGCGGTCGGGACACACGGTGCTGTGCTCGATGGCAATCATGGATTATTAATGCGCACGACACAGCGCTATTGATAGGTCGATAGTGCGCCATTACCACCCTCCGAAACCACCCCCGTCACGATGGACATGGGTTTGCTCCGAACCGTTTACACTGTTGCGCGACTGATAATATAACTTCCTCTTGAGCTGCGATCGATCCATCGATCCTCCGCGTCTACCGTGGAACCGGGGGATGATCGCTGGACCGCGGACGTTCCAATAAATCTCGATTCTCGCGCGTAACAACCTCCAAGGTACGTTTGTTTCGATGATCTAGTGCTCGAGACGACGCCTAGCTGAATTTTTCATGGTCCACAGGGATTTAAATTTTTACTCGGTAGGTCCTGCTTTGCTAAAATCAGTGGAAACACGGAGATTCGGACAATTTTCTGTTGGAGAATTTTTGTTCTCCCAAGGGTTCAATTAGGAATGATTTTGATCTAGAAGATGCCGTTTCAGAAATTATACTATTGACGGAATTCTGTTCTCTGCGAATAAACGAAACGTGATACAAAATGCTATGCATTGACTATAAATAGTAATCGGCGGATCTCTATGCAAAACAAAAATTGTTCATGTGAATTGCAAGAAGCAGAATTTAAACAATAGCGTAGTTCCCCTTCTAATAATTCTAAGAATTTTTTGTCATAAATACGTAAAATCCACAGTCCCCAGTAACATCAATAAATGTCTGTAGAATATTCGAAGGCAATCATCTGAATGCAAAGGTTGTACTTTCCACGTACCTTCTCAGTATACACCAGTTCTGTAGAATTTCCGAGCTGTCGACAAGAACAAGTACATTATCGAACGTTAATTCAATGCATTAATTATACATGGTGCACTGTCTATTTTAGTCCCGTGATCACGCAATTTTCTCACATAATTTCTCCTTCCACGCGAACAGCAGCACTGAAATCACCCGTATGACAGGATTCGATTGCTCTTGCCCCTATCATCGAGGAAATTGATATCGATTACTAGGATCACGCCCCTTGTTCTCCGTAATTTATCTCCGCAGCTTCTTTGAAATTGTTTCGACGCCACTCCTCCGATTACATATTGTGCCATCAGCGTCTTCTGCGGGGCTTACGTTTCATGCGAGATTCCAGCATCTTTTTATTCAGTGTTGTCGGACGAATTACCGTCTTCCTTTGTATAAAAATCCTCTCATTACGTGACTATTTTGAGTTGAAAATTTTTCTACGTGTTCTTGAAAATGGCTAAAAATCGCTTGAATCTGCGTTATGCCATTCGGTTATTAAAAATGTCCAAAATAGTGCGTCTTGTGTCGAACAAATTTTTAATTTAACAAGTTTTTAGATATTTATCAATTAGATTCGCCGAAGAAATGGCTATACAACATTAAAAAATGGCCGTTCCGAGTTGATCATTTTTCTACGTATGCCTGAAAATCTGCTCTAAACACACTAAAGCCTCCTATAAATCCATATCGAACCGATTAAAATGTCCCTAAGTACTGCGTCTTGCCTCAAATAATTCTTGACCTGTCTTCGTCAACGAGATAAAATCATTTTAAAAAAATGTAGCTGTCCTCGTTAAAAATGAAAATTTCAGGCTAAAAATTTTTCCACGTGTTCCTCGAAACGTTCTCCAAACACACTGAGACCCCCTCTAAATCCATATTGACCGTTTATTCATTAAAACCACACAAAGTACTGCGTCTTGTCTCAAATAATTCTTGAACTAAACCTTCTTCAACGAGATAAAATCTTGAAAAAAATAGCTGTACCTCATTAAAAATGAAAATTTCAAGCTGAAAATTTTACCACGTGGTCCTCGAAACGTTCTCCGAACACACTGAGACCCCCTCTAAATCCATATTGTCCGTTTATTCATTAAAACCACCCAAAGTACTGCGTCTTGTCTCAAATAATTCTTGAACTAAACCTTCTTCAACGAGATAAAATCTTGAAAAAAATAGCTGTATCTCGTTAAAAATGAAAATTTCAAGCTGAAAATTTTACCACGTGTTCCTCAAAACGTCCTCCAAACACACTGAGACCCCCTCTAAATCCATATTGAACCGTTTGTTCAGTAAAAATTGCCAGAGTAGTTCTTTTTCGGACGACGAAATATCGACGAGAGCGATATCCCGTCGGAACGAACGGCCAACAATAATAATAACAATAACAATAAAGCTGGTTATCCTGTTGAAACATGGTAGTAGGTGCTGGGCGTATCGTAGCGCGTGCACGCCTATCGATAATCGCATAATAAGCGGTTCCGCGGACGGAGACAGTGCCGTAGAGAAGAAAAGTGGATCCGGGGTGGTATCGAGGGGGGCCAAGGGGGAGAGCGCGGACACGACGCGCTCCTCCGCTTAATGAGTGCTCTAATGAACACGTAGTGTACGTATTGCCTGATGTCGGCGATCAATTAATAGACCGGTTACGGTTATCGCGAATTTACCGACGGAATCCGGATATTAGCGACTCCCGGATCGCGTTCACTCTGCGATACGACGAAAAGGGGCGAAGGGGGCGCGAGGGGGAGCTTGCAAACTCTCTTGCTCGTGTAATCACACTAGCTCACGCGAGCGTGCGTCCTCCTGCCACCGCCCCCTTCCGGCGAATTTGAATATCTTCAGGCCTCGAGGATTTACGAGACCGTGATCGCCACGCATTCGTCCCTTTGCCCTTTTTTCCAATAGCTTTCTACCTCGTTTTTTCCCTCTTTCAGCCCCTAGTTTATTTTCTTGAATACTCGAAATTGTCTTGTGCAACTTGGAAGTTAAACGATAGTCGTCTCGATTAATTGTTGCGTCTCGCATAGTCGTTCGAAATTGCAGAAAACGGTAGTTTGTTTAAAATTCATCGCAAAGTTTAAATAGGTCGTGTATATGTATCTTGTCCGGCAGTAAATGTACGAAATAATGTTCAAAAAGCCTGTGCAATTACGTCCACACAAGAAACAACATTTTAACTAACTTACTGGGAATGCACGCAGGGTTGATTTTGGATTTTTCCTTTTCTCTGCTCCCAGAGCAGATCGAAGTCTCGATCGGTACCACCGGTTTAACGACCGACGTTAAACGTTGCTCCGCACGGTTTTATCTGAGAGGCCACCGACAGTGAACGATGCTGCGCGTTTATGCCTCGTCGTTTCGTACTTTGTGAGCGTAATCGGCGGCGATGCGACGATAGATTCAGTTTATGAGCCGGGCGAACGCGAGCTCGAGGCTCAACTCTCTGAGACGTCCTGGAAGTTCTCGAAGTGGTGACGAGCTGGCTGCATTTAGTCGATTACATTTACTGAGCCATAAGTCCCTGCGAAATTTTCCTCTATCCGCGACGAGTGGTCTAAAATCTTGTGTAACTTAACCGAGCCACAGCTCGGATATGCAGCGACTATGTATACAATTTCATTCGTAGTTAAGGGTGTTTTCGGAACAATTAGACACAGTTCGCTAGATTCTCTGTGGAAACAATTTTTTTCTGATTGTGACAGGTGGTTTAAAATTTTGAAAAAAAGCATGCAAGTACCGTTGATGTTCAGTTACTATATGTTTTTCATTTCATTCGGATATCTTGAATCGTCATCGAGAAAAACGCTTGTGAATTTAAGGGTTGCTACGTAAGAATCAGATCGAGCCTTCGAAACTTCATTCAAAGATTAAAATTTTTGTGTCCATAATAAGTGATGTAAAATTTTGAGAAAAATGCAACAAATGGAGGAGCTCTTCAGTTACTATATGCTTTTTGTTTTATTCAGATATCTTGAACAGTAATCGAGAAAAACGCTTGTGAAGTTGATAATAATCAGATCGAGACTTTAGAACTTCATTATTTCATTACTTCATAATTTCGCGAAAAATATAATAAACAAAGAAGATCTTCGGTTACTATTCGCCTTTGGATACATTCAAATATTTTAAACAGTCTCCGAGAAAAACGCTTCTCAACCTACAAGTCTCGGCACAACAATCGGACCAAGCTATTCGCGAACTGTAAAGATTCGCCTAATCGCTGCTAGTCCGGTGACATTGTTCAAGACTCGGTCAACGCGTCTCGCGTCTCGATCTTAAGTGCGCGTAGGCCTTTCCAACAGGACAGCAGAAAAAAGGGGGGTGAAAAGGCAATTTCGTGGAAATGAGAACCGGTTCGACGTATCCCAGAAGGGATCGGCAAACCAAAAAAGAAATGGAGGGGGGAGAAGGTCGAACAAAAATAATACCGGGCTGCGAGCGAGGGTGGCCGTTCTCCGGATGTTTTCTGTAAAAATCGAAGCGCGGTCAACCGTGAAAACTCGACTGAGCCGAGTCTGCGTTGTTTGATGGGGATTGGGTTAGGCTCGGCCAGGATTCTGGCCGGAAACCAAAGCATGAATCGTTTATCGCGACCACCTGCGCCACGCTCCTACGTGAGACTCGCTAATCCGCAATCTGAGAGTACGCTGGGGCGTCTCGTCTTTCGTAAGTACCGGTTCACAGTCGCGTGGGAACTCGCAGCGTATCCGTGTAACCTAACATCGCCTATTCGCCCTCCCCTTTACGCCTACTTTCGATCGACGACGGTGCCCCGCCACCCCTGGAACGACAGGTCCTTTAGGTGCACTTATATCGCTCATATTGCCCAATTTAAAAATATGAGGCGGGTGTTATGATCGGGAAGGTGCAAAGGTACTTTCATAAACGCTACCGTTCTTGAAATCAGAACTAGACTTTATTGGCTCCCTCCACCCCCTCTCTCTCCGTCTCTCTCTCTCTCTCTCTCTCTCTCTCTCTCTCTCTCTCTCTCTCT